>CM050164.1:336579365-336911865 GCA_027410445.1 Discoglossus pictus | reverse complement strand
ACTACATCTCCATATTGATCCTTTGTTTGCACTGTTATGGTAGTGGGCCAGCCACATCGGACATCATCTTTATTAAGAATTAATGACGTTTTTTGTGGATCAGCATACGAATCTGGTTGAAGCCATCTGAAGTTATATAAAATTAATTTTAAAAATAAATAAATCAATTTAAAAAAAGCAGACACACACACACACACACACTGAAATCACAGTTCTTTTTTCCCCTGAAAAAAAAAAAAAAGGAATACCAGACACCAGTTTTGAATCTTTTAAAAGTTGAGAACATTTTAATGAAAACGTGAGTCCAAACTGAATAACTTTAAAAAGTCTCACTAACTAAATCATTTTCAGGTTTCTTAAGGTTAATGGTATACGCAAACATTTCATAGTGAGACTGTTGAACTGCACAATCCATATTCACATACCTTGCCAGTCGCCCACCACTGGATCCAGGCACACAGGTGATGAAATCCTCTAAAAAGGATTGTTCATTGCTCTGGATTTGCAGAGGGAGGTTTCCTTCCAGGGCTTCCAATATGGTTGGCGAATGAGATAGTGCTAGACCTTTCCCAAGTATGCCCGAATGTCTTTTGCACACCTGTTGATGAAACCATAAACTCTCTTAGAACAGTATTTATCAAACAGATTTTCAGGACACACCAATGGCACTGGGAATAATGGTTTTGAGTTTCAATTGAGAAGATAGAGAGAGACTTGATAAGACACAACAGCATAAGAGCACAGCACAACTGATTCTTCGACACATCGTGAACGTAGCAGGCTTTTTTATGACATGTTACTGTACATGTCTTAAGAATCTGACATTGTCTCAAGAATGTTATAGCGATTTAAATGGATCATATAAAACAGGCTCTGTGGGGTGTTCGATAATAAGGCAGGGGTGTCACATAGCAAAAAAAATACAGAGAACCATGACATTAAAACTGGAACGGATACTAAATCAATGCCACAGACACATATTTGTGACTACTGCACACTGTAATTATGTGTATATGCAAATACTGAGGCTAGTAACAATTCATTAAATGCAAGCTTTCATTTATAAAATCTTATAACCTCCAAAAATAATTACAACTTCAGAGGCATCTACAATGGTAATAATTTGATATTCACAAACATTAAAACGTTCGGAACATTAAAAAGAAAAATGTCTACGTTCAAGATAAAACCAGACTGAAGTAAACACTCACTTGTAATGCAGCCTCTTCAACAATTTCAAGGTCTTCCTCCAGTTCACTACCTGTAGCACATAAGGAAAACAGGGTGACATTTTGGCTTTAAACAACAAAAACAAAAAAGAAATAACAACGAAATAACAAAAGAAACACAGATGTCTACAAATCCCTAAAGAATCTATCCTGCTTCCATGTGACCAATACATTGGATTATGGCCATAGGCTGTAAGGGAGCTCTAATATTAAAGGAAATTATTATGCACCTGGCAGATGGCATTCCACTTAGCTAGATGAAATTATATTTATACATTAATGATTATTATTTAAGTCAGTGTTTACTAGGTAGTTAAATATTTTCACAAAAACATCATCTACAACATTATAAAGGGTTCGCCTTCTGTTTTTCCATTACACCCCCCACCCCCTTCTAGATGTTGCATGAAGTTGATACAGAAGGGGTGACAGATTTTTACAGAGAAGGAATCTGTATTTATTACCATAACAACTTGGTGCCATCTATCCATCACAGTCAAATGTATACATAATAGTGTCACTGAATTGGCTTTTCCCTTCCACATACCTGAGCAAAGTGAGATCTTAAATCCTAATGCATTATCAACATGTTGTACAGACACTTCAAGGTCTACCTATAGCCACTCTTTACACCTACTAGGCTTGCCCAATGGTCTCATCAGGGTCTTTATACTGCAAGCGCTTTTTAAGGTATGGTAATCAAAATGATTGAAGCAGTTACTGATCCACCTATACTCCATCAAGACATCCTAAAAATAAAGCTTAGATCTGTCCAAGAACGAACACTGGGTGAGCCTGATCTATATCCATGAAGACTCTTACCCTACAGATTGCTGCAGGTAACGTCTCAAGGTAAGAATATATCCATCTTGTAACTGTAGGTTCTATTTGGAACATCATGTTGCAGTGAATTGCAACTGCCAAGTACCCTCTGTAGGATTTTATATCAACACACAGATCATTTATAAGTATTTATTAAACACGTTTAAATTTGTATATATGATGTTGGGACAAATTACATATTAAAAATACTACTGTTTATGTGCAACATTTACCATAACCGTTACCACTACTAATGCAGTGTACTTAAAAAAAAAAAAAATAAAAAAAATGCAGGATTACTTAAATCCAACAATGTAATTATAGCAAGCAAAAAGTAGCAAAAACTCAATGCGCCTCTTTGGAAAGATTAATGCACCACTGTAGTGTAATATTTATAGTCTGCTCTTTTGAAGAAGTTGACTTAATGGAAAGAATGTGTTCACACGGTTTAAAATACTTTAGAGCCTTTAGTTTTAAACACTTATATTCAGTTTAACTTTAGTAATTACATTTTGCATATGTTTGTGAAAGGAATAGAAACCTGGGAGTAACATTGGACACAAATAATATTCAGTACTCACTTCAGTTACAAAAAGATCCAGTTCAAATAGACCCTTGACAATTTTAGTCAATGGCAGAATAAGGCTCCATAGGAAGCCCCACTCCCTCAAGTTACAAAACAGGATAGAAGTCTAATATGGCTCTGCCAATGACACAGACTCATCTAAATATAAGACTGCCTCTGAAACACTTATGTTCTTGCCTTGCATACCTGTGGAAGTTGCTATTTTATTACATACTGCATAAAACTTACGTGGTCATTAAATGCCTAATAAAGTGAAAATAACGTTATCATATTATACCAATAGGGAGAGCTAGATCCTTCTTCATTAAAGCAGCAGCACATATCCCTCCTAAGTTCGCCAGTTCTTTCTCCAGCTGAATTATGCCCTGAAAAAAAGGAATATATTAAAATATTGAAGAATTTATATATGGCAATGCAAATAATTTGAAATAACCTATTTTCTAATGAATGTAAAATAGCATTTATATTACAGACAGCAAAGTTTCCCTTTCTTTTACAGATTAAGGGGCTCATTCAATTGCTGTTTTTGGCATAAGTAGCCGCAAGGGGAGGCCGCAAGCTACTTAGCTATCGGGTTACGGGTCTTCCTTCAAAGCCTTTGATCTTGCGCAGCCGAGAGTTGTGGCCGCAAGAAATCCTAATTTGCTATTCAATTGCTACGATCACCCTTCCGTCAAGCCCGTAAAAATCGTTAAAAATCGAACCACAGCTTACTTACACCAAAGAGGTCTCACAATAGTTTTACTTACAAAACGTAGCACTAATTAAGCACATGTAAAAAAACAAAACATCCTGTACTTTTATTAGAAGTGAAAGTGATTTTAGGTCTTAGAATTAATAACACAACATTCCCCTACAAAAAAAAATAAAAAATAGTTTATATCATGTTAAATTTTCGTCATAAAGTCCTATGGACTTCAACCTCCAAGCTAGTAGGACTTTTAAATCCAACCTCCGGGCTTGGAGGTTGAAGACCGTAGGACTTTGACGGAAATTTTACATAAAATAAAGTAGTTATTCATGCCGATCTGAGTGTTTGCGAATGTTGTGCTATTAATTCTAAGACCTAACATCACTTTCTCTTTTAATAAAAGTACAGGGTGGCTTTTTTATTCGCTTAATTAGTGCTACGTTTTGAAAGTAAGACCTTGGAGGTCCTACAGGCTTGAATGACCTCCGAGCCTGCAAACTCTGAGCACTGTATAAGCAAATATAAAAATTCAAGACAGCATGGTAAATGATGGGGAACACAATGGGTGACATGTGGATTAAAGGCACAACATTCTCAAGCGGACACATCGCCACAATACAATACTTGATTTCACATTAATCTATATCCGAAGTCCTACAGGCTTGAAGGTTATTCAAGCCCGTAGGACTTGATGGAAATTAAATTGTGTTCCCCATTATTTACAGCGCTATCTTGAATTTATATTTGCATTTACATTTCTCCATGTTTCGGGCTTGAAACATGAGTTACAGCCGAGATCCTGTTCAAGCAGGCAAGTGCTTACTGCCGATAGCAGGGTTTGCGATCGGCCGCAAATGGGGCCTCCTTGCGGCACCGGCCGATTGAATAGCAGAGTAGACGTAGCACTACGCTGTGCCGTAGCCCGATCGCAGGGAATCGCAGACGATTTACGCCCCGAATTGAATGAGGCCCTAAGTCTTTTAAGACACAAAAAAAATATAACTATGCTTTATTCAATTTGCATTAATGAAAGACAGTAGCAGACTTTTAAATATGTTGACAAATAGAACAGCAGTAGAGTATGAATGCTTCACATCTGGTATGTTAAATGGTTATAAAAGTTCTCAAGTTATGTCACAGCAGAGAAAAGTGGGAGAACGAAACGTATCTGTATTCTAGCTATAAGAAAGGTCTTATTTATTTATTACTCCATAGCACATTAACAGAAGAAGATCAGATAAGAGGAGGTGGCAGAAATACACTGATGATCTATAAAGAAAGGATCTTAACAGCAGTGATGACCTTGATAGTTTGTACAATGAGCTGGAGCCAGACATCTTGGAGAGCGAATGGAGATGGGCCCCAAGAAGCATTGCTGATAACAAGGTGCGAAGGTTAAACAATTGCACTCATTTCACATGCCAGCAAGGTAATGCTTAAGATCCTACAAGCTGGGCTCCAACAATATATGGACTGGGAACTACCAGATGTGCAAGCCGGGTTCTGCAGAGGACGAGGCACAAGAAATCAAATTGCCAATGTCAGAGAAAGAAAGAGTTCCAGAAAAGCATTTGCTTCTGCTTAATAGACTATTATAGAAAGGCAACTATGTGGATCACAACAAAATGTGGCATGTTCTTAAAGAGATGGGAATACTAGATCATCTCAACCTCCTCCTAAATAATCTATGTGGCCCAAGAATCCACGGTAAGAACTGAACAAGGGACAACAGAATGGTTGAAGATCAGAAAAGATGTGCGACAAGGTTGTATATTGGTCACTTTATTTATTCAACTTATACGCAAAGTACATCATGCATAAGGCAAGCTAGATGAATCCAAAGCCAGAATTAATATTGCTGGAAGAAATACCAACCTCCGATACGACGATACTATTTTGATGGCTGAAAGTGAGGAACTAAAAAGGATACATGGCTAACTGCAATTTCAGTTCCTGGCAAATAGATGGGAAGAAGTAGAGGCAGGGACAGATTTTATTTTCCTGGGATCCAAGATCTCTTCAGATGGTAACTGTGGCCATGAAATTAAAATGTTTGCTTCTGGGGAAGAAAAGCTAGGGCAAGATTGGATGAGCTAGTAGAACTATGATATTCCCAGTAGTAACATATGGATGTGAAAGCTGGACCATAAAGAAGTGTGAGCTCCGTATAATTGACGCCTTTGAATTGTGGTGTTGGCAAAAACTACTTTGAGTCCCTTGGACTGCAAGAAGATCCAATAAATCAGTAATTCAGGAAATAAAGACAAACTGTTCTCTAGAAGGTATGATCATGAGGTTGAAATGTAAATATTTTGGCCATATCATGAGACGGCAGAATTCCTTAGAAAATACTCTGATGCTGGGAAATATAGAAGGCATACGAAGTAGGGTATGACAGAGGCGAAGATGGATAGATGATGTCACTGAAGAAATGAACATGAACTTGATGGAGCTCAGAGGGGCAGTAAGTGAGAGGTGAACTTGGTGTGCTGCAGTCAGAGTCAGACACAACAGAACAAAACATTTCACTGAACAATGAAATATCACTTTGCAGCAGCAAGATATGTCACATAAGGAGTTGATGATTGACACAGAAGGTCCAGAAGGCACTGAAGTGCCAGCCTAGCATATAAGAGGTAATTTATTAAGCTAAAAAGATCCATTGTTATCATTAGGAAATCATTCTAACTAAAAGTAAAAAATAAGTTGTGTTTAGCATGGTATTGATAGATTTGAAGTACGGGTTAACGCAATACAAAATAAATGCCCATATTTTAACACAGACATCCTGTGTAAGCCAACATGTTCTTGAATCTTGCTGTAGCCCTACATTGTATCACATGCAACTAACCTCATCAGCTCCAGGACTGAATTCATATCCAACGGAAAAGCACTTGAATCCATAAAAGCATGCCTTTTCATCTTTCACATAGTCTGAAGCTGTTTCTAGCGAGAACAGGGCTTCATTTCCTAAAGAGATGAAAATAAAGTAATTTGCTTTGAGAAGATACAGTATACTGCATCCACCAATAACACTCACTTCCATTTGAACTTTAGCCCTGGATATTAGGAAAATATAAAACAAAGTGCCAAAGTGAAACATTCAGGGATAGAAGTATGAGTAATTCCATGTTTTTGTTGCTGTATTTATATGCAAATAAGCTGCTCACTTATTAATTAGCAGCTTTGATGTGCTAATTCGTATCAAAATTGCTTGTCTGTCTCTGTAATGGCCAAAAATAAAACCCCAAAAGTTGTCTAGCAGTTCGACCTCTCTCCCACCCTTATCAAGTATTCTGAGCCTCAAAAAATGTGTAAATAGGTCAGGAATAAATTTAACAGCAAAACTGGTAGTACAATGTATAGCCAGTTTTTAACATTCATTAAAATTAAATCAACTTCATTTTGGCGTGACAAAGTCCCCTTTAAGTTTGTATCCATTATCTGTGGATCATAAAAGAAGCAAAACTAGGAAGCAATTAAAAGAAGAGGAAAGAATGATTGTGTGGCATGGCAGATTGTTTTAGATTGCAAATTAAATATCCCATCACAATTATTTTCAATAACTGTATAACTGTACTGTGATATATGTGAGAAAAGGCAATGTTCATTTCACCTGGTAATATTAAGACAGCAGTTGGCCATCCAGCGGAGCCTGAAAATTTCCTAAGTTCAACCCATGAATTAAGGCTTTCATGAATAGGAAGCTTTGGTCCAAAAGCAGTAAAGTGAACATTTCTCCCTGGAATCAAGAGGCGCAAAACATCCTCAGACTGTGCTGTGCCACACTGTGGGTCAAATTCTACCGATATCCACCGAACACATTCAGGAAAAGACACCTGGAAGAATAGGAGAGAATTTGTAAACACAATGAAAATGTAAAATGCTAATGATTCATCAATTGAATGTTAAAAAAAATCCTGCAGAAAACAAACATTAAAGTTCTCTATTATGAGCTGTCAGTCTAATGCACCCATATTGTCTTCAGTGAAGCTGCACTTTTATCATGCCTAGTCTTTGCGCAAGCGATTGCACTCAAGACAATAGACTCAGTGTCATATAAGCTTATTAATATAAATAATTTCTTATTAAAAATATGAAACTGTTGGTGGAGTAGAAAAGCTGTTGAAAGTTTGCTTACTGTAGGGAAATTCTACTGGTTTTAATCAATATTCAATTGATAGTGTGTTTGTTATGGTCTATAGTTTTAAATTATACCATATCTGGAACTGCAGCTATGTCACTTTAAGGGTATCAATACATTATTATACCTATAGCCAGAGCTGGATAAAAGATTTGACAGGTGTATACCAACTTTTTGTAATATACACAATATATATAGATCTAAAATATTAAGAAAAAATAACTTAATGCTACCTAAAACATTCTGGACTACTTGCAAGTGAAATTACTACATGAACAAAACTTGCAAAGAACGCTCCTGCAATGTGTTTTCTTACCTTATAGTGCATCACACTGGCGGGCTTGTAGGGATGCTCACTTTCAAGGACTGCATAGTGACTAGAGGTAGTGCATGCAGAGAGCTGCTCCGGCTGATTGCCAGTCGTGCTATCAGTGGATTGATTAGGGTTAAAGAGGGGAGGAGCATATTTCTGGTTCAGAATAGCTACGGAGGGAAGCAATTGTTGGACAAGACCAAAGACTTCAACAGCTGCCTGAAAAACACAATAAAAGTAGTGATAAAATATTATGAACTCCCAAAGTAAATAAGGCATTTGGTCACATAAAATACTGGACTCTTATATTGTTTTGCTCTGTCTATCTGTAACATCTTACAAATTGACTATTAAGTGGGGTTAGACTGTATACAAAAATACTATATTGTTTTCTTGTGGAGTCTGTATAGTAGAAAGATTTAGACAAAGCAAATGACAAGTGCATTCAATACACAAACAAATATTTCAATTTGCTTCATATTGTTTATTTGAATTATAAATGACACTTTACAAAGGAAATGAATACCTTTGGAATAGCAGCTGCTACTGGTCCAATGTAGGCTATCAGAAGAGGAAGCAGCATGGAAAACAAGCTTGAAGAACTAAGCAGTTCTGGAATGTCCTCAGCTAGGGGGAAAAAATGATGATGTATAAACAGACAAAAAAAAATAGTTAAGGTTTTGATTAATGTTTCTACAGTATAGTAAAATGTGAATAAAAATTGCACACACATACAGATGAAATTGTTTTCACATCTGAAACCAAGAGCCTAATACCCCCATGATGACATTGGCTCCTTAAAAGGACATGTTTTTAGTGTTAAAATAAAACTAAAGTTTATTTGCACATTTTATTAAGTGCATAAGAGCTCTATTTTACTTAATGAAACTTCCCAAACAGTCCATGCAAAGGTCCATCCCTGGCAGCTCATGCATACAATGTTTCTATAGACATACTGGGCAATAAAAGAATGTCTCAGCAGCTTGTTGCTGAATTGCTGCTGAGACAGTCAGACATTGGGTAGGTGACGAACCTTTACAGGGACTATTTGGAAGATTTCATTGAGGAAAAACAGAGGATTTAAGCTCTTGATAATTAAATATGAAAAAATATGAACAAAAACCATAGGTAGTTTATTTTAAAAAAGGGTGCGTTTCGAGGTTGATCTAATTTGTAGTTCACAATTAACATTTCACATGTGCAAACAGCAGCAAAGAAAGGTTTTAGCAAGAAATAATAGTTTTAAAATTGAGTTCCCTCAGTTATGGACACTGCTACCCTGCGTCTCTCATGATCAGCTGGATAATTGCATGCAATCACAAGCAACAGATTAGCATGGCCATGTAATTTGGCATGCATGATAAATTCAAGTAATGCTGTTTGCCACAGATAGTAAGTGTTTTGGTAGTCTTAGATCCTTAGGCGCTCATCGCGAGCCTCTGGGTATGTATATTTTTTGTTATGAGAGGCGCTTTTGCGCTTATTGTAAGGTCGGAGGCGATCTCCTTTTGGCGCTTATTGCAAGGCTCTCACCTGGTGTACTTTGTGTCCTATGAGCACCTTTGGCACTTCTTGTGAGGCGCGCGTTGAAGGTGTTTGTGTTTTTTTGCGATACAGTGTTTTTTTTTTTGGGGGGGGGGGGGTATACATATTTTTTTTTATGTTAATGAATGAATTAATGAAGTCATAAATGAATATACTTTACCTATTTGTAATTAATATATGCAGCAAGGAATGTGACCGAAGAGTTAACAATCTGTTTTCAAGTTCCTGCAGCATACAATGTAGATTTGCAGTGTTGGTGAGCTGAGGTGTAAGTGTCAGCAATGTGTGAAGTGTGTAGTGTAAATAGGCTGTGTGCGTGAGGGGAAGCCGTTAGTGTAGCTGGGTACTTCTGCATTCTGCAAGTTAGTGTTGTAAAATGGTGGCGAATGTGTATGTGGTATGCGGGTTTGGATGATTTAGCGTCCTTGCTAATGGTGTATGTTGTAGGTCGTACGGGTTTTAATAAAAGTCGTATGTGCTTATCGGCGTTTTGCAGCTTTAGGGGTCATGTAGCCTTTTTTGGGGGGGGGGGGGGTACATTTTTTTCTCTCGTTTTGGGGATTTTCAAGTGTCTAAACTTTAATGCTACTGAAATCAATGTGTAACCTGTCTTCCAGACGTCCTGGGTGTCCCCCCTTGCTGAGGGTAAGGGTTTTTTTTTTGTGTGTGTGTGTGTGTATTTTGTGTTTTTTTTAGGTTTTCGTCTGTGCGCGGGTTGTCCGTTTAGGTCGTATTTTTGCAAGTCCGTAATGTATTTTTTCTAAGTCCCGCGGCTCGTATTCTTTTCTGTAAGTCCGTATGTAGTCATTGCGTGTTTTGTCCGCATTTGGGGTCTGCAATGAGTCTTCGGCTCATTGCAGCAGACGTGGGAGGGTCCGCATTTGCAGTCCGAAAGTCACACGGGGTCGTAGGGATGAGCGCCTATGGCGCTCATCTCCACCAGGCAAGGAGAGCTTTTGGCGCTCCTTGCCTGGCCGCAACCACGGCGCTCGCTTTGCGAGGGCCGCAGTTTCTGCGTTGCATTAGGAACGGATTTTGCCAAGCCTGCCTGCTGACAGCTATATATTTGATATGCAATACTCAGTGTGGAAAAAAAAAAAGAACACCTGATATCTACCTTGGAGAGTGGCGATTTGTTTATAGGAGTTGGTTCCTCCAGTTTTGCCTTCTATCCTAGCAGCTATTTAAACCAAGCTGTGCATCCAAACATAAAAAAAGGACAGGAAAAGCAGCCTGTGTGTATGTTTATATCTTTAAGAGTCATGAACTAAGGCATAAACAATACTGCTCTTTACCATCAACAGCAAGTGCTCTGTGCAGAAGGTCCTTCGCAGCTCGTGTAACAGCATTTACAACAGAAAGTGCTCTGCTACAGTTTTTGTCTTCTTCATTAGCTTTACTCAGGAGTTGTGACTGGAGGTCTCCATCATACTCACTCCTAATGTGAAGAAACAAAACAAGAATTTTACTTACCAATACAGAATGCATAAGTAGTTTGAAACTACTGACACACAGAAAACTAAAAATTGTCAATTTTGAACATGTTGTGATAAATGGGCAGTAGGGGCAGCTTAAATTAAAATTACATCTTAAAGGCAGGTGAGCTATTGAGATGAAATAGAACTGTAGGAGCTAGGAGTCTCAGACACTTAAATATTTTCAGCTGCATCCTCTATGGATTTTTTTGCAACATCTATTACGCAATACTTTTTTTTTCCATACAAAAATGTAATGCTCTTTAAAAACATGATGGAAAATGTTTGAGTACCATACACAATTTGTTTATTTTGATATTTTTGTGGTTTTAAAAAACAAACCTTATTTACTCTAGGACTAAATTAAGAAATTCCCTATCTTAAAGTCATAAGAACAATAAAATAAACAAAAAGAATATAAAAAAAAAAACACTCTTCAATCGAAATAAAACCAACACAAACCTGTAGTATAACACTTGTGGTATTTGTCCACGGGTTTGGTTTGTACCATTACTGCTCAAACTACAAGTGCTGAATGTTAATGTCACACCATCCGGACACTGAACCGTGGTCATTCCTCCATCACCATTAGCAGTGCGACTCCCATAATTCCGCAGACGCACCGCATACTTCATATTCTCCTAAAATCAGAAAAGAAAAAGAAAAAATGGTTGCTTGGCTACATTCTATTCAGTACTGTAGTATACACTATATGAAGGGTGAAAAAACTAACATGCCCTTGAATATTGATTGTGAGGTGGTGTAGTGGGCTTTTCTATTGCTTTGTTACAGCAACTGAAGTAACTGCAGTAGAATGCAATATTATATCCATACTAAAGTTTTATTTATTCACCTGCTTAAATACATTTGATTTAATAATTTGCATATTTCTTAAAGGACCACTGTATGATTGTTTTTCTTTTTAAAGGCATCCTGTCCATGACAATGAAGTATATTTAAAAAAAAATTTATGTTGATTCCATGTTGACTATTATCTCTACCTTTAGAGGCACGGCCTTATCAAGTCGGATTTCAGCTATGTCACTGGGAGAATCATCAGTAGTGTAGGTGCCTTTTACAAGCTCTAAAGATGTCCATCTATGAGAGTGTGCAGCATCCCCAGAGTGGTCACTCTGAAATAGAGAAAAGACATACATTACTGGAAAAAGTGTTCTCCGCTTAAAACAATATGATCTATAATCACCCAAGAAAGAGTAGCGCTGTACCGATTCACACCGATTGGCAGATTACATTTAAAATAAAAATCAATTTGCTTTAAAAAATAAAACTTAACTCTTCATATGTGAAAGGCATAAAATAAATATATGAATTAAAATAACCACTGATATCTCATTTATAGTATGAGATTTTGAAGAACTTCTCTTAACTGGGAGCGGCCACAGCTTTATTTGCTCGATCATCAACATGACTGTTTACGCGAACTGCATTCTTTTGTGGATCAATTTGATCCTATTTAAATATGAACTTCATTATGGAAGCTTTTATATAGAAAAAAAAATATTTTGCCTATTAAAAATTCTAGTTCTACAAAAAGCACCACAAGACTACAACATTGTCCCTTAACAAATAAAGTCACACTTAATGTTCTTGGTTCTTGCTTAAGACTACTTCCAACTTCTTGTGACATGCATATTTCAATTTGAAGACTACATAAGTAAGTTTAACGCATGCAAATGAGCAAGTAGAGATGATAGCTCAAAAATAAAAGTGGTTTATTAAAACACTGAAGCCCTGTATAAATCATGTCTACATTTTAAGAGTCTCCAGACCTAACACTCTAAATCAGTTCTTCTATTTTTTAACCACTGCTTCGATTTTGAAATTCGGACGTAAGGAGTATAATTATTATTAGCCACTGTTCAACTACATGATTTCATTGCTGAAATATGAATTTTTCAGCTTCATTCCATTTTGGAATATGATCCCCAAGGAAACACTAATTACTCTACGGGACGAAAAAAAAAAAAAAAAAAAAGGATTGGAAGCTTCAGCCTTTACAATGGATACTTTTCTTAATACCTGCATGGCAAAAACAACTGTAGATAAACTAATTAAAAGTGCAAAGCAATAAATGAAAAAAGCTGCTCAGTTTCAAGTGACGAAAATGAGCACAAAGGTTTTTTTTTCCTTTTCACAAACACTCCAGCACTACTGGGAGATTATAGGCATTCTCCCCATTCAGTTCTTGGAGACATTCTCCAGTTAGCTTGGGATGTTATAGAAGCAGCATACAAAATATGCTACCACAAGAAAGAAAAATGGTAGTTGGCAACTGTAGACAGTCACAATATAGGACCAGCATACTCTAGAACTCGCACCGGTTAGGCACTTGGATCTGGTGTGTATGACTACTCTGCCTGAAGTCAATGAGAATAGAGTGTAAAGTAGCTTCCCAGAGCTAACGAAGTGCAGCTCTCAAGCTTGCACTCTTTGACCAAAACGGACTATTGGCAATAGGTAGGGAGTTTTATAGGGGTCTGAACAAAAGGTCAGTCAAACATTAAACAAACACCACAGTCACATACCCAACTTGAAACCATCCTCTCCCTTTAGTCTCTCCCATTGTCCACTAATTAAACAAGGTACCAGGCTCAGGATGTTTATATCAGAGGAATTCCCAGGTGGGGCCATGGTGCCAGCAAGTCTCATCCCTTAATTTAACTCCCCCCAGTAAATGTAGACTGCACATAGGCACATCTTACATCCAGGGTGCAAGCCAGGTAAAAATCATAGGCACTCTGTCTGGCCCCTTCTATAAAAAGGAGCAGTTTTTGCAGCAGCCCACTCTCAGAATCACTGTAGTAAATGAACTACCTGTCAACAATTTCACCCCCCCCCCCCCCCCAAAAAAAGAAATTATTCCCCAGAAATTAAAAGGAACTTGTTCATGAAGACAACATTACAATATGAGCACTTACATCATCTACCAAAACCTCCAATTCATATTCATGGATTCCACCTCCTCCATATACACAGAAGCCGACTACAACCACCCCGGGCTTGTCCACAGAGAAACAGATTGCATCTGGAGATCCATTTCCAGTATTCCAGCTCCGGCCCTGGCTTGTTTTGGTGAAACGATTAGGGCTGGATTTGACTGAATGTAGAGAATTCAACCCATCTACCTAAAATAATTAGCACAATAAAATAGGATTCTAAGTAACCATGGGAGGAAATTAAACACAGGAACCCCATGTGAAATAAATAGTGAAACAGAAAAACATTGACAAGCATAGAAAGTACACACACAAAATATCACTGTGGTATGTAATAAGTGTAATGTCATAAATAAATGCCCAATTAAGATTAATAAAAGCATCATTTTTATTCCCTGAAATAGGTCTGTGCTGCATATTATTTAACAAACAAGCAATGGCTTTTATACATACATATTTCTGCTCCTCCTTTTGTGAATGGAGCTTACCAGCAGCTACCAAGAACTCTTACTAAATCTAGAAACAGCCACAAAGCAGAGCTATCAATTTGTATTTGTGGTGATAATCAATAACTTCTTGGAAAATTGATGGCTGTTTGTTGAAGCACCGAGCAGCCACTCGTTTCTGCAAGGCAAATATTGCCCTGTCAGAGGCAGTGCCACAATTTCTCAGCCAAATAAAGTAATTTAGAGATAAACAAAAGTCAAGAAAAAAAAAAAAAGGATCTAAAACATGTATTTCATCAATCAGTGCCTCTAACAAAAAAGGGAAATATTATTTTGGCATTCTTACCTGATTAATCTATCAACATGCAACTAAAGAATTTATATGAACACAGAAATAAGCTACGCTTAAATATCACAATAAAAATGGTATACAGAAAACAATTTAGAAACATTTTAAAAAAGGGTGTTAAAAAAAGCTTTGTTTAAATTATTTGTTTCAGTCACAAGATTCCATTAATAATTTAGTTTATTAGATGAATACAGAGTTTACTAGTCCTTATGATAAATATATTAATATCCTGGGGAGATAGATACCTCTGATCCCAGAGCAGATGCTGTAAGCTCACTGACTATGCTAGCCAGCAGACCACATGTGTTGGACACCAAGTGTGATGAGAAGAGCTCATTTTCCCTCCTCAAGCTGTTCCTCACAGGTAAAACAACAATGAGGAGCATCTTCTCCAGAACTTCACGAAAGCTGGTCATCCCAGACACATTTTCCTCGCTCTGTCAAGTGGAAAGATTTAAAAAAAAGTTTGAATAAAATAATTATAATATAATATAATATAATATAATATATATATATAATTATTAATGATTTTTAACACTGTATGGAAATCGGCTCCTTTAAAAGTATTTTCACGATTTGTATTTTTATATAAAGTTAAGCCTTATTTTTCCTTATATTAACAAGTACAAAAAAAAAAAAAATCTAACAATCCCTATGGACAGTGGCCTATATACAATACACAATACTACGCCACCAACCAAGAAGCAAGGTCTCATCCCAAATAAATACGGCCTGAAGTGAAACTTGCAGTAGCAGTTATCGAGATGCCAAAATTCAGTCTGGGGAACTTTTGCACTAACCTGGCTAAGCTTTTCCATGCTTGAGACCAGAAGAGGGAAGCGATGAGCCAATGCAGTGTCATTTTCAGTGCTAACTTGTTTCACCATAGATCGCAGCAGGACTTCTCCATCATAAGCAATTGGAAAGATGGAAGTGAGCTTTACAGAAGTGTGACAAAGAGCCGACATAACTGCTGCCAGCAAACGACTGCTTGAAGTCTTGAAGTTTGCTTCCTGAATGTCCTTGAAAATAAACAACGTTTCATCAACCAGCACAAATACTAGACGTACAATAAAAATAGGATAAAAAATGCAATGCATTAGAAAAACACAAATTACATAGAATGTTAGTGTGCTAGAAAACCCAAAATAGATATAAAATCCTTTATCTTTAGTATTAAAGAATGCGATCATACTAAATTCAATGTTACGTCATGTACCTGATCTAAGCAGTTCAGAAGATCACACAGGCAGGCCCACTGGAGAGCAGGTGTTGGGTAGAAAGCATGAAAGCAGGCTGTAAATGTATTGTGACACTCCTGCAGAACAGCTTCCAACAGACTTAAGGGCTGGCTGAGATACCCTTGAGGATCATTGTCCAGCTTCATCATGCAGTTATCCACACCTTCAGAAAGGATTTTTCTCAGCAATGTCCTGGTTTTACCAATGCATTCTGCTAATTTGCTAGTTTCCTCTACAACTGCTTTAGTAGAAGCTGCAATAGACCAAAAAAAAAAAAAAAAGCCATCAATACATTAAATAATTTCATTATTTTGCTGCATGTTCACAATATAATCAAATCACTTTTGAGGTAATAAATCTTCTAGATTGTAAGTTTGTGAGTTTTCATTCTTGTGTCGGTGCTTTGGAAACAACAGGGCTCTACATTGTTTCTCAATGTTTTAATTGTGTTTTTGCCTTGTACTTAAACCCTGTACAGCCCTACGGAATATGTTTGTGAGTTACAAAGGGTCCACGGCTTAATTTATGTTCAAATATAAAATATTCTAAAAACCATCACATAGTACCTGATATGGGGTAGATCTCGCATGTATAGACACGTAACAAACGAAGACAACAGGTTCCAACAAAGCGCAATCTTTCCAAATCCAACAATGTTGCAGTGTACTGGAAACCTTTCAGCCCACGAAGCTCTTCAACACCCAACACCAAGGTAGTCCAGCTCCAGTGGAGGATGCTAAGTAAGGACTCAAAACACTCCTATTGGAATAGTGCAAACAAAAATAAGTTAGAAAAATACACCAAAATTGCAGCACTGACTTTGTAATAAAAGTCAAATCACTATAAAAAAATTAAAAAAAAACACAGAAACATTTTACATCGACTTACAACATAAAATGTTTTTTTTATTCTTCCTTTTTTGTGTCTCCATTAGCTAGACTTAGATTGTGTGTCCGTGTCTTGGAAACAAGCACTATGTACATTTGATTATATGCTCAAAAACAGGGCCCTCCATTCTTTAAGGTGTTAAGTTTGTTTTTTGTCATGTACTAAACCCCTGTACAGCGCTACGGAATATGTTGGCGCGATATAAATAAAGATAATAATAATAATAATACTCACCACTGAAACAGTCCGAGCAAATGATCTTTTCAGTATGTGAACTGGCTCACTCGCTTGCTGCTTTCCTTTTGCAGCACTTCCATCACTCGTAGGCAACCTAAAACATCGAAAACAAATTATTTATTTCTAGTGATATTTCCAAATGAAGACTACACTACAGTTTAACAAAATATACTCAGATATTATCTTACAGTTAAATTGCCAACTTGTTACTCACCTGTATAATAACTGTGGTATCTGACCAGCATTGACATCAGTACCGTTATTTGATTTCTTGGAGCTTTTAAATTGGAAAACAACTCTGGGGGAGAAAAAAGGGAATACTATGATGAATATTTAGTTATGGGGCAATAGAGCACAGATCATAAATAAATAAAAAAATCAGTTTCTTATACTCTGTAATAAGTCAATGAAGCACAAAAAGTCCTAAAATTGACTAACAAAAATAATGGTGAGTTACATGCATTTTTGTGTTTGAAAATTCACTGCAAAGATGTCAAGCTGTGATACCAAATTAACAAGCTTTTTTTCTTCACACATTTGAGTTTTGGGGAATGGTTTTAATAACTAATCAACACTCATTTCTATACAGCATGTGATATAAAAAAAAATAAAAAAAATTTGATTTGAAAGAAGGGATTATATGCGCTTCAGAGCAGAGAAACAAGGGATAACATGAATCATCTGGAGTCCTTCAACATCTTGTGATCCCTGCTACAAAAAACAAAACAAAAAAAACACCACAACACAATTGTCATAATGACCCCTAATTTCATATAGAACAAAGAAGACATCCTTTGTTGTAATAAAGATGCTTAAGTATCTAAATGAACTTTTTTGTTTCATTTTACAGTAGTGATATCTTAAAGCATGTCACTATATAGCTTTCTTTAAAATAATTATAAAACTGTGTACCCGTCATCTGTTGTAATTGAGGCTTGTCCGTGGGAGCCACAGTCGCTGCTCGGACCGGATACACGAGCCCATGCAACATACCACCAGCCAGCTTGTAAGAGGACAGGTTCATCAAACATCATTGCATATTTCTCCCTTAGTTAAGGGCGAAAACACAAACAAGTCAGACATCCTAATGAAATCGCCAAGATCATTAATCTTTACAAAAATGAATTCTAACTGTATGCCAATAAAATTATGTTTTTAACTAATATGGTCCAGTTATTGTTCAGTCTACTCATTAGTAAGTCCATGGGAGTCTTAAGAAGTGCCACTCATTAGCTCCAGTAGCCTGCATTTACTCTTACACAAACCTCCAGGGGTGTATAAAAATAAATACTTAGGAGTCAGTTAGAATTTATAAGCTCCCATTCATCGAAGTACATTATACTTCTGAAAATATTTATGAGCAACATTTTAGGACGCTTGGTTACAGGGCTTCCGTGCTACTTTCCGGGTTTGAAAATTCTCAATCTAGGTCAAAAAACCTGAATCCAATGCTTCACCTTGCAGCACAGTCATATGCTAGGACATCGGTTTCTGCAAGAAGATCCCCATCCGTTTCATGGTCTCCTCCATCAGGGCCCAGCTCAAACATCTGCACAAGAGAACAACAATGCAAGGAAATGTCTAATTCATGAACCACTTTTGCTTCATATGTTATTTTCACTCAGATGTTAATAGTTTGACACTTTGTTTCTATTTAAAAGTAAATAGAACATATTTTTTGGTACTAGCTTACATAATAGAAAAAATACACACAGGAAAGGGAATAAAGTATGCAGGATTAAATTACAATTCCACTAAAAATCAACTTCATGCACAAAATGCTAAAGAATAAAATATTTAGTGCAATAATTATCTGGCAAAGCCTCCCTACTGCTACGTCTCCACTAACAGATCAATGGAGGAGAAAAGAAAGCAAATTAAACAGAATACAAAATATTTACATTTACTCTATATGGGGATACAAGCAAATAATCCCAGACTACAAACAAATATTTATTTTAAACCTATGGCATCTCAGGTTTGTCTGCTCATAGAAAAAATAATAATTTAATATATGGTTGTAAAAGGACCATTGTAGAGCAATTATACTGCCGCATAAAATGAATTGTTCAAGTTTCTAGCAGACAGAGATTTCCTTATCTTTTTAGATAGCACCTGACTTTACAGAAAAGAAAAACAAAATCAGATTGGCGTACACTACTCCTCTCCACCATTCCAAAAAATTGAAAAAATAAATAAATAAATAAATCAACCTCTATTGTTTGGACAGGACACCATGCGTTATCTCCTCCCATTACTCACAGACCTGGGTAGGTGACATGGTATCACTGGCGTTTTGTACATGCTCTTTGGTCTCTAACTGCTCATAAACTGCTAATATTGCTAGTGGAGAAGAAATATGAGCAATTCTTAAAAAATAAAATAAAATTGGATGTGCAAAACTTTATTAGAATAAATTACATAGGAGATTTATGTGCATTGATGGATCATGGCGAACGGCAACTGAATAAAAATAATTTGAATGTTGTAGTAGTTTACTGTAAAATAGGTTAAAGAATACAGCAACATTTTAACAAAATATATGCCAACTTTTCTGTTTGAAAAGCCTCAGGTAATATGGAAAGTGTACCCACATTAATGACATGGGAAAACTTGAAACAGCTGTACATGGATGGGATTTTCAGCTTGTGTAAAATTCAGCCTTGGCTTTGCATTAAAGCTGTGTAATACAGCAGGCATAAGCTTAAAAAGGAAGCCATGCTTGAAAATGGCTATGGATTTTAGAGCAAGGAATTTGTGGGCACATTTGCATGTCCCAGCTCAGCTTCCCAGAATGCAGTGTAATAAAGTTTTTTTCTCAGAATTCTGAGCTGGAAGCAGGTTTTTTAACTTGCTTTAGACATTCAAATGCGAACACAGATGTACATTTTATTTACTATGTATAGCTATACACACACACACTTTGTATATAATCTATATATCCACACCTTTATTTTTGCTGTATATTCCCCTCTGCCACCAAATAGGCCAAGACCTCCAAGTAAAATGTCTGTATCTGCACAGAACCGGATTGCTTCTACAGAATGTGCAGAGTAACCCCAGCCTCCACCGTGACCTTTAAAAAATGACAGGAAGTATTAATTCAGCACAGCATCTGGACACAACTGGGAATTGTAAACATAAAGCAAATTGGATTCATACTTTCAAATCTGTTTACAACACTGTAATCTTCTTTGGAATAAACTTTCATCACCGACTGAGTCTCCTCTTCAGTACTTGACACACCCATTTTCAAGTCTTGCATTGTAGCCAACGTGTCAAGACAGCCTAGAGAAAAAAATATATATTGTAAAATACTCAAAAACCATCAGCAATGGGGAGGTTCTTAAAATTTCAGCTAAAATGAGTCATGCAAATTCTGACCTGAGCATACTCAAACCCCAGATAGTAATTAGGCTGATTTCTTCCTTGGGTCTATATACTCTCTTTTGATATATTTTATCTGTGATATCTATATCAGTGTATACCCACATGGTGTTACAGTAAACCTCTATGGCTGTCTGTATCACATTATTACTCATTATGGAATACTTACCAAGAATATGAAGGGCTGCATGTGACCGAGTGGTAACTGCTTTCTGTCCAGTTGGCAAAGCTAGCTCTGGGCTAAGAATGCTGCATCTCAGCTGCATATCAGGGGCTGATGGAAGCCTAGAGTCTGCAATCACTGCATTGTAACACCACAGCTCTCTTGTGCTGCCCTGAAATCTTCACAGAAAGAAAACAGTCAGACAATACAGAGAACATTTATGCACATATACATCCAATGCTGACATTATTTCCTGATTGTAACAATTTTCACATGACCGTGCAAATCTATCACAAGAATAAACTTTTTTCTATAAAAGTATGTTTACCTCCAGATGACGTCATGGACAGGGTCTAAGCAAACTCCAAACCCCTGCAGATCCTCTTGCTCTGAGTCATTAAATGTAGCACAGCTACCATCGACTTTGTTGATAAGAAGACATTTAAATGGGGGAGGTTCAGATATAGAAGCAGGTACCAGACCTGTACAATTAAAAAAAAAAAATCCATAATTAAAAACATCATGGTTAGTGTTACAAGCTGTCCTAGAACAATTTGAATTTCTGTCTCTCCCATGAGCCACTTACTACTACTCGACCCCCCCCATGCTATATCTCAGCTATAAGATTACGGCAACCCATTTATGAAATAGAATGTATATGTAGGAGTATATCCTCTACTCCATAAAACTGCACTGGCAACTTCAGGCAGCCTGCTTGCCTTCTGAAAATTTACTGGCCTAGACCTATGTTTTGTGACCCTAGGCAGAAATGCAGACAAATCTTAGCATATGTAAGCACATTAGATGCTATGTATTTTAAAGCAGTGCATCTTAGTCATATATATATATATATATATATATATATATATATATATATATATATATATATATATATATATATATATATATATATATATATATATATATTTTATATTCCACAACACACAGCGGCAGTCTTTACAAAGTGATTATATTTTAAAAGTGCAAGTGTAATATAAAATACATGTTTAATATATTTAATACAATACAAGGACCTTTTTTTTTCAATTAGTCAAAGATAATAGTATTTAGGAAATGTAACAATGCAAAAAAAAATATTGCTTTTGACATTGACCCCAAACAGTAGTTCATTCCTACGTATAAGCGTTGCCCTATAAGACAGTAGTAAAAATGAAGAGGTTTTTGAGGAAAGGAAGCATTCAGCTATCTATATTTATTGTTACTTACCTATTATGTGCCGACTTGCAAAGATTTCTGATGTAGCTAGAACATGAGTGTTTATAAGTGCTTCATCTATTCTCAGGAAGGTCTGATCTCCACTTGCACCAACCCAGGTTGCTTTACGACCATACTTTGAGCCGATGTTGGGCATTGGTGCTGGCTTTGCATTCCAGTAGGGCACATCTAAGATGGGTCTTCCAAGCTGTCCTTTCTGAAAGGAAACAATAAAACAGAAGCACAATGAGAAAACATACGAAAGGGAGACTAAAGGTCACTTCTTTCATGTAATCAAATAACCACTGCTATATTTTAAAATATACAAAAAGGACTACTCTTGAAAATAGAGAAAATATTGTTTTTTTTTACTTGCAACTATGGTACCAAACTACCATTATGGTTTCTGTTGATCAACTTTCTTGCCATCTGAGGAAGGTTCTATCTGCAAGATGGCAATACAACTGCCAGTTCAACATAAGTAACTCTCATTAGTTTACAAGGACACACACTCCTGTGAAAGTATAGCAGCAAGAAAACGTAAGGGAAAAAGTGAGTGGTAAAAAAATACTGCATAGAGAAAGTAATCAAAATGTAAAGGCTGCCCATTATCACACTTAATTATTCTAAAAACAAGTGCCAACAGTGACCCTTTAACACCACTTCCGCCACAATAAACAAATATTTAGGAACAAAAGTCGTTTTTGACAAAATACAATATGTACTGCAGTGTGTGCAGCCAGTTTTCAAACAGAGATTTTTATTACTGAGCACAGATTATTCACGCATACAGAAGTTCACTAGAAAATAAGATTTGATGTAGGCCAAGTATCTACTATGGACTAAAGCTATAGGAGGCATTTGTTCACACTTCTGATATGCTAGTTTTACAGATAACGATTTCGAATATAAAACTAAAATTGCATTATAAGAATAGTTCTGATTTTTAAAAAGGAAAACTAACATTGTCAAGACAATGACATCTACTCCCTCTCTTGCCAGTGCTTGTTAAAGGGCCAGAAGAATGGTCATCTAGGGTTTTATTTGTTTTTAGTTACCGATATTTGAATGAAAAATGCAAAGCATAAGAGATGAAGGGAAGTAAAGAATATTATCAGATAAAGACTTCTACCAGGACAGACCCCAAGGCAGATCCTGTCCCGTCCACTAGTCACCTGACACAACGGTATATCTGCTGAAGTCCAAAACACTAAACTTAAAAGTTTAGATTTAAAAGCCATTTTGGGGGGGTTCTACAAATAATGTTATTGTCAAATCAGAGTTTTAAAGAGCCATCTGGATTCAATTGTATATTTACGAAGTGGAAATGAAAATGAAGAGCTCATCTCACCACCGTCTCTCATGCTCACACACAATATTTATTTAAGACCAAAAGACAAAATGTTTACTAATTAACTTATTAGGAAATGGCAACAGTTTTTATTAAAACAATTTGAAAAACAAGCATTTTTTCCCCATAATTTAATTTGCAACTTTAATTTGACAAATATCTACAGATAAGCATTACAAAATGTCCTTAATTTACTCACTGAGAAACTTCCAAATGTGAAGACTTGTCCATCCATTAAAAGAACAGCAGTGTGGTTGCTGCCAGCTGTGACTTGGGTACTAGGGCCTGGCAGGGCCTGTATCAGTGTCGGGCAGCCCCTAAATTGGAAAAAAAAGGAATGGTTATGTATAGACTCCCTACTGACACAAACATGTCAAACATAATCCAGACACCCATAAGACACATTTTTCTTACATCAGTCATTCACTCAGACTGAATCAAAGCTTTTTAAGAGTACAACCTTATATAAAACCCAAAAAAGTTTTACTCACCTACAACTGACATCACCGTGACCCAATTGACCATGTTGTCCATAACCAAATGTGTACACATCACCATTTTCCATTAAAACCACTGAAATAAACAAACAGTTTGGCTTTAGCAACATCATGCAAGATGGTCCTAATGCACATAGCAAGGAAAAGTAGAACTGTGCACACCTAAAATAGCATTTAATACTTTATACTCTGAAACGTGGGTTTGTGTGCTTAAAAGGATGGACATCGAACCAAACACTAGGCGTTTTATTATGTCTGTTTGCTTTATAGTAATACTCCAAGGTTTTCTCTCTCTGACTTCCATTAAACTATATAGTTTATAGAACTAACTAATTATAGTTGTTTAACATGGCATGATCAAGTCTCTTTAAAAGGGATCACCAAGATAAAAATGTAATTTGCTAATGTTGTTCATTGGTTATATAATTTACAGCTTTGTAAGGTTACAGCATAAAATCACAATCAAATAAAAATTTACTTTTAGAAGACTCTGCTAGTGTCTAGACACAGATATGCTGGTTATGTTATTTGTTGGGTAAATCATTGCTCTGTATCTACCAAGCTTATGCATATGAATATAACATGTCATATGTTCTTATAACCATAAACACCATAGAACTATGTACTGAAAAAACAAGTTTAGCTTCAATGGGTTCATAAATCATTAGCGATCACACTATAACAGTTTGATTTTTGCCACAACAGATTCTCTCTGTGGGATTGTGCAATTACCCTTTAAACATGTAAGATGCATGTAGCATAATTAAAACAATATTAAATCAATTATAGGTCATGAATTACTGCTACTTTTTAGGTTCTCACTGCCATCTCTAAGGGTCTGCCATATTACTCTTTCCACAGAACAGCTAGTCACTCACTGGGATATACATGTCCTCATACTTCTCAATGCTTTAGACTAAAATAATGTAGGCAATCCCAAGGGAGTAATTCGTAATCCCCATGAAAAATTATGCAAGAATTCCTACTTGGCGAGTGTGTCAGAAAGCTGAAAAAGTAAGATTACAAAAGTTTCAAGTAAAAAAATAATTAAAAAAAAGAATAAAACCTCCACTGTGACCCTTTAACCGTAGCCATGTATCCTAAAACCATATGCATCCATTATTTCAGCAGGGTTGTTTGATCAGCGATCATAGTTCTGTTTATGTACCTGAATGGTGAAAGCCACAGCTGACTTGTACAGCCCGAAGCTCACAGTCAAAGCGCACAGCTCCAGGTGGGTATGTTGTGATTTTGCTTGCATCTTTTTCTCCTTGCTCTCTGACTTCATCTGCAAATTAAAAAAAAAAAACTGGAGATAAATAAAAAATACTCTTAAAGAAAATAAAAAAGTGACTATCTTCCGTGCAAGATCCCACAGCCAGAAAGGAGAAGGGGGAAAAAAATGAAACTGTCAGAATACAACCCATTTACAACAGCTCCCACCACTACAGATTCAGAGCATTTGGTGAAATCAATGTGTGTCAGCTGTTATTTTGTCTTCCTTCACAATGAGTTAAGCATGCACTACAGCGGAGATTTCCAATATGGTATAATTTAAAACAAGTACCATATCAAATTAAATGTAAATTAAGAAAAAAGCATTTTCGCAGAATAAACTGGGACATTTGCCATTGTAAGAGTTTATTCTATGGCCACAAAATGCATGGAAGGCAATGGACCCACTGCCTCCTGGACCTAGCAGTAATGCCAATTATCTCATTGAGAAAATATTAGAATCTCAAAGTGGGAAACTTCAATTTTAGCTTACTGTAGGAAGATGCAATTTTTTTTACCATTCAATTGATAAAGTACTTGTACTTAACTATATCTGGGATAAATAACACCTGTTCTGGATTTCAACATCTCCTTGTTGCCCAACGGTGAGTCTATTAGAATGCCTGATGCAGTGACTGCCTGGGTACAGCAACAAAATGCTGACATCCAGGACGATAATAGACTTCCCGGTGTCATTTTAAGGTCTTGGACAAACGTGCAAGAGCACACTATAAGGAGGTTTAGAACTATGGAAACAGAAGAGAACTGAGGATGAGGGGTCCCACTTCTACTTGAATGCAACAGTCTATTTAAAAAATATTAAAAGTTTGCCGTTTCATTTACTTGTAAACACATAATATATAAAAATGTTTAAAATCCGAGGTCTCATCTATACCAGCCGGACACCAGAACACACAGCATGAACAGCTGCCCTGACCCTAATTATGCAAATGAGGCGGAGCTAAGTAGCACAGAACATCAGGCAGAAAGCTAGAAATGTAAGAGCTTTAATCTGATATAATTACATTTTGTAATGCGAAGTATATTTATGCATTTTTTTTAACTGCTTTTTTATAGTACAGTTGTCCTTTAACCATTTTAAATACTTTAACATTTCACAGTATTACATATAGAGGTCACAAACACACTTAAAAAAAAATGTCAAGAAAACACAGGGCATTGAAAATACCAACAACATTCACTTGCTCATGGTCTAGTCTACTATCCTAATTGTCAGTTTGTTAAACAGACGTATACCATAAAACACTTTATAAATATAGCAGCAATCAAGGCTTGGTACAATTCCATATCTTTAATATGTAGTATTCATTCAGCCTATTTTATTAGATCACAACTAGTCTCAGCTGATTGTGTAGCCATGTAAATACAATTGTTACGGGGACAGAGGATACAAGCTTTTTTATTTTTAATGTTATTAGTTTGGAAGTACTTCACTAATGTAAAGTCTTTTCTTTAAAAAAAAAAAAAAAAAAAGATTTTTCAAAACCGGTATTGTTCACGAGACATGGCAAGAACACAAAAGATAACCCAAGGTAAAGAGCTGGTCGTCTTACCACATTGCTAGGTTACATTTAAAAGGTGATCCCCCCCCTTACACTGCCTCGCAATCTCTCACATACAGTTTCCACAACATAAACCCACATACTTAGTACCAGAGTCTCTCCCCTCACTTCATGTACACTTTTGTTTTTATTTTTACAGCCATTAGCTAGATCCTAGTTCACAAGCCCCCTTCTCTGATCACTAACTTGTCATGATGAAGGGGCTTATGTACATGATGTGAGCTTTACCATATGTAGGTCATCATTAAAGATGGACACGGCAGTAGCAGAGCGGCCAGACAAATTGTCACTGGAGAAGGAACTGGCAATCCACTCCAGTATATTTGTCAAGGTAACTGTATGGGCAAGAACAACGAGAGACATAACAAAATGGCACCGGAAGGATAAGTCCCTCCGATCTTAAAATGCCTACCACATTACTAGGTACAAGCAGAGGGAGCGTATGAGTAGCACCAGATCTAATGAAGTGGTTTGCGCCAAAGCCGAGAGGACACCCAGCTGTAGATGTGTCAGGAGAGGAGAGGAAAGCCCGCTGCTGAAGGTCAATTCAGAATAGGAACCTGGAATTGTTTGACCATGTCTAGCCTTGGTGCATAGGTCTCACATGAGATGCCAAGATTAGACATTGATATCCTGGGAATTTGTCGACTCAAATGGAATGGAATGAGGTATTTTACATCTAACAAACACCAGACCTTCTACTGTGGTCAAGGATCCCACAGAAGAAATGGAGTAAACCTCAATCAAAAGGAATGGTCGCCGAAGCAATGTGGTTACAACCCAATGAATGACAGAATGATTTCAATGTGAATTCATGGCAAGCCATTTAACATCTCAGTGATCCAAGTCTATGCGCCAACCATGCATTCTGAATTAGCGGATATTGTCCTGTACTGCAAAGATAAGATATTCAACAAGTCAGACACAACACCAAGAAAAGTTGTCACTCGTCATAGGAGATTGGAACGCTAGAGTAGGGAACCAAAAAATGCCTGGAATAAAGGGCAAGTTTGGCCTTGGAGTACAGAGTGAAGTAGGTCAGAGCTTAGTAGAATTTTGTCAAGATAATTCTCTAGTCGTAGCAAACACCCTCTTCCAACAGTCTCCGAGAAGACTCTACACATGGACAATATAAAAATGAGATTGACTATATACTTTGTAATCAAAGATGGAGGAGTTCTATACAGTCAGCAAAACAAGACATAGAGATGAATGCTCAGATCAAAAGCTGCTTATTGCAAAGTTCAGAAATTTGGGTTCTGCAAAGGAAGAGGCACATCAAATTGCCAATGTTCGCTGGATAGAAAAAGCAATAGAGTTCCAGGATTTTTTTTTACCTCTGCTTCATAAACTAGACTATTCTAAAACCTCTGTGTGGATCACAACAAAATGTGGCAAGTTTTTAAAGAGACAAAGGAACAACACAATCTCATCCAACCATTCTTTTGTTGCATGTTGCATCCGGAATCTGTGGACCAAAAGCCACAGTCCGGATGCAACATGGAACAAAAGAATGGTTCAAGAACAGAAAAGGAGTGTGACAATGTTGTATATTGTCACCTTATTTATTTAGCTTATATGGAGGAGTACATCACACGCAAGGCCAGGCTGGATGGTTACCAGCGTATGGAGAAATTTTACATTACAACTGATACCAGCCTGATTGAAATTTCACTGATTTTATAAAAGCCTTAAGGCTTTTTCCCGCTTGAAGAACAGAAAAGCAATGGCAATTGAGTGCATTATAAAAGTGCAAATCACATAGTGGAAAGGAGTAAATCTCATATTTGACAGAAATATATACTGTATTGAGAGATATTAGAAGAAAAACAAACATGGGGACGACTAGGACTGCATGCATGAGCATTAGTTAATACATTTAAAGGCTGTTTTTATTTATATTAAATTTAGCCTGTAACGTTACAAATTCTTCAAAAGAGCATAATAAAAACATTTGACTTCAGTGTTACACACTATGAAGCAGAAATTTTGTCTGCACATGGTCTTAATTGTAGCACTTAATATGCAGTCTTATACCCAATTTAAACCTGTGTAATCTATAAAAAATAAATAAAACGAAAAACAAAAGAAAATGAAACATATTATAGTGACAGAATGTCTAAGCAACATACCCAAGGACTTGTTTAAAAGGGCATTACAAATCATGAGCCAAGCATTTTAAAAAGGGTTGATATGGGATCTTCCAGATTAGCAAGTTACTTCTCACACTCTACAAATAACTGTCTGTGAATGTACTGTTGTGAATAGTCCACAGCAAAAAAATTAAAAAAATGTAAACAAACTACAGTGCCTTGCAAAAGTATTCACCCCCTTGGCATTTTTCGTGTTTTGTTTCCTCACAACCTGAAATTAAAATGGATGGTTTGAGGATTTGCATCATTTAATTTACAGAACATGCCCACAACTTTGAATTTTTTTATTGTGAAGCAAACAACAAATAGGACAAAATAACAGAAAAAAGTAAATGTGCATAACTATTCACCCCCTAAAGTCAATACTTTGTAGAGCCACCTTTTGCGGCAATCACAGCTCCATGTTGCTTTGGATAAGTCTCTATGAGCTTGCCACATCTTACCACTGAGAATTTTGCCCATTCCTCCTTGCAAAACTGCTCCTGCTCCTTCAGGTTGGATGGTTTGCACTTGTGAACAGCAATCTTTAAGTCTGACCACAGATTTTCTATTGGATTGAGGTCTGGGCCTTGACTAGGCCATTCCAACACATTTACATGTTTCCCCTTAAAACACTCAAGTGTTGCTTTAGCAGTGTGTTTGGGGTCATTGTCCTGCTGGAAGGTGAACCTCCGTCCTAGCCTCAAATCACGCACAGAGTAAAAACTGTTTTGCTCAAGAATATCCCTGTATTTAGTTTCAGAACTTTTGATGAATAAAATCCAACGTTATATGGGTATTATAAGCCAATATAATATTCCATTTATTAATCCTTTTTTATTTTTTTATTTTTTTTAAGTGCTACGGGTCTCGCACTGTGAATTATGTATTTGCGTTTCCTGTTCTGTAGTCCGCCAAGTCGTAGGTATGATGCTTAAGGCGTGCGTGGAGCGCCAAAGGCGTCGGGCTCGCGTAGCAACAATCCATATTGCTCACAACGATATATGTGATATATGCATGCAATTCCATTTGTGGAAATTATCTATGTAAAAGATATATTTTTCACAGGTTCTCACTGAAGGAAATTTCTAAAGATCCAGGTCCTGTAAAGCAAATTCCTTAACTAAATTGAAAAGATAAGATTTGCAACCGAATACTCCTTTAAATTCCCATACATATACAGGCTTTACGTCTGCAAAGATTAGTTCTCAAGACAATACATTTCTCCTTGATGTTTACATAAGTGACACCAACTTGCTAAGCATGTCAGGTTTATAGATTGGTTTCTAGTTTTAATGTCAAAGTTCATTAGTGATAATGATGGAAATTCTTATGATAATTTGAAGACCCCATCTTGTGGTTCAAGGAATAAAATGTTTATATAAAAATATATATTCACTATTCAGATTTAAATATATGTGATGACATCATAAGAACATTTGATTTGGCTGACAAATATATAGCGAGATTGGAATGCCTAATAAGCAAATTCAGTTGGGGGTCTCACTATACTGATAGAAAGAAAACGCTGGAGAACAAATGAGAGAGAGAGAGAGCTGGGAGGACCAAGGAGACACAGACACACTTGGGTAAACTCCTACAAAGAAAATATTATATTTTTTCCTCAACACAGAAATCAAACGTGTATTTTACAAAGAAACTTAGAAAGCTTGCTAAAAAAAAAAAAAAAAAAAAAAAAAAAAAAAAAAAAAAGAATTTACACATTTACATAGCAAGAACGTTTCAAAAGATCCAGAATCCAGTAATTCTTTATATGTTATTTATTTTTCATTACAATCATTGAAATATTTTAATAATGTAACATAGAATAAATTGCTACATCAATATTTTCTGATATATAAATATACCATATATACCGTTATAAGTTGACGTATGATTTGCTAGTTCATTTTATAATACTACAAATATATCAACTTTTATAGCAATTTAATATTCCGATAATTGTAATGAAAAACATTTTCTCTTTTTAGAGACAATATCTTAGAGATAACACTATAATTTGAATATAAAATCATATGATATAAAAAGGGTATAATAGCTTAATAAATAGATATGTGTAACATACCAAAAAAATTAAAAACATCTGATGTCATAATTTACCATATTTAATTATAGTAAGCATATTGTGCATGTCTTATATGATTATGTGGATAATGTAAAAACTCATTTATAATTGATGTACCTTGATATATCTGTTACAATTGTTATACCAACTGGTCTTTAAAATACTACTGTATTTTTATTCCTTTATAATAAATATATTCTCACATAATACAGTTCTGTTTGATTCATGAGGCCAATGCTCTTAATATATTGTGTAATAAGAATTTAGAAAGGAGTCAAAATTGGAAAATATGTGAAATATTAATATAAATAACCTTTATTAATTAATTTACATAATACCATATAAATTGTCAAAACCCACAATATATTATGGAAGCACGTGCTTGAGATTTTATATCCAATATAGTCTATTAAGAGGTAAATTGTTGTTATATTTACTAGAATTATGCTTAGTGAAATTTATTTGAACTAAAATCATTTATAGTTTCTTTTTAAATTTCCAAGATGGCCGACAGAGCCACGCCTAATCATAGCCTACTGGCCGATGTGATTTTAATTTGCAATTAATCTGATGCATCGTTTTGATATAAATATATTAGATTAGTTGGTATTTGTGAGTATCAATAGATATTAATTTTGAGAGAGAGAGAAATGTGTGTCTATAAATTGATTCTGAACTCAAAATGTATTATTCTAAGAGTTTAGAAAATATGTTGTTTAATAATTCCGACATTAGCACAATCCATCTTTCCCTCAACTCTGACCAGTTTCCCAGTACCGGCTGCTGAAAAATATGCCCATAGCATGATGCTGCCACCACCATGTTTCACTGTGGGCATGGTGTTCTTTGGGTGATGTGATGTGATGTGTTGGGTTTGCACCAGATATAGCATTTTCTTTGATGGAAAAAAAAATTACAGTTTAGTCTTATCAGACCAGAGCACCTTCCTCCATACATTTTGGGAGTCTCCCACATGTCTTTTCGCAAACTCAAAATGTGCCATTTTGTTTTTCCTCTATTGAGCGTACGCTTTATTGTTGTCCTATGTACAGATACTCCAGTCTCTGCTGTGGAACTCTGCATCTCCTCCAGGGTTACCTTATGTCTCTGTGCTGCCTCCTGATTAATGCCTTCCTTGCCCGGTCCGTGAGTTTTGGTGGGCGGCTGTCTCTTGGCATGTTTGCTGTTGTGCCATGTTCTTTCCATTTGGTTATGATAGATTTAATGGTGCTTCTGGGGATCATCAAAGATTTGGATTTTTTTTCTTCTTTATAACCTAACCCTGACTTGTACTTCTTAACAACATTGTCCCTTACTTGTTTGGACAGTTCCTTGGTCTTCATGGCAGTGTTTGGTTAGTGGTGCCTCTTGCTTAGGTGTTGCAGCCTCTTGGGCCTTTCAAAAAAAGGTGTGTATATATAATAACAGATCATATGACAATTGATTGTACACAGGTGGACATCATTTCACTATTTATGTGACTTCTGAAGGTAATTTGTTGCACCAGAGCTTTTTATGGGTTTCATAACAAAGGGGGTGAATACATACGCACATGCCAATTTTCTGTTTTCTATTTCTAAAAAATTGTTTTAGGTATATATTTTTCTCATTTCACTTCACCAACTTTGAATTTTATGTGATGATCAGAACACAATAGTCTGATTAACAAAACACTGAACTTAAGGCTGTAATGTAACAAAATAGGTAAAAAGTCAAGGGGGTGAATACTTTTGCAAGGCACTGTAAGTGCAGGAACAAATACAACTTGATATTTATTGTCTTTCCTACCCATTTATACAATCAAGAGTATCTTTGAAAATGATGACAACACTTAATGTAACAACTGTTGGCTATTAGACAGGAAGAATGTCTAAAATGTCAAATGCCACAGGGAGGTTTTCCTCTGTAGTGGTAGAAACCTTTGCTTAATTAAATAAAAAATAATGATAGTATTATTATAGAAAGAAATCACTTTTATAATGTAAATTAAATCTTTCAATTGATGAAGGATTGACTTTTACAGCCAAGTCATCATTGGAGGCAGCAGAGAATGTGTACGTGTTCTTTTGGTCTTCATATTGATATGTAGCTTTCCGTGTGCTGCACGTGGATAAAGGGTGCCAGTAATGCCATACATGAAGACATCACACATGCACAATGTCTAAGAAACAGCGTTAATCTATAATCAAACCACTGTTTCGTATGCATTGTCTGGCTATTGAGAGTGCCTAATGTCAAAGATGATAGCACCAGCAACCTCTGTGCATGTGTAGAGCTCTAAAGGCCATATATCAAAAACAAAATAAGACAGACACACACACACAGAGACCCTGTCCTTAATATGATCTAATAGGTATGTAGCCAAAAGCAAGTAAAAGAAAAATTGGTTTAAAAGCAAAGGTTCTATACCAGTGGTAATTTAATAAATAAAAGAATTCCCCAAAAACCTGTGTTTTATAAGGGCTTTTTTCTTCAAAGGGAAAATGGAGCAACAGGAGAGAGAGAAAAAAATTGGTTCAAGTCAGTGGAAAGAAAAGGATTTTCTCAGGAGAGGACTAGGAGGCAAGGTGTATAGGCTCCCTAGTCAGAAAGAAGACTAAATACCTTTTTTCTTGTCCCGCTTTAGCTTTAGATTTGATGGAAGGGTTCTTAGCAGGGCTATAGCCTGCTGTCGAGGATTCTTTATAATACAACCAGGAAAATCAAATGGGTCTGGGGAGAGACATTTTGCACATGCATGGGAAAGCTCACAAAATGGAAACAAGAATTAAATTTAAAAAAATGAAACAAAAAATGGCAAAAACTAATGAACAGAATAAAAAATGAGAAAAAAAAAATGACAGTGTGAATTTAAACAATGACCGTATTCTCAGGGCATTACATTAAATCATGCTTCACAAAGTAAAAGCAGAATAAGGCACTAGCTCACAATGACTCCAATCATGCATTTTACAGGGATGCAACATTGACTAAAGGGGAAAAAGTTGGCAAGAAATAGCTCATCCATAGTAATGTTAAACATATACAATGAAATATGAACAGGTTTCAAGTGGGTGCTTGAGAAACCAATTAAGTGCGCCAATAATCGTCTATGATTAATCAGACTAACAGTTGCTTGCGTCAAAATTTACAATAAACAAATATAAAACACCAAGGATTTGTATTTCCATTAAAATAAAATGGGCACTGTAGAATATCATTACAAGAACTATAGAAATAGTTTGTTGATTTCAGTGAAAATACGTTCAGTATAGAGTTCAGCACAATGTAGCATTGTATATAGAAACATTTAGCAAGTCTATCATTACCAAGAAAATGAGCAGGACAACACCAGTACTAAGCAAAACGTAATATTGTCATCACAACCACTCACAAAGCCATAGGCTGTGCTCTCCCCAATATAGACTAAACATTCACAAAAAATAAAAAATACAAAAAAATACACTATATAACATTCCATGATTCAGAGCCCATAACTTTTTTTTTTTTAAATATATTTACCGGTAATCATCATTTACAGGGGAAAGAATACCCAATAATAAGCTTCTATATACATTTTCTTTGTTGCATCTGAAAGAGGGTATGTACCACTGTGTGTTTCCTGTTTTCATATGAAGCCCTCAGATGAAGATTAAGGGCCTCATTCTATTAGCGGCCGCAGCCGTTGCGGGGCCGCAAGGACCGGCCGCAAGCTATTCGGCTATTCTATTCCCCTCCGGCCGGTGATTCCGGCAGGCTTGCGGCCGGTGGCTTGCTATTTCTTGCGGCCGCCCGCGCCGAAGGGAAAGCCTTTGATCTTAAACGGCCGCAAGGAAATCGGCCGTAAGAAATTCCTATTTGCAATTCAATTGCTCCGGGAAACCTCTCTGCAAGGCTAAAAGCGAGCCGCAGCTTACTTGCAGGAAAGAGGTCCCGCTAGCACCAATTAAGCACATAAAATAGCCCAAATAAAGCCATCCTGCACTTTGCAGAGTCTATAAAGTGATATTCGGTGTTAGCAAAAATAGCACATAATTACCCTATACTCAAATCCGTAAAATATTTGTTTTTTAATATCCGTAAAATATCCATGTAAAAAGTCCAGAGTGCTTGGAGCACCTCAGACCCGCCCACCCCGCAGCCGGAAAATAAAACGTTGATTTGAACTCTGGTTTGGGCTGATGTGCAAGCTTGAGAGTGGGTTACTTTTAATCCTCATGTCCCCCAATATGATCCCTAGCATTTACAGAGCTGTACAGTGCAGGCTTGAATTTATTTTTGCGTTTTTAGATTTCTGAGCTTACGGCCGGTTCCAAGATATGCGGCCGGCCGTAAAAGGAGATCCTTGCGGGGCCGTATAATAGAATCGCGAGTTAACTGAACCCCCGCAAGGAATCGCAGCCTTACGGACGATTTACGGCCGGTAATAGAATGAGGCCCTAAATGTTTAACTGATCTGGGAGTTGCCCCAGTCAGCCAGTGATCAGTAATATAACTGTATGACACCATACTTGAATGTCAATGAAATCTACAGATGTACGCTCTATGCATACCACTTAGTTTCAGTGAAGTTTAAACTGATTTTGTGTAATTTGTTTTCAGGAACCATAACCAAAATCAAAGGCGCTCAGTTAGCGAAAAAACTAATTTTAATCTATGGACCTGATAACCCACTCGAGGAAAAGCCTCTTTCAGCTCACTTAGGCGAGACCAGACTGATATACTAAAGGATATTCCTCCATGTGAAGGGCACAAGTGAGCTACAAGAGGCTGCTCTCCAAGTTATCCTACTTCGGTGTTTGTTCTCAGATGAAGTGCTTCGGACTGGTTTTGCTTGATATTTTTTTTCCATGCAAAATATAAAACTTTGGTAAGGTTTAGAAACATGTTCTTTTAAAAGCACAAAAAGTTGTGGTCCATGTCCCTTTAAAGCATGTCTTTGGATTGGTATATTCTTAGGAGTAATTATTGCAAAGCTCTTCAAAGTAGAAAGAATGGGCAGATTCAATAAGGGGTTCTTTATACCATTAAAACTTATATTTATGCTTCTAGGTTATATTTACTAATTAATATTTGAGGTCATATTGTGAAAAAAACATTCAATATTTATTTTCTGCAATCTTTTGGGGACCGTGACACATTAAGAATATTTATTCAGTAACAAAAAGTCCAACCAGTGCATGAGATCATATTTTTAAAATGTAACTGAAACACAGAAAAACAATATATTTAGTGTAACCTATATACCGAAACAGAAAGGGTCTTAAAGCAGGGAACACTAGTTATTAAAGCATTAAGACGTGGTTAATATTTTATAAAAATTTTAAAAACAGACACCAGTCACCTTTCACAGTATATGGGAATTGATGAAAAAATATGTGAATGTGTTGAAATGAACATTGATCTTTTAATAATTAGCGTTTCCTTAGAGAAGTACTGATAAATAGCGATGCTTTAAGATCCTTGTTGCTAGGGTGTCTACATTATATTGTTAAAGGTATATGCAAGTGAGCTGGGTTATGAATGCATCTGATAGATGAGAATTAGTAGAGTATGAAAACATGTGTTATTTAGAAATGTTCAGTTTACTTACAAAGTTATTTGCACAAAAGTCAAATCCAGCAGGATGCTTACATAAGCCGGGTACACACAGGAAATACAGCAAGATACAAATGTTGACCTTTCTGGTACAGAGCACAGGAAGTTACTGTTGCAGTTCTTGTACTGAGCACATGCCAGAAGCCACTGAGGTGAAGAATGATACAATATATTATCCTGATTCTGAATTTGAATGTTATGCTAAATTCCAGTGGGATTTTCTAGGGACGTACACAGTAAAATGCAAATGCGAGAAAACAAAGGAAATTTTGCTAACTTCAAGGTAAGCTAATTAATGTTTATTTTGGGATGTTTTCATGCAAAAAAAATGTTTTAAACACTACTAATTCTCTATCAGATGCATTCATAATCCAGCTCACTTACATATTCATTGAAGTACTTGATACCAATATAATAATAATATTTTGAACTTTGAATTTAGTAGAAATATTTGAAAGTAGCTTAGTCTCTTTAAATATGAAGTGGTAATAGAGAACAGGCTCCATACTATTACAAACATGTGTATGGGTGGAATGTCCCTTTTTAAAGAAATAACAATGTACAATTTACTCAGTTTTTTTTATATATGGGGCATAGGAAAAATCAAGAGGTCCAATTAAAATCATGCCTTTAAATGTACTTTTGGCAGATATTTTCCTTTATCTGTACTGGAAACCATCTTTTCATAAATGCTTTAAAAATATATATATGTACACATTTACCATACTGTCTATTAGCAAGGAAGCAATTACATTTTACTGGCTTCCTCTGAAGAGAGCCATAAAAGTGTAAGGGCGGGATATGATAATTAAATGAAAGGGATATTGAAATACATGTTTTCCTTATTGCACCTGAAAGAGGGTATTTGATAAAGTAACAAGCTGTTTTTCTGTTTCAAATAATATTCTCAAAGCTTAAACAAAGAATTTCGGATTAAAATATTTAATTGATCTGGGGGCTTGTCCTAGCCATCCAGTCCACAGTAATATTTACGTAGGAGTCGATGTTGCTTGCAAACTAAATCTACACACATACATATGCTCTGTGCTTCCTGTTGGTTTCAATGAATATGAATATTAAAGAATGATCTTAAAGGGCTTAGAAAAAAAAGAATCGCATTCCATGTCCTTTTAACAATGCAGTTGTCAACATAAATAAAAACTATTGCAGTTAACTGTTCCTTTCACTTTGAACGAAGAGGGATCTGCACAATGGGATTGTGGCAGTTATAACTTCTCTTATCGTTTACTAAACACATTTGAGTTTAGTCTTTAAAAAAAACATATAGGAAAATAAAGTTGTACAGCATTGGTCCTTTATACATTGAAAAGAGCAGCACAATGTATTATGCAAGATGTATGGATAATAGTTAGCCCCAGTATGGTCTTTTCAGAGGATTTTGTATGTTATCACACTAATCTTGTTAACTTATGAGAAAATGCCACATTCCTCGGTGCAGAACAAATGTAAAACAATGCAGAAAAGTCAACAACAAATAACACATTAACAAGTAATTATATTTTAACTATATTCTATTTCCCTTCTATTTCCCCCTGTAGCAGTTTACAAATAAAGTTGTTTTTTTTTGTTTAAATCAAATGTTTACTCTTCTTGGCATTTTTTGCAAACACGGCTTCTCAATGTATGGGGCGTGAAGACAATTTTTTGTTGAGTTTTTCAATAGTAAGAAAAGAAATTAGGAAAGTAATAAGTTACAAAACCCTAAACTGGAAAAAACAACCATGTCTCATACAGAACTCTTCCACAATAAATGATCCTGGCCTTACAATATTTATTTGTAGTAAGTCTCAACTGAGCCTACCAACTGATATAATGATGTGTAATGTAATGGTATGTATGTATGTATGTATGTATGTATGTATGTATGTATGTATGTATGTATGTATGTATGTATGTATGTATGTATGTATGTATGTATGTATGTATAACAATAAGTTGGTAAAGCTATCTACTGAAAAATTCAAACTAGTCAACAATGTGCACTTGAAATACTGTACAAATGAAGCAAGTGGCAAGAAATATAAAATCAGTGCAATGCCAATTTTTGGAGACAACTGAACAGGAATCATGTAGGTAACAGTTCATGAATGTTTTGTCTCAATTTGTTCATTTTATTGAGCGAAGTCAAATTTGAGTACTTTTGGTTCTGTCAGAAATTGCAAGTCATTTTTGTAACATATTCCAAGAGATGTATCCGTGGAATACACTTACTGTAAACTTTGAACTATGTGTTTGCAGAAAAAGCTTTTAAAAGTTCTCTTCAATGCAATAAACGTAAAAAGAACATTTAGCAAGAAAGAAAAAAACACTAAAAATGTTTCAGGAAACAAGAGATACAAATTTCTTCCTTTATCCGAATTGTATTTGAAAAGTCTCCCAATGACAAAATTCAAATGGAGGTACGTATTGCTATGTGCGTACTCATCTGCAGCACCAAGACTTATGCCCATTGTTTAAGTATCTAACACACCCTACAAGTCTGTGTTGCACCCTTAAATGCTCACCGACTCCCAAGAAGTGCCACCATCAAACTCCGCTGCAGCAAACCTTTAAAGTTGTATACATTATTTACCAACAGGCACGTTTGAATACATCAAAACTTTTACCAGCTTTCAGGACAGTCGTCATACCTAACTTTCCATTTGCTTTTTTTTTCCCTACAAAAAGAAAAAAAAACAAAAAAAGGAAAAAAAAAAGGAAATGAAAAAAAGTAAAAAAAGAAAAACATAATACAGTGTAGGTGAAAAATAAAAACAGAAAAATGGCTATGTGTCTGGGCATTCATACCAAATCTTTACCATTTTGAATAGACATTATTGCACAAACCACGATTAGCAGAAATAATCTTTGAAAGGAGCTGGGGGTTATCCATCTATGACAAGTCCATGTGCATAAATAGTACAAAACAAAATTTAGGTAAATTTATCATAAGAATGATACAAAATAATGATACAAAATATTTCAATTTTTTTCACAAAGGGTGACACTTAAAATTTGATACATTTTATGTTTTGTTAAAAGAAAAACTACGCAGAAAAATGTACCTCTCCCATCGTCTATTCGGTGTCTCCTGTTGACGCGTTGTCGCTTATCGTCCTGTCGTAACTGTAGATGTTCGTCAATGTTTACCCCAGGCACGGGCACAGCTGAAGAGTTTCACAAAATGAGGAAGAAATGGTAAAAAAAAAAAAAAAAAAAAGTATTTAAGGTAAATATTTATATATGTACAACTAAAAGCAAACTGGTGCAATTGTTTGCAAAAAGACCACAATTTGTTTCTGGCAGTTTAGATAATGAAAAAAGACAGGCAAAAAACAAACACAACAACAAGAAAATCTCAGCACAATAATCTGCACAGAGCAGGGCTCCACATTTTGTGCTTTGAACAAAGCTTTGCTTTTGTATAGTAGGAACCGAGCAGATATATACTGAAGCTAAGTAAGTGGATACTTTGATATCCAAAAGTAAAAATAAAATCTGAAACCATCCGAATGTATACATTTAATCAAATGCCGCACAGAGTAGATACATAACTCCCCACAAAGCAGACATTACAATTCAACTATCAAACGAGTATAAAAGTTATGTCATGTAGGACTATGGTGGGGTTGTACTACTGCGGTCATTTTCTCTAAGGTCTTTATTAAAAATAAAAAATATTTGGTAACTTGCTAAATGTTTTTAGAATGCAAAAAGAAAAACTAGTATTTTTTCATGGTATTTGTGGACTGCCTCATTACATTTACTGAATGTATTTGCTTTTACATTTACTGAATGTATTTGCTTTCTGTAAATTCTGCGAAAAGCACATGCTTTTTAGCAGCTACATTCTCACTGAGCAGACAGAAGATTCCCTTGCATTAAATGTGTATTCCCACATCAAGAAGTCAATCAGCAGAAACCAAAACTGTAAATTCTAGATCAGAATTGCATAGAAAAAGTGAATAAATTAGCTTTTGTTTTTACACTTTGAAGAACTACACTTGTAAATTGGCAAAATATTTTAAACAAGTGTATTCACAATATAGGACCACAGTGATCGTCTGGATAATTTGAAGTAGGCGTTTTTTTTTTATATAGGTCCTACCTTTTTATTGTTAAATATCACAGTGTGCATTGTTAGTTTGAAAATATATCAAAACGTTGAGTTTCACACCTTTACCTAGGAGAAGGTCTAATGGTATCATCTCCTTCACTGCATCCAGAATTCCTCTTTGTCTTGCATCTTGTCCATCCAGCTCTCGCGCACAGGCTTTGCAACAACCACACACGGCACAGCCAGATTCCCCGGAGCCACAGCCACATACACTGAATCACAATACATGACACAATTTATAATACAGCTAAATGCTTCTAAATTAAGTAATGCAAATTTATTTTCAAACATGTAACTGTTTTCTGAAATACAATGGGTATAACAAAGGGTGTACTTCTTCACAAGTTGAGCCTGCAAGGCAGTTAGGGGAGACTAGACTGTTGGCGAGACTGTGCTATCCATTAACTTCTTCTCAATCCCAGTATGAATGTTTTTAGAGCTTGTTCAATCTTCCTTAAAGGGAATGTGGCAAAGGAACATTCTATTAATGTGGATGGGAACATGTTTAGAAGTAACTAGGAATTGCCTGTTGCGCTTAGGATGCAGAGACAAAACCTCTGAAAGTAAGATCTTAACTCTTGTAGTGAAACAATGCTCCCAGTTAAAGCGAGAGAAAAAAAAAAAACACATAGAATTTTATTTTGGTAACATGACTGTGTCCAGACAACTGATCTTTAAATTTGGCTTTTTTCTTCTTTTATAGCACAGGCAATGGGTGCTTACTGTAGCTATTTTTATAGCAGTTAATAAATGAAGACTCCCTTATTTACATACCCTCCAGGAACCCGATCTGGTCGTCCACTACTAACACAGCTGGCTCCATATCCTGTGCAGTCTCCACATACGGTGCAAACCATGCACTGCTCAAGCTTCCATTTATGCATTCGAGGAGGACACATCATAGACTTCTCATCTTTGTCATCCAGTTCCTCCTCAAGATCTTCATCCATCGCTGTTGCCATATTTTCAACACCAAAACCTACAGGAAATCATGACAGCATTTCCGGAACATGAAATAACTTCTCTCCAAAATGGAGAGAGATCAAACCGTGTAACATTTAAATCCAACAAATGTAAAACACAATAGGTTCAAAAAGGCATCCAATGGGAATCACACTGCATGTATTTTCAGAATTATAGTTTAAAGTGTTATGACTCTCAAAGATCATATAAACATTGGTTATTGTCAAAATAAAAAATAAATGCAAATAGTTGTCAAAACTGTGTGTTTATGTTTACCTACCTCTAAGAAGCTCATAAAGTCTTATTAAATGTGGGGGTACCCCTTTCAGATCCTTTTCAATTATTATTTTGAAAAGAAAATATCATCTTGGGTTACATTTTTAACTATATCACCAATTAATTCTTTCACCAACAAGTTAGTTATTTTTTGTTATTAAATTTCAAGTTTTAGACAACTTTCATTATCTGTATTATAACAATCCAGTGATATACAAGTCACAAAATGACATTCTTTGTTTGCATTTCATGTCTACATTCACAGCAGAAATTACTACAGTTAGAAAGTAATTAACCTGATTCTGTGTAGCTTTCTTGCTTTTAGTAGTCATTACATTTGTTGCAAAAGGAAATAAAACAACTTGAGTTTAGGTTGTACTATTAAAGTCTTTAATAATTAACATTAAAAATGGATTTATGATGCACATCATTTTTATCTAAAGTCAGACAATAATGTACTTTTCTGGTATAATACTGCAGGGCTTGGATATGTTAATATGTGACAGTGTGCTTGTTCGTTTTATTGGCTGGTCCTGAAGTGCATGTTTTTACAAAATATTGCTTATTGTATCAGTAGAACATTGTCAATGTATTTCTATAAATATATCACTCAATTATTCGACTTATCGAATTAAGTACTTCGTCTATTTACATTAGTGTTATATTATTCCAGTAAAATGGGGGAATCCATATTGAACTTAAATTTCCCAACCTCCCAAACTGCACGAATGAAAGTAACACGTCATGAATTTCTCATTACTATAAATTATTATGAGACTTTGAGGAGTAAAATAAAAGAAAATTAAGAAGTGGCTTCCTCACCCTTTGCTCCTTGATTCATTGCACCAGTGTCTCGTCCGCACTGTCCCTTGTTGTTTACACCAAAGGACCAGACCTCTCCCTTCTTTGTCAACACACACGTATGGGCTTTTCCCATAGCTACCTGGGTCATAACATGTCCTTTCAAGTCTGTTACCAAATCTATAAAAAAGGTACAGATTCATTATTTACAGTTTGTTGATTTAATTGCTGCAAGACAGTAATGCACACATAACCCACAGACAAATCACACAATCTCCAGAAATAAAAGCTGTGGTGGGCCAGACAGAGGCCATAGTCAGCACGTGTCCCTCAAACACTTCCTGTGAGACCGCCACTCTTGGAATCAATTCACCCCACTATCCATACTTAAATAATCAATCCACCTCTAACTCTTTTCCAAAGTGAGGTTTTACTACTCATAAAATAAACAAATAAATAAATAAATAAATAAATAAATAAATGGTTAAAAGCCCTTTGCAGCATTTTACTTGGGCTCGCACCATTGTACTGTTGCGGTATAAAATGAAAAAAAATCCCATGATATTATAGGACAAGTACATAACGCATGGTTACTGTAGGGCTTATTGTACATTCTTAAAATATGTCTTATGCTGACAACCTATATTGCCAAGTTGTATATTTACATTATGCTCTACCCAAGACCTAGACTTGACAATGTATGCGCTTAGTTACTTCAGTGTTCTGTAAAGAAAAGGGTAACATCACAAGCCAGAATTTCAGTATATCCTTACCTGAGAATAGGGGACTAAAAAAGTGAGTCACTGATTAACCAAACTGATCTCAAATATAGATATCCTTAAATACTGGCCTGTTTGTGTCCCCCAAAGTCTGGCCTAGAGAAACACTGGTCCGCCAGGTAACATGAAAACTGGTTGTGAAAATGTGTTGGGTACAATTGAGTTTTGAACTTGTCTATTCCATGTTGTAGCTCATCAAAACATTAATTTTGACAGCACATAAGAACTAGTTTGCTCATCACATATATAGTCGTGAGCATACGAGTTGTTGCCAACGCTTGCGGGCTCGCAAAGCGAGGGCCTCAGTTGCTGGCAAGGAGCGCCACAGGAGCTCCTTGCCAGCAACTGAGACTCACAAACTTCACGTCGTAACGCAAAAAACATACAAGACACGTTACCACACATTATGACCTCGCAAAAATCGGCTGCAACCCGCGAACATGAAAAAATTAAAAACACACAACGCATACATAAAAAGCTTACCTACAGCAAGAGGGGGCATCCAGGACCTCAAAAAATGCAACTTACACCTTCATTTAACTCAAAATAAAATAGTTTAGACACTAAAAAAAAAATCTCTAAGAGAGAGAAAAAATGGCAGGCGAACAAAACAAAAACGAGGCTACAGCACTCTAAAACACGCAAAACACCACAAAAGACCTACGGATATTCCGCTACAGACGCATACCACACATTAGCCGCCATTTTAGAACAATGCGGAAGTACACAACTACGCTAACGGTTTAGTCTCTCGCACGGACACTATTACACTGCACACATTCATCACGCTTACACAGCAGCTCCACACCACTAATGTTTCAGCAACATCAAAACAGATTGTCAGCTCTTCAACAGAATGCTTCCTGCATATATTACTTCAAAATAGGTAAAGTATATTCATCTATTAATGTATTATTTATTTCATTATTATACACCAAACAGCATTAGCTCACTTACAATTTTATTGCCGTCATTTTTTGACGGGCAATTCGCTAGTACATATATATTTTACAGGATTGAAATCTCAAGAGGTTGCACTTAATGTGCTACAAAAGCAATATGAACATTGAACGAGAGAAGGTTTTAGTACATGCATCATTTATTTTACATGCCTATAAATACTTTCATATAAAAATCCTGCACTTTTAAATGAATGATAGCAAATGTGTGGGCTCAGTATGCCTTTTAATAACCTGGATGATAACCCACTATCTATTCTCCCAAAACGGAGTTTCCACCCAACAGTTCGTAAATCTCTGAATAGGTTTGATTCACTTACAGGAAGGTCCTACAGTCTTTCCAGTAACAGACAAATTCCACTTACACCTGATATCACTAAAGATTACTTGGTATTACAGACTTTGTTTTGTCAGTCACAAGACTTCACCTTGTTCTAATTCTACAAGTTCAAAATGTTGGGGTTAGTGCATTTATTCATATAATAATCTCATATCCAGAGGCTTAGCAGTTCCTTTAACAACATTACAATTTCCCAGGGCACAAACGGATTTTGGGGGAATTTGGACAACCTAACTGAACGCCTGCTTTATAAAATTAATCAAATGTCCCAGTTTTAGTGTTTTTGCAGTGAACTAAATAGCAGACACTGCCAGCAAAACAATCACATTTTATTTCCATCACTTACTTGAGCTGTCAGAATAAATGGCATCTTTCCCAAACATGTACAGTTCTCCGTCCTTGGTAATGACAGAACTGCTCCCATTATTGCATGCAGTGCTTATGACAAATTTTCCTTCCATTTTTATCATTTTTTTCGGCTTGTAAGGTTTTGACTGTCGCCTGCTCTTTGCTGTGAAGAATAAAACAAACAAATGTTGAGCTCTAGTAAGTTAGCTATAAACTGACAAAAGGCCAAGTAGATATTGCATTTATTATACCATTTAAAGGGATATGGTCACTTTAACATCCAGTTAGTTACATTTCAAGGATTAATACACCAAGCAAAAAGGAGTAGTGGTGCTCATCTGAGAGCTTCTATACATCTTGTTGCCTACACTGAAAGCAGCTTCTTTTAGCTCACGTGTGCCAGTTCGAGATAAAGATCCTGTAGTATATTAATCTGGCCTCATCCATTAGAGTGATCCAGTCCCAAAATACCAGGCAATACTATCCTGAACATGAGAAAACAGCAAACCGCAGACGCACGTTTCCGCCTCTGTGGGCCTAATCAGTGAGGTGTCGCAGTACTCCCTAAGTCACAGTAAATCCATGTCTGGAGCCAACTATCACCCATAAGATGAGAAAAACGAAGAAAAAAAATAAAATAAAAAAATCAGAGTCAGAGGTGCTCATCTGAGTACTAACAACCCCTAAGTAGGTTTGTTCTACAGCTCTGGTTATCTACTCAGACCAGCCTCTTAGTACAATGTATGGCTATATCTTCTTGCATTTTATTTAAAAAGTAAAGTAGGATGACCATTAATAATTATTATTATCGTTTATTTATCAAGCGCCGACATATTCCGTAGCGCGGTACATAAATTAAGTACAGACAAAGATAAATACAAATTAACATATAGCAAAGAAAGAAGAGCCCTGTCTTTGAGCCCGGAATCCAATGTCCATAACCATTAATAATCTAACCAGTTTCATACTCCTTTAAATAACAACATTTTAAAACTCTACTAGAAGCTATTGTACCTTTCTATGTACTTCGAAATGGCACATATTAAACATCTTCCACTCATTAAGCCTAAAGATCGGCTAACTCTTAACTTCCAAATAGTAGAACACAAATAGGAAAATCATTTCTTTCCATTTGCCAGGTCAGGGGGGTTAAATATGTCCAAAAGGCTACCAGGCATACACAAAAAAAGAAAAAAAGATTAGATGACAGATGGTGCATAAAAGGTTGTTAGAAGTAATTAAAACAAAACAAAGTATTTAAAGAAAAAAACAACACTATAGAATCCCTTTAAAGCATTTGTGTACTGTGAGGAAACAGGTTAACATAAAGCAAAAATGTCCAAGTAAAACTTTAGACACTTTGACAAGAGAATTCCAGTCAAGCTTTTCTTGTGTTTCTTTTGTAAATAGACAAGATATCACTAATTGAGACGGCTCTCCAACAAGGCATGTCTGGATGTGACGTCCGATTAGACGGAGGTAAAAAGTAGAATAGGAGGTTCTCTCTCTGGAAACTGGCTCTGAGCAATAGATGAAGCACTAGATAACTGAAAATGCAATTATTAAGCAATTTATGTGCCTTTATATACGTTTTGTTTATAAATAGGTTTTACACTACTGTTGACACTCGCATGAAAAGGTATCATAATTTAGGCCAAGGTTTTCCCATTAATAAAATCTAGGATAACACTACACAAAAGTTCAAGCCCAACTTAAAATGCTATCAGCACAACTACTATGATTTTGCGATGAAGATGAAGCACTTACTTGACTCGCCATCTTCGCCTTTACTTGCTGTTCCAGTGAAGAAAACGCTCCCATCATCTGCAGTGAGTAAGGCATGGGAGCCATCATGGCCAACTGAAAACTGGACGATCTTTGGAGATTTTGTTATGGGCAACTCAACCCACTTCCCTGATGAAGGACCCCCTTGCTTTATTCCAAGGCTCTGATACTTGCCAGTGTAATAAATCTAACAGATTTACAGTAAAAAAAAAAAAAAAAAAAAAGGACATTTTCAGAGAAAACAAACAAAAAGCTTTACACTTAAAATTCATTCCGTATTGCAATACTATTGTGGGCATCAAACATATGAATGTATAAATCAAAGATATGAAATAAGAAAATATTTTTCCTATATAAATTCCAGTGGTGTGAACTTGCATTATTGAAAAAACAGGGAGGTAAGCGAATAGGACTAAAAACCCGGAACATGTAGCACAGAATAAGAAAACATGCAAGTAAATTAGAGGAAGCGATTTCACCGTTTTATAGTTTATCAATGCTTTTATGGCATTGAAACTGTTAAAAGGCGACTTAAGTCATTCAAACTGTTAACAGACTCAGAACAGAATATATATATATATATATATATATATATATATATATATATATATATATATATATATATATATATATGCGCTTCACGCTCTATATATACACACACACGCTCACATCTAAGGAAAAGTGCTGTGCTCGTTTATATTGACGGTCTCATAGAAAATAAAGCAGAAGACATCTCACTGACTGGTTGCAGGTCTGTGCCAGCATCGCATTGAGTGCAGCTGCTGGTGAGTGCGCCTTATAATGCAGAATAAGATGATTTTACTAAGATAAACATAACCTTAAGAAATTCCGAAAATTTAAAAAAAACAACAACAAAAAAAACAATGTTTAGCTTGTGTTTGGAACTTTATTGGATAATACAGAGCACTTGACAAATTCAGTGTCCATTTAAACTAACCATGAGCTGAATTCTCCAATATGCAAGATACATGTAGGTTATATGCACATACCATCAGATCTTCAGTGAATCAAATTACAAGTGGTCTCTAAATTCTCATTTGTATTTACTGCAAAAATACATTTCAGTTTTCCCTTTGGGTTCTTTAAACATTGTAATCTCAAGGGAATAAGGATTTTGGCTGCACCAATGAGAGATTTACTGTCATTTGCAGGTCACATGTGACTTAGTTCATGTAGAACCTGCAGACACACTCTGCAGAGGGGTGGGGATTTAAAAGAGTAATTAGGTTATATAAATATTCCATTTAAAAAAAAAAAAGCTCCCAGGGAATGTATCACAGAGACAAACACAAAACAGACTCTCTGTAGTAGTAACAGACCATATACTTTGGATAAGCTTAATACTACAACAAATCTTAAAATGGGGCCAAGGGGGTCTCATGAGTTATTTGCGGTCAAATTGTGTATTTCCTTGTATCAGAATAACTATAATATTGTTGCCAAATTTTTAGTTCAAAACGTAATTAAATTACGGCAGGGTATTACTCTGGATGGAAAGGCTGAATATATTTGCACAGACTACTGCACGCCAGCTACTAATATATTTTGGCTTATTCACCCAACCACCATATATGTACTGTTCCCTTGACAGATGGCTTGCAGAAGTGATGACAACATTTGTGTACAGTTTGCGAGATTGTGAGATGAGCGATAATCCAAATAGATCCGTTAAAAGTATCATTGATGGTAAAGCAGACGACAAGTGATAGGGTAAAAAAATGCAAGAATGTGTCTAAGTTTTAGGTATCAAGACAAATCTCAACCAACCTAGGAACCAGGGATACGTAGACTAAAATTGTATTTCTGGATCTGATTGACTCTTCCTTTACTATATAGTAAATATTTATACGGATCACTGCATTAAGAAAATGATTTGTCAATCCTTAAGACTTACATTTGCAATAGGTTTTACAAACCCTAGATTAAGGCACTGATAGCCTCTACAATTTGAAATATTTAATGAGTCAAGAGCAAAAATTTATTATTAGAGAAAAATCTTAAAATTTTAGCAAACACTGTTTTCGTAAAGAGGCAGATTGCCGTTTAGTTACCTCGATAGGTCTGCTTTTTGGCACTAGCCTTAAAGGCATTACTACTAAAAGGGGTTTAGTAAACATGTAGTGAAGGCTAGGTGACGGTCAGGTATATTATAATAAAAAATTAAAAAAAAAAAGGAAAACCATAAAAAGGAGAATGCACTCTTACATATCACTGTGATACATATAAAAAAAAAATATGTTCATCCCGTTATACCTTTCCACTTGCAGTTTTCATTAGTGCAAACTCTCTTCCTGCACCTAAAATCGCCAACTCTTCATCAAAGCTAGTACCTGATGGGGAAGAAAAAAAAAAAAAAAAAAAGACACAAACTAATCAAGATATGAAATAAGAGGCACATAGCATAGATTATTACAGTTTAAATGATCACTATTTCAAGAAGAAAGGAACTTGTTTCTGAAGTATGCAAAAACTTTAAAACATTTTTGAAGACAATGAGTTAAGGAATCCATTTGGTCATCATGGTGTTTAATTATCAGTGGTGGCACGTATGTGTGAAGACCAAAAATGTAGAGGTCAGAAGGCTTTATAACTGTATTTGATGGATTGAAACTGATACTATAACATTTCACCCCTCAAATGCCTAGAATAGGGGGGTCTCCAGAAATGTAATTGCCCCCTCACAGAAAAAACAACTTCTGCCAACATGTAATGAATACATTCAGGGTCCAGCAGAGGCACCCAATTTAAGTTTTTCTGTAATAGCCCCACAACATTAAAAAGTATTTCTGTATTATATTAAGAAATATATATTATTAAAATACCACTGCAGACTAATATTTACAGGAAGCTCTTGAAGAACTTGAATTCAGAATTATCAAATACACTATATAAAACTTAATATTTTAACATTTATAGGTCAGCCTCTTTTGGCTTCTATTCCTAATCAATTTAGTCACCTAGGATTCCCATTCTAGGTTAGAACTCTATTCAGTTGTACTTAAAGGGCCAGTGTATGTAGTTTTTATGTTAAGCTTGTTTTTTAGTTCACCATTAAAAGGCCATTTACCTCACTGTAAGTGCTCTTCATGGTGTGAAAGAGCACAAGATTATATATTAAAATGAACAGAGCGGTTCCGGTGAAGACAAGATTTATGGTTTCTCTCTGCTTTCAGGAATATAATCAGCCATCCGTTAACCCACAAATAACATATTTAGGAGTTTCCAGAAGTCATTTCCCTGCACAGATGTATTTGGGAAATGTTAACCCTCTTTCTGTTTCTGCAACAGCTCTTGCTGTCAGTCTGCTTGGGGGACTTGCCAGAGTCTCATGTAAACAGACATTTAAATGGGAAAAAAATACCCATTTAAAAAATTCTAAAAAGGATTTCAACATTTTTATGAGTACTATACAGTGGTGTGCGCCAAGTTGTACCGAATTAACTGGCCCTTCGCACATGAATGAATTTTAATGTTAAACATCAGTAAAGCAAACCTTTAATCTCAATGACCATTGCCGCTCATACATGTATTTTTTTATGTGAATTAGTGAACTAAATATGAAAAATGTAGTACCATGTTATATAACTTAATAGAATTAAACAGAAGTGCACGTAACAATTGGATCACTTTGCCAGATAGCAATTAATTGACCACTAATGAGGTAAGAAGAGGATACACTATTTTAAATTCAGCATACATAAGATAGAATTAAATCAATATAATTTTCAAAGATTAGAATATGCACCTAGTTGAGAGAGTTTGTCTCCATCCTGATAAGGTCAAAAGGAATAGGGCAGGGGGTTGGCAGAAAGAAGAGTCCAAGGGGCTTTAAGAACAATTCGATATAAAAAGAGGGCAAACAATTATTCAAAATGCTGCCCCAACAGCAAAGTTTGTTAGAAGAGGGAAACTTATTGTACACCACAAGTCCCCAGCCAGTGGAAATTACTGTGATAGTACCCGTGTAGACCTTATTGTGGGTAGACTAGTAGCAACCAAGTATAAACTAAGTTTAATGTTGAAAACTCCATTTTACAATTGCTGAATATTAATTGGAATTAATGATCAATGCCTATTAACAACATTCAGCTTATTTAGGTCATTACACTTATTTAAGGAAAGCAAAGCAATGGATATCCCCAGTAAAACAAATCACATAAACGTTAAGAACATTTCCCATTACTATCCATTTTATGTTCGCACTGGCTAAAGCTTCTTTCACAGGCTGCATTTAGAGCTAAGCAAATCTCCAAATATGGTTTGTGGAGACAGGGTTAGCATTTTAATATTGCCTAAACTATTTTAGCTTTAAGAAAGAGCAAAGTGTAAAAACCAAGAAAACCCAATTAATGTGAATATAAAAAAAAAATAGGTTCAGCAATCAGAAGTTTTAGTATAGAGTAACACTTGAGTTATTTTTGTTGGCGCTATTTCTAGATAAGAATAAAAGCAAAGTGAAAGCAGTAGATAATTTAGCATGTAACCTTACTTATAATGTGCAAATCTTTCTCCAGATCAAATAGTGAGATCCCGCAAGCATGTAAACACTTCCTTGCTAGTTTCAGTTGCAGTTCCTGTTGTAGTACGGGCTCAGTGCTGGTGGCAAATATTCTAACTACAAACCCATCCTGTAACAATAAAATATATCAAAACGTAAGAACAGATTAAAAGGCCATTTCAAAGTTTCAGTTTGCAACAGACTTTACATTGTTTCCTATAAATCAGTAATATTTGCAATTAACAACAAAAGTTAAATTAAAATAACGTTCAGTAATGAACACGCCTGATTTTAGGCAGACCGGACTTTAAGATGCTCCTACCTGGCTGCCTACTTATGTAATTAACACTCCGGGTACAGGATGGTTAACAGACCAGTTCATTGAATCAGAATAAACTCAGCGGCTTGGGTGTTGAAAATAAACTGTGCATGCTTTTCGTTTTAAATAACTGTAATGTCAGACTTTAAACTCACCCTACTGTAAATGATCTCAGATAAGACAGGCCTTGGAGGAAGGATCTTGAAATGCAACTACCACCAATTACATATCTTGCTGTTTGTTCTATAGTAAATTAATAAACAACCTTAAAAATTAGATTACTGCTACTTCCAAAATCCACATATTTTATTGGTCATTGTGTTAAAACATAGTTTCTTACTATTCCATATGTTGAACATACAAACCAGACAAGCAAACAATAAAAAAATATTGTGATGAAAGAAAGAAGCAACTTGAACACTAATCAACAGACAGCAGTGGGCAGAGGTCAGACTGCAATTCAGGTTAAATGTGGTTAAAAACCAGACAACTTTACACTTTCACAAAATGTGCATTGTTGCTATCATTCCTGCAGTAAAACAAGTTTTAAATGAACTTGATTGATGGCATGGCTCTGCCTGCCACAGAGAATAAAAACTATGGTTCAATGATTAATTAGCAACTGAACTCATTCTAGAAAAAAAACTCAGTAAAAAAAAAAATATATAAATTAAATAAACACATTTTTTCCTGCATATTTAAAAAGAGGATTTTAAATTCTAAAAGTGAGGATTAAAAAAAGGACATTTATAAAAAAATAAAAATAAAAGGTACTTTTTAAAGACCATTACTGAATAATTTAATACTTATTATTCTCAATTAGTTATCAAAACAGCATCCAACAACCAGGGCGCAAAATCATTTCAAACAATAATTTACTGCAGATATATCTTGAGCCCTGAAGATATTTGAGACCTTGTATGTGATTTACAAGACAAATGCTTACATCTCTTGAAGCAGCAATCTGATTGATAAATTCCCCGTCAGTAAAGAGGATGTTCTGCCCATCTGTATTACAATCTAAAAAATGCAAATAAAATAAATCAGTATAACTGGTTAAAATATACATTAAAAAAGGACAGCAGAGGTTACAGATATGCTATCATTTAAAAACTATACACAATGACCTTAACGTATGAACTAAATGTAGCTTTAAAAAAGTTTTTACAGTAAAAACATTTACGTTTGCAATTTTACATGTAGACTGGTCTTTTTGATCCAACCAAACATTGACTAATTATTAAATTTATAAACTTGGTTTATGAAACCGTTTTGGATTATGGCAGTCCTTTGATTTCAGATTGAACTCTTGATATGCCAGCTTCATTTATTTATATTCATCACACACACACAAAATTACCAGCACATTTTGTGTGTAAAAATTAAGTTTATGTAGTTATGCTTACTAAAGTAAAGAGATAATTTTGGTATAAAATTAAAAGTAAAACTAGGATCAAAAGAAAAAAAAACACATTTAGTAATTAAACTGTGTAAAAATTAACAATCAAAGGGAATAAAAGGACTGGACAACTGCATTTCAGCACCCACCTGGCACAGTTACAGTTCCATCCTGCTCCAGTGTCTCTGGGTTTATCCTTATGGCTGTCATGCTGTGATTGCTCACATCTCTGTAGAGCAAATAACCCTGATCCAGACAAAAAAATAAATAAAAAGAAAATTATATATATATATATATATATATATATATATATATATATATATATATATATATATATATATATATATATATATATATATATATATAGATAGATGTTTTGTTTTTAAAATCTCCCCATTAGTAAAATTAATTTGCTGAATGAAAATACACTCCTTACCTGAGCATAACCTAACCAAGATTTCTTTTCTCTTCTACTTTTGATACGGGATGTGGAATTATATATATGGCCCTGAAAGACAAAAAGAACAGCATACTGAATAATCAAGGAAGTAGAGACCAATATATTTGTTAATAGTGAAATACATACACACACACTCATTCATACATATAAATAAATATCCATAAATACATCCAATCACTAGAATCAGCTATAGCTTATTTGTAAATCAATTCAATTAGTAATTGAGGCAACAAGGCCTCATTGATCTTAGTGGATACAAGGAGATGTATGGATTCACATCTTTGTCCGGAAGTCTCATATATGCACATAAAATGTAAGAAAATTATTTGTATACACTAGTCCACCTGCATAACATAAGTGTTGGTTATAAAAGATGGGCCAGCAAAGCCTAAAATTATTTTCCTTCGTAGCACTAGGTTACACATAGGAATACAAAAAATAAACTATTAAAGAAATACACTGAAGGTATTTTATTTGAACGTCTAGAATTATTATTTATCCAAAAGCAAGCATAGTCCAGAATACAAGAACTAAATTTAATACAAGTCCATTACCCGCACTGTCCCACTATATCCTGAACCAATCTTGTAAAGGCCATCTTTGCATAAGAGATAAAGGAAAAAGCCATCACTCTGAAGGAGGCACTGGTCGTCTTCATCGACAGGAATTTCTTTCAGAGACCACTTTTGCATCAAGGCAGCTTTTTTAATTCCATTTGTAAACCAATCCTGAATTTGGATTTTGCCCACCAAAACTGCCTGGACACTCCGCTGTAGAGAGTTTAAAATTGTTGGCACCTAGAACAAAAGAAATGTAAGAAAAAAATATTACTGTTAGAATGAACCATCAAAACATACAATATAACATTTTCAAAACTGGATGACAGATATAAAATAGATACCGTCAAGCTGCTGCATATGGGCTAAGTCATTAAATGTAGACTGTTTTTTTTTTTTTTTTTTTAAGATAAACATTAACAGTAATTGCTCAATGGAAAGCCATCAAACACATAAATAATGTGTATATGAAAATAAAAAAACACTTTGAAATATATTGGGGCTTTGCTGTGTATTTAGGAGGTTCGATTTTATTTTTGCCAGGCAAAAGCATACAAAAAACACACCATGTTCTCAATATGTGCTAAAGGAACAAAAATAAGTTTTTGTTTGCACAACACTTGTTCTTAGTTAATGTTATCAAAAATAATTGGATGTATTGCATAAAAAAAAAAAATATATGTCTCTTGTATTTTTTTGGTTCCGAAGTTATAAAACCAAATAAATAAAGCAGCTCATACAGCTGTGCTTTTAAAGAATAACTTCTTGTGGTTGTATGCTTTCAACGATACTGCTATACAGAGACATACTTCTGCCTTCGGTTACTCGCACCCTATTATTTTTAATCAAATATAGCGCAGAGACATCTAAAATCAAGATCTATAAAAACACAAATAAAACTGGTGATGCATTAATTTTATGTTTATTGTAAATTTGACTGTATAGTTTCTGCGAGAGAGAGGCGAGAGAGAGGCGAGAGAAAGTGTAGATCAGCAGTTTAAAATTACAAATTAACACACAATTTGTACTTCATATGACTTGTTTGTGCAACCTAATAATATGAGCAGCTATGCAACCCATGAGCAAGTAGCTACAAATAGCACTTCTCACTGATTCTCCAAATGATATACTATAAATACAACACAAAATGTAATATTCCAATGTGTGCCGTGACTTTTTGGAAAGTTCATTATATTATGGCAAGTACCTGAACAGTTTGGCAAGCGTGGCTGCCATTGTTGGTAAGAATAGCAGAAATAGCCTGTAAAGTCTGTCCCGTTTCTCCCCATGCTACCACCAAGCTGAAGAGACAAGCACAGGAGAGTGCCGACAGTGACTGCCCTGTAGTATCGTTGGCTCCTGTACTGCGAACTGTGATTTCCAGAATGAGCTGGAGAAGAGAGTCTGTGGACAGAAAACCAAAGCAATAAGAACGAGTCAACACTTCCTCTTAAAGTGGTTTGCCAGTCTTATAACAAACTGTGATCATGTGCGTATACCAGACATTTTATACATTTTTGTGTTTTTTTAATACATATTTGTTTAGTGAATCCTAGCTACAAACTTGGATTAATGTTCTCTTTTAAAATACTCTTTAGTATTCGTGGACAGAAACATTGCACATTATTTTACACCAACAATGACTTTACATTAATAAAGTCTATATAAGTGTGTGTTTTTTTGGTTTCTTTTTTAGAGTTGTATAAATTATGCTTTACAGCATCTTTTGATTTTGTGACTTTCTTGATGAAAACAATTCATCTTCAAGATTACAGTTAAGTACTGAATTTATTAATTCTGTTATACGAACACAGCTCTGCAGGATCTGAAAGAATTACAAATATCAAGCTCCCTGAAAATGCTCAGTACACATACACAGCGGCCACGTTATCAGGTACACCTTTCTAGTCTCGGGTAGGAACTCCCCTTTGGTTGCTCCAGAACAGTCTGAATGTGTAGAAACATTCCTTGAACATGTTGATATGATAGCCTCACATAGCTGCACATTCATGCTGCAAATCTCCCGTTCTATTATAGGCGGAATGGTGCTCTATTGTATTGAGATCTGGTGACCGTGCAAGCCATTGGAGTGCATTGGACTCATTGTAATGTCCATGGAGCCAGCTTGAGAGGATTTGTGCTGTGTGACATGATTGGTTATCCTCAATAAGTAGCCATTAAAAGATGGGTAGACTGTGGCTTTAAAGGGATGCACATGGTCAGCAACAATAGTCAGGTAGGCTGCAGCATTTAAGCAATGCACAACTATTAAGAGACATAATGTGTGCCAAAAAAGCATTCTACATTATTACATCACCACCAGCCTGAACCACTGATAAGGCACAACACCCTATGCCTACAGTAGCCAGTTTGCCGTTCTTAGCTGGCAGAAGTAGAACCCTGTGTTTTCATCTTCTGCTGCTCTTCTACATGCCACTGCGGTCACATCACGTTATTTCACTTCGGTCGCCTTTCTATCGGCTTGAACCAATCTGGTCATTCTACTCTGACCTCTCATTAACCACGCATTATTGCTTGCAGACCTGGTGATCACTAAATGTTTTTTTCTGTCAAATCTAGGAGTGTGAAAATCCTGGGAAATCAGTTTCTGTGATACTCGAAGCACCACATCTGGCACTAAAACATTCCATGGTGAAAAGTCACTTAGATCCCATTTCTTCCCCGATGTTTGATCTGAAAAACAACTGAACATCTTGACCATGGATTGGCTAATTAGATATATGCATTTGCAGGTGTGCAGATGTACATACTAAAGTGGCCACATTGTATTACTGCAGTGAAAAAGAGCATTTGACTATTTGGAGAGAGACTCTAAAAAATAAAATAAAAAGGTACCATAAGTTGCAAGACGAGACATTTAATATTTACTCCTCACAAGTTCAATATCTGACACTGTAGCTGAACAAAAGAACAGACAGGTAAGCAAACATTTCTAAATTGTTTTAAATGATGCAAATTCTATTAGAGAAAAAAAAAATACACAACTTAAATGAAAATTTTACGGCTTCTCAACTATCTAATCTGCGTCAATGTAAACTCATTGGCTTATCAATGTTTAGAATGCTTGGGATTTATTTTTACATGGAGGATATATGCTCAGAAGGACTTTGTCATTCTGATATATTTATCTAAGACCTAGACATGGCAAAACTTCAAGTCCCAGATGTAGCAGGGTTAAAAACATGTCACAGTATTCTGTAGTGCATTGTGTTTTTAACACTAAAAACCATGCTCCTCTACTAAAAGACATAAGAATTTTCCCTCTTACCATAATGAGCTGTAAAAACAACAACATTTAAAAAATTGATAAGGTGAATTTAGAAAATCCATTTCTTAATTCCTTCCACTTTCAGTGTAAGAATCATCACTGCTTTCCTGCCAATAAGCATCACTCAGGACCCACTAAAGCTAAAAAAGACACTAGTGTCAGCAAGTTCTAAAGATTTACCGAGGAGATTCCCTGCTTGTAAATGGTTTGCAGTCAGACTTTTGGCTGACTTACGCAAGTCCCAAACACTGTGTCACTAGACGAAAAGTTCTAATGTCTGCAAGTTTAAATTTACAGAGCTATTTGGTTACCAACTTGTAATGTTTAAAAATAAATAATGGACTAATGGAATAGCCCTTCTAAGCTTCCACACAGCTAAAAAAGCTTAGTCATATTGACAATATTTTGGTATTAAGCATTAAATACTAATACAGAGAGGGCTAAATGGATCCACTACATGCCATATTAACACATGCTCCACTGCTTGCTCCAATATGTTAGACACAAAATTCAGCACTTGGACAGCTCTATGCCTCATTACTAGACACTACCTGATAAACTGTAGTTGGTATTCTGAAAACATTAAGTCTGGTCTTACCCAATACTTCAGGGGGCTCCGACTGGAGTCCTTCCGGCTGCTGACCCTGCAGGACATTGAGTAGAGCTTGTAAGCTCCTTAAACACAGTGTTGGATGAGAAAACCGTGTCTCCTTGATCAATTCGAAAACTTCACATAAACCAATTTCAATTATCTGGTGAAAGAAAGAATGTTTAAACAAACCGCTAGTAAATATAGATTTTCAAGCATAATTTTATTGTTCCTTAATATTTTCTAAGACCCATTGTTTACAGATGTTGTTTATGCACAATTTTCTATAAGACCATATAGTAGGTAACACTAAAGCATGGAGTCAACAGAAATAATAAAAAAAAAGATGAGGATGGAGGAAAACATTTTAGAAAAATGTGACAAATCTGTAGCCCTTTAACTACCACTTAAAATAAACTGTAACGGACCAACTTGTTGCAGATGTAAAAAAGTACATACTATAAATACAGACAATCTAACTTACAGAAGACCAGGACTTAAACACAATCATCTAAAAAGCATTGGGTGCCCATTATGTTCTGTTTGTATGTGAGAAAGAGCACAATATTTTCTGTTACTTTTTACAGTACAGGGGTATTTACACTGTATTAACAGTATAGCTATCAATTATCACAAATCCAAACTATATACACAATTCTGACCTAAAGACGTTCTCAGGAACGCATTTCATGCCTGTATTTATATATCTACGTTACACTTCTGCTAGAACTGGTACTGCTGTGCCATTAAGTGGTGAATTCAATGCCTACACATTTGTCACTTGGCATGACATTTTCTAACATTTGTTTCTCCACCCAACTGACGTCTTGATGTTATAGCGATTTATGCAGTTACAGTTATATGCAGATTTGTTTTTAAAAGTGTGTAAATTAACTTCACTTATTGGAACTTTATACAAACAAGACACAAAATGTTAAGAAGCTTTACATTACTGTATCACTAAAGTAAACGCAATAAGACACATAACAAAAAACAAGTTTTCTCCAACTAACATTGTTCATTGAATGTTAGTAAAGGGTCGTATCTTCTGTCAACCAACATAAAACAGGGACACTGATGATAAAGTATGTGGAATAGGTGAAATGTGTAAGATAAATAAACAGCGTCTAGACACATTGCAAGAGCACTAGCACCTAATACTACAGATGTGCTTTTCACAACTTGCCTTTGGAAGCTTAACTGGTGGATCTTTGGACTCCTCCTCTTCATCGCTGTCAGACTCCCCACTTTGTACAGAGTTCTTGGAGGACAAACTGGAGGTGGTTTCTTTGCGCTGCCACTCCAGGACACAGTGACGAACATTGCAATAAACATTGAATGCTGAAGGGTTACTGTGGAGTTTGAGGTCAGGTATGAAGAAAGCATTTTCCAGGTTGTCGGCCTAATGTTTAAGAAGAACATAATATATAATTGGTGCCAAGCATGGTAAAAAGAGATTCACTGAGCTAATAGAGATTATTCAAACCTATTTAGAAGGGAATCCAAAATATTCAGCATATACTTCGTACAGTAGATATGTATTCTATGTAAATCTTATTTGTGAGCAACCCACTAACAGAATACAAGACTGCAAATTAAAATATCACTTAAGAAACAGAGGTCGGCTGTTAACAGAAGACTCCTGTGCATCCTTCTTATTACATTTCTTGATGGCTCTGTGCCTTTGACTGATTTCTGATGCAAAAACATACTAGTGATATTTGCTTTTTGAGTAATAAGGTGTTGGGAAAAAAAAAAAAAAAAAAAAAAAAAAAAAAAAAAATAATAATAATAATAATAATAATAATAATAATAATAATAATAAAAATAATAATATATATATTTTTATTTTTTATTTTGCTTATGCGCTCTGCATAGGAGCAGTTATGATGGGTCTGTCTGGGGGCATTTAAATAGATTTAATTTATGAATTTGTCTGAAAAAAACATGCTTTTAGGAGATCTTTACAATGGTGTGCTCCAAATTGTGCTGAATTAAGTGGCCCTGTAACTTTAGAAACAAAGGCTTGTACAATGTATAACCAATTTTACATGCACTTTAAGAACAAACAAAAAAATGTAAAAATTAAAATTAAATTATCACGCAGGAGTACGATTCGAATGGCAGTTGCTTTAATTCCACTGTTTCCAAAACACTGTAGCAACCTTTCAATAAAAATTTAACACATATCTTATATGTGCTGAAGGTCCTTGAAAAGAATGCAAAAGGTCAAAATGTCTATTGAATTTATACTTTATTTAATAAACTAGGTTTACTAAACCAAATTCTTCTTGAAATATATACTTTCCTCAGAGATAAAGCATGCAGATTAACAATGTAGTTTATTAGGGAGTGGAGGCACACCCAACTCAGGAACTGAAAGTGATAGGTACTTTTGGACTATTACAGGCAATAACATCTCTCAAATATCTTTATGATGATATCTTATCAAAAAAATGGCTAGTACAATGTACATTAAAAGCTACATCAAAGAGCCAAACCTAAGAAGTGGAAGGTCCACATTATGTGAACATCATCCTAACGCGGAAACCTACTAAACCTTCAATTAATAAATTACCTGAATAGTGCTTGCAGTGTAGGGGTGGCACATAGCTCATGAATTTAGCTAACAGAGGTACATCAACAAAATGGTTGGAAATAATTGCCTGAAGCACAAGGGGACCACAAAACCATATGCAGTTTAAGAATTAAGTAATAAACACACAGAATGTAATACATTTTTTTAAACACAATTTTAAAAAAGCTACTAGTCTGATCCATATTTTACATTAAAATGTGTGACAAATTTTTGCATGCATTTAAAAGTAAATGCTTTAAAAGTGTTTTTTTCCCCCAACCTGAAGGTCTCAGGAGAAAAGTATTCAAATGTTTTAACTGCTCATGAGGGTTTAAAGGTATATGCAAGGGAGGTGGGTTATTAATGCATCTGATAGAGGAGTGTGCAGGAAAAAATTCCAAAGTAAACTGTTAGCATGAAGTTTGATGATTTTCTTGCTTTTGCAAAGAGTTTTCTCTCAATGTTGACACCCCTAGAAATTCCCAGGGAATATTATCATATCTTATACAATGTTTCTTTTTTGCCTGGGGATTTACAGACATGCTCAGTTAGCACCTGAAGTCTGCCCTACAGTAAGAAATCACATGATCTCCCTTCCCTTTAGTGTAATTTCCTTCCTTTAATGAATATGTAAAGCTGTGATACAATGTATGTGTTCTGTCTGAGTATTGTGTGAGACTATTGTATAATTTATATTTTTAGAGTCTGTGACCATCTCAGCTTATAAAAAGGTTTGTGATATACTTTGACGGTCACATCAAAATATATTTATTTGTGTTTAACTTTTCTTGCTTTATAATTGTTTTGTCTAAGCATAAGCTTGTTTAGAGAAATATGTGTGTGTTTATTCAGGTCAGACCTAACTACACTGCTTATCAACCCCATCCCCAACTCTTTTGCCATCCAGTGTCACTGCTGCTTGCCGATTGGCTTAATAAGCATGCGCTGCATAATAGTTATCTCATTAAAAATAATATCCTTTATGCAAATCACAGTTGCTGGGGGTGTCTACATCACGCCAGCACATTTTTTATTATATTGCAAAAACTGTTTGAATGTTTTCATGCAAACTTTTTTGCTAGGTGGATTATGATGCATTCTATAATGTGCATTCATAACCCACCTAACTTACATATACCTTTAATGGCAAGTTAACTGTAATATAGCTGTATGAGGCATACTGGTCTGTTATTGTGGTCAACATACTAAAGGATGCTCCACGCATGTTTCTATATATATATATATATATATATATATATATATATATATATATATATATATATATATATATATATATATATATATATATATATATATATATATATATATATATATATATATATATATATATATATATATATATATATATATATATATATATATATATATATATATATATATATATATATATAAATTATGACAACAGTAAGTGCACAGATCATCCTTTAGTATGCAGACAACATTGAAAATTTGTAAACCCTAACAGGTTTGTTACATAACACATGTGCTTGTAAACCAAAGTCAATATATTTCAATACACAGAAAATAGTTACAACTAAACTCAAAAATGTATTTCAGAATGTTTGGATTACCTCACAAATGTACAAGCAGCAACATTTAATAAGAGGGGACAAAAAAAAAAAAACCTCACCTTGTTCCTCATTTTCCCTTTTGATTTGGTCTTTTGTTTCCTTTTTAGTTTCTTCTTGCTTAAGATTTTCTTATTCCTAAAAAAAGGAACAACACATTTAGAGGCAATTCTTAATCATTCAAAAGCATAGTGTAGTGTAGCTGGCTAAATGTCATAGCACAGGAATCTGTAAGATACTTTCAAAGCCACAGTACTTAAAGTGACAAACAAATACTGCATAATAAAGATGGGAAATTAAATATTCTGTGCAGCTATTCAAGATACAAAATAAATATGATCACATGATATTTCTTGCTGGGTTGCTTTAAAAAGAAGCCTCCTATAACAGATTTATCCTGCCCTTTCATAAGAACCTCAACACCACAAGACTCCTTCATATCACTCCTAATCTGGTGCCTTGGATATAATGAGTTTGATGAAGTTGACTATAAATCCAAGTACACTTCAGGATCAAATTCAAGATATGACTTTAAAAAGGACCTTCGTAGTTTAGAAAAAACTCCATATTTGTGAAGTACAAAATAGATTAACATGTTTTACTCTCCTGGCTTGCTGAGTTGTTAATGCAAGTGTCATGGAGCCCTTTTTCCTGGCCTGGGTGTTGGCCCATTGAGCTCATTAAAGCACAGACAGTTTGGCTCCAAGCACTGGATTATGTACATAAACACCTCCATTGTCTTTGGTAAACAATGGAACAAAAATTTACAGATTAAGTTAATCCTATCTGATATGTGCTAGAGACAGCAGGATGCGTTAATCCTATTGATCTCAGGAAGCCACTACCAGACCCCATGTGGAGTTTATCTCTTGTGATTGTCAGCACAACAATGAGAGGGGGTAGCAGTGTACACCTCCTCTATTTATCCCCTATAAATACTGCTTTAATTTTAAAAATAAATCGGCTCACTTGGAGAGGTATAGAGATCGAGTATCTCTGATTATGTTCCTGGTGGCTGCGATAATGAACCTATCTCCACCCAACAAGTAACCTGTTCACTACCACAGGAATGTTACAAGGACTCCCTGATATCCGGCTTCTGTATCGAAGAACCCAACGGTCCTTGTGGGTAGATAACCACTAATCTATAGCAGGTGGCCCTGGGCTTGTATAGCCCCTACTCTCATGCTTACATACAGACACTTCCATATTGTTGGTCGGCAATGCAGCAGAGCTCAGTAGGTTATCTTTTTTGAGAGAGAGTATTCAGATATGTATCTGTTTAAGAACAAGACAGATATGTCAAGTGGAAATCACACTTTAAGCTGCAAATCTTACTTCCCGAGCTCTTTCCCCACCGCTCATGATCTGAACAGGAAAAAACATCAATCATCTAAAAATACACAAATTCCCAGGGATCCTAAAATTTGCATTTCTGTCTCTTCCGCCTCCTCCCAAGCTACTGTAAAATAACACGATGGCTATCTAAGCAAACATGGCTCCTTTTTAGCCTCCCTGTAGATTTATGCAGGTGTGTATTTGTCGTGGCAAAAACTGAGAAAATACCAGCAGATTTTAAAAAAATTCAATACAATTACTAAACTGACCTGATTTTAAAACCAGCACAACGCTCACATCTTTTGTTTGACAGTAAAATTATATAGAATTAAAATCTTAGAAAGAGTTGTGAAACAACCGAATAAAAAATAAATAAATAAACTGTATAAAGTAGGGGTACAAAATAAATGGCTTCCCTTATAGATCTTACACCCTTTATTTGTAGACTGCAAAATACCATCTTTACTAATGAAGCTACATCACAATCTTAGAGGGATTTTCAAAAACTACATATCAAAGTATTAATAATAAAAAAAATAAGACATCCCTATGAGCAATGGAAGGTAACCAGCTGGTCCTCAAGACCTGTATAGTATGAGAATACTCCTCCCTCCAGGCACTCCTCCATGGATCAATCCTCCCTCTCTAATTATCCAGGATAACCCTGAATGCTCCCGCCCCCCCCCCCACCACAATATATCAAACCCCTTTTTATAGTTATCCATCAATGCGCAGTCACCACCTCTTTTGGTAGAGCATTCCACAGATTAACTACCCTTTTAAGAAGGTGGAATTCTATTATAATTATATTCTAGATTTTGAAATTCCATCCACCAAAATATTGTGTTGTGACAAATATTGATCATAAGAAGTGCTTCTGAATGAAATGGTCTTCATTTACTCACTAGCGACTTGCCCGTCAAAAATGACGGAGCAATAAAATTGTAAGGCAGGTATTGCTGTTTGTGGTGGTCTGAGATCCTTCAGCGCTCATTGCGAGCCTCAATCTGTTTTGATGTTCCTGCAGCATACAATGTAGGTTTGCAGTGTTGTGGAGCAGAGGTGTAAGTGTCAGCAATGTGTGCAGTGTAAATAGACTCCGTTTGTGCGAGGGGGAAGCCATTCATGTAGCTGTGTAATTCTGTAAGGTAGTGTTGTAAAATGGTGGCAAATGTGTATGTGGTACGCTGGTGTGGAAGAATTAGCGTCCTAGTTAAAAGTATGTCTTGATTTTGTAAAAGTCGTATGTGCTTGGTGGTGTTTAGCAGCTTTTTTTTTTTTTTTTTTGGCTGCCATTTTTTCTCTTGCTTAGGGGATTTTCGTGTGTCTAAACTCAGTAATTTGGACTTAAATTGAAATGTAATTTCAATTGCAGAGGTCCTGGATGCCCCTCCTTGCTGTGGGTAAGCTATTTGTCATTTTTTGGTGTATTTATTGTTTAATGTTTTCATGTGCACCCAGTTCGGCCGTTAAGGTTGTATTTTTGCAAGTTCGTAATGTTTTTTTTTTCCAAGTCCCGTGGCTCGTTTTTTCTTGTGTAAGTCCATAGTTAGTCATTGCGTGTTTATTGTTTTTTGTCAAAGTCCCGCTTGTGTGGTCGTTTGTAACCAGTTGTGAGGCACCGTAGAGCCTCCACCTCCGCAAATGCGGCCCCTCTCTTCGCTCATTGCAGCAGACGTGGGAGCCGCCACCACCACCGCAAATGCAGTTGCTGCTGTTTCTCCGTTGCGTTACCAAGGGATTTTGGCAAGCCCGGCTGCTGAGAACTATATATTTGATTACCTCATGGCTGTATTTTCTCTGCAGCCACTACTTTTACCAGTGCTTATTCAGTAATAATTCCACTCAACTAAAATTTATTTTCCATGCATGCCTAAATGTAATTTCTTATGAAAAATATACTGTGATCTCATCAATATAATCCACTTTGTGCCACTTTCAGTGCTTGAACACGGTTTTATTAAATTATGCAAAATCAACTCATATATTACTACCATAAGTGCTCTGCAGCCACTACTTTCACCACTTACTAATTTGTTACTAAGTAAACAGCTGTATTACTATTATTATACTGTATTCTATTAACATTGGCTGTTTATTTTTTTTATTAACATGACTTGCATTATTTTCTCCCCCGACCATGTCCTCCCAGCCTGAATACTTGAACTGTGACCGTTCTATTGTTATTGTGTGCCCTGTGGGGTGAGGGTGATCAGCGTTAGCGAATGTGTGAGTTAGTGTATTAGACACAGGGCAATGTATGTGTGCGTGTGAATGCCACAGTACCCTGTATAACAGGCAGGGATTATTGCAGTGGTATGTAAATGTATTGATGTATGATGGAAACCCAGGCAGGTTTGGTATTGGAATGCTTTATTTTTCCCAGGGAGTTCAATAAAGTGTATTGCCATGGTCCCTGGACAGAGGGTTCACCAATTGAGAGGTCCTTGGGTGTAGGAGATTTAGTGCAGTGGGGAAAAGGCTAGCTGGCACCTGGGGACACTTAGGTGTGAATGGGGAAACCTGCTGGACATATGGAGGGTCCCATACATCAGAGACTGAGTGTCTGCACGTCGATCTGATCAGATAACACCCCCCCCCCCCCATTGTGAGGCCAGGTTCAAATGGCCAATTGGCCTGGATGGTAAGCTCCCAGACCGGGGGAGAGTAGGAGGGGCTGACAAATGATGGACTGGCCTCCTCGCATGAAAGGACTGTGTTGTGTATAAAATATGCTATGGTCAGTATAAACATACAGAATGTGAGGTGTGCATTTCATTCTGAGAGTTACAATAATACTTTTCTGGGATTACTGCATCTGGATCTGCTGGGTGGCTATTGGTTCCTGTGGATTGTTGGACACTTTGGTGGCGGGGAGCTGGGTTGGTTCTGCACCTGCTGTCAAGGATTCACACACAAAAATGGACCTGGGTAGGTTTGAACTAGGTTCTTATCAAGCCCAACTGAAGCTGTAAGTCACCACAAATGACTAGTAAATGGAGCTGCAACCCTTGAAAATGGACTTTATTATATCTATATTCAGATCAACAAAACTATTTGTGAAACTTTTTAAAGAACAATGTGAGTTACTAACCACTTTTTCCAAGCATATTCAACATTTAACAGACTGTTCTTGGCTAAATCAAGTCGCACAAGAAAAACTGAAAGACATCCTTAGCAGCTGCCACTATAACACACAAAAACGTGCTCATTCTTTTCTGCCAGTTATTTCATGTTTTCATTGTGTACACAAGTTATCCATATCAGGGAGTCGAGAGGTTTATTATAGAATTTATCACAAAAAGATCCCATGTAGTTTTATCATACTGCACAAATGAGATGACTAGATAGAGAAAGAGATGGGTACACATGCATACAACGAAGGACCCAGAGTGGAGGTGTAGTCATATGAAAGAGGGAGGATTCAAGAAAGACTGTATACATCATGTTCACCAATTCATTCTTGGTTTCAGCTTGCTCTCTAAAGTGTAAAATCTGTACCTCTTTTTTCTTCATCATTTTAAACATATGGCATGTGCAATACAAATGTCTATTAGGGGATAACAAGAATAAAGCTTATGGGCTTCATTGAACAGGAATAATAATAATAATAATAATAATAAATTTGTAACACCAACATATTCTGCAGCGCTATACAGGGGTTAAGTATAACAAAAAACAAAACAAAAAAACAACAATATTAGGACAGGGCCCTCCATTTTTGCCATGTTAGAGTTTAAAATCTTATATACAAAGTGCTTATTCTAAAGCACCTTACAAGACTGAAAATGTGCAGACTTACAATATAAAGGGAGTGGGAGAGGCAAAAACCTCTGCAGGTAAACACAGATAAGAATTTGGAAAGAGCAGGAAGAGATATAAAAGTAATTAAAAAAAATGAAAGAGAAGACAATTCTGTTGGTGTAAGGCAGGCACGGAGATTACCTGGATAGAAGATATAAGAAGTTTGAAGAGGTTTCCATTTAGTATGAGAAAGCAGAGTTCTTATAGGGAGGGATTGTGAAACAGTGATGCTAGTATACACACTTAGATATACCTTGTATTATTGCATATTCATAAAGATAAGTTTCACATGCGGTTTATATCAGACACACACATTACATGGAGTAATTCTGTACACATACAAACTTATTTAGAAATAAATCTTATTTTCCACAACTACAGAGATGCTTACATAGGCACAGTAAACTTTCCAATAGAAACACTGGATTTGGGTACAGATGTTACCCCTTTACGGAGATCACACCACCCTGAAGCAGAGCAGGGTTAGGCCTGGTCAGTACTGGTATGGGAGATCACCTAGGAATACCAGGAGCTGTATGCGGATTAGGAACTGGCAACCCACACCAGTATCTCTGCCAAGAATACCAAGTGGATCAGCATGACCATGGACATAAAGATGTTCTGGTGCGTTAAAGTCCATAAGGTCACGGAGAGTCAGAAACGACTAGACGCAAAAAAATAAATACAAAATTAACAGCAGCCTAATGCAGAGATCTACAGATCAATGTCTGGATCCTCCTGCTTCCTTCTACAGGGGGGCTACACATCCCATGATTCCTTCCTGCACAAGCGGCTATTACACATCGCTACAATGTATTAAAAAGGTATAGCTGCCTGTGATTGGACAAAATAAAATTAAGAATGTTATGCTAATTTTAGCTTGGATAGGCGGGGAGGTTGACTCTTAAAAAGCAACTGCTTGCAAACTAAAGTTGTAAACTAAATGCCCTCTGAGATGTAATAAAGAAAAAAAAAATGACATCAATGGCCCTTTAAAAACTAGTTACATAGTCGCCTAAATAAATTATATTTATATAACCACAAAATGTCAGTACATTTTCTTGATTTATAAAATATCTATATTCGTCCCCTCAAATACACAAATACCTTAAGGTGTTTTGCATGATCTGACAACCAGGGTGTATGTATTTTCTTTAAATCTTGGTAGAGTCAGCCAATGTGCAAGTTAATGTTTCCAGTATTAAAATTTAATTTACTCTGGAAATAAGAGCAGGGAATTACTATATACTAGCGACTTGCCCGTCAAAAAATGACGTCAATAAGATTGTAAGGCAGGTAATGTTTGTGTGCGAAATTAATTTTGTTGGTGTTCCAAGATCCTTCGGCGCTCATTGCGAGGCTCTTGGTTGTTTGTGAGCAGCGCTGTTTTTTTTTTTTTTTGGTATGGCAATAAATAAATAAAATAAGAAATTAATATACTTTACCTATTGTGAAGTAATATATGCAGGAAGCATTGTGTTGAAGAGCTGGCAATCTGTTTTCATGTTGCTGCAGCATCAGTGCTGTGGAGCTGCTGTGTAAGGGTCATGAATGTGCGCAGTGTGTAGAGTTAATAGTGCGCATGCGTGAGGCAAATCCGTTAGGGTAGCTGTGTACTTCCGGATTGTGTAAGTTAGTGTTGTAATATGACGCCTAATGTATGGTATGCGGCTGTGGCTGATTTTGCGTCCTTGTTTTCGGATGTCGTCCGACTTTCGGAAAATCCGTAGGTGTTTTGCGTGTTTAGGGTCCTTTAGCCTCGTTTTCGTTTTGTTCGGCGGCCTTTTCTCTCGCTTAGGGGATTTTCGGGTCTCTAAACTCTTATTTCGAGTGAAATTGAGGTGTAACTTCAGTTTGAGGTCCTGGCTGACCCCCCTTGCTGTAGGTAAGCTTTTTATGTATTTGTTGTGTGTATTTATTGTGTTTTTCATGTGTGTGGGTTTCGAACGGTAAGGTCGTATTTTTGCAAGGTCGTAATGCATCTCGTATTTGTTTTTCGTAAGTCCGTACATTTCGCGAGGTCCGCAGTTGCTGGCAAGCAGTGTTAGCAACAACCCGCATGCTCACAACTATATATGTGACTAGCGACTTGCCTGTCAAAAAATGACGGCAATAAAATTGTTAAGGCAGGGAATGCTGTTTGCCACAGAGAGTAAGTAAGTGTTTTGGTGGTCTGAGATCCTGTGCGGTCCTTGCGAGGCTGGAGTTGAGCACCTTTGGTGCTCATTGCGAGCCTCTGGGTTGGTGTATTTGTTATCATAGGCGCTTTTTGTAAGGTCTGCAGTGATCTGGTTGTGTCTCTTATTGCAAGGCTCTCCCCTGGTGTAGTTTGTGTCCTATGAGCACCGTTGGCGCTCCTTGTGGGTGGCGCGGTGAAGGCGTTTGCGATAGTGTGGTGTTAAATTTGTTTTATGTTTTTTTTAATGCCAATTCCTTATTGAAATCATAAATTAATAAACTTTACGTATTTGTAATTAATATATGCAGCAAGGAATGTGCTGAAGAGCTAACAATCTGTTTTGATGTTCCTGCAGCATATAATGTATATTTGCAGTGTTGCTGAGCTGAGGTGTAAGTGTCAGAAATGTGTGCAGTATGTAGTGTAAATAGGCTGCGTACGCGAGGGTAAGCCGTTTGTGTAGCTGTGTACTTCCGCATTCTGTAAGTTAGTGTTGTAAAATGGCGGCGAATGTGTATGTGGTAGGCGGGTTTGTACGATTTAGCGTCCTTGCTAATGGTGTTTGTTGTAGGTCGTACAGGTTTTTAGAAAATCTGTATTTGCTTTGTGGTATTTTGCATCTTTAGGGGTCGCGTAGCCTCGTTTTTGTTGGCCATTTTTTCTCTCCTTTAGGGGATTTTTTGAGTGTCTAAACTTTGTAAATTTGACTGAAATTGAAGTTTAAGCTGTGTTGCAGAGGTCCTGGGTGTCCCCGCTTGCTGTTGGTAAGGTTTTTATTTTAGTCTGTATTTTTGTGTTTTTTAATGTTTGCCGCTGTGTGCGGGTTGTCCATTAAGGTCGTATTTTTGCGAGGCCGTAATGGATTTTTTCTAAGTCCCGCGGGTCGTATTTTTTTTGTGTAAGTCCGTAGTTAGTCATTGCGTGTTTGTTTGTTTTTTTCAAAGTCCCGCTTGTGTGGTCGTTTGTAACCGGTTGTGAGGCATCGTAGAGCCTCCACCTCGACAAATGCGGACACTTGCGATGCAAGGGGCCGCATTTGCCGTCCGAAAGCCGTAGGGATGAGCCCCTATGGCGCTCATCTCCACCAGAAAAAGGAGCGCCTTTGGCGCTCCTTTCCAGCAACAACCCACATTGCTGAGAACTATATATGTGATTGCTTCCCGAATGCTGCTATACATTTTTTGCAACTGTAAATATGTATTGGGTTATAAGCTTCACATCAGTGCTATCTAGAAGATAGTATCTCCTATCCAGAGGTATTTTCATTGCTAAAAATTGTTGACAAAATACTGCATATTTTTCCCTAACATCCCTCTGCTTTTTGGGGCAGAACAACCAGATATGGTTGAAAGAACCTTTTGAGAGACAACCACTAAAAGCAAAAAAGGTAAATATTTAAAGTGTATTTTGTGTAATATGTAGGTTCTGCGGAGCACTTTGACTGAGGTTTATCTTTCCATTCCTCTTGGATAAATTATTGCTGTAGTTGGGTTTGCCATTTGGTCATAAATTGTTTTTAAAGGAAGGGAGGTACCAGTGGTTGGGACACTGCAGCAAAATGGGGCTACATTACTTTCACTAAATTTGTTAACTCAGGAAGAGATCCAAAAAGATTAGGGAAAAAAACACACACACACACACACACACACGTTAATTAAGCCCCAGATCCTGATGGAATACATCCAACAGTACTGAGGGAACTGGGAGCTGTAATAGCCAAACCATTGTATCTAATTTCTCAAGATTCACTACAGTGTTGCTACCAGATTACTGGGAAAAAGCAGATGTGATACCTATATTTAAGAAGGGAGCAAGAGCAAATCCGGGGAATTATAGATCAGTGAGCCTCACTTCTGTAGTGGGGAAGCTTTTAGAAGGGTTAATAAGGGATAATATACAAGAATATGTCTATTTGAACAGGATCATAGGTAGGAGTCAACATGGATTTATGAAGGATAGGCCATGTCAAACAAAATCTAATTAGTTTCTATGAGGAGGTTAGTAGGAACCTGGATCAATGCAACTCAGTGGATGTAATCTATTTGGATTTTGCAAAGGCTTTTGATACAGTGCCACATGGGAGACTATTGAGCAAACTAAGGGATACAGGAATTGTAGTAAATATCTGCACATGGATTGAGAGCTGGCTAAAGGACAGAAAGCAAAGGGTTGTGGTAAATGGAACACATACTCCAAGTGGACTAATGTGGTAAGTGGGGTTCAGTATTAGGTCCTTTCCTTTTTAAGATTTATTAATGACTGTCATGAGCAAAAATGGAGAAAATACTTTACAGTCCTACTTCTAAGTTGTTCATTCAGAAAATGATGAGTTTTGCATAAATTAGAGAAACAGGTACCTAAATGGCAGATGAGATTTCATGTAAATAAAATGTAAGGCTATGTGTTTGGGAAGGAAACCTAGCCATACAATGTATAACCTTAATGGAGCAAATCTAGGAGGTATCAGAAATAGAAAGTGATTTGGGAGTACTTATTGGAATGCATTAAGAAGGGTATAGAAGCAAGGGAAGCACATATACTTCTGCCACTATACAAATCTCTAGTACACCCATATATGAAATATAATTTTGGGCACCACTTCATAAAAAGGACATTTTAGAGCTGGAAAAAGTACAGAGAAGGGCTACAAAACTAATAAGGGGAATGGAGGGGCTAAGTTATGAAGAAAGACTAACCAAATCAGATGCCTTTTTTCTATAGAAAAAAATAAAATTTGAGAAGGGATATGATTAACTTAAATAAATTCATCCTAGGAAAACAAAAGTTTCTTTTAAAGAAAGAAAAGGGTCCTTCACAGTAAGGGTGGTCAAACTGTGGAATTCTCTACCAAAGGAGGATGTGAAAGGGAATTCAGTAAATTACTTTAAAAAGTGTTTGATATAACGGCATTCAGGGATATCCTTGATAACTACAGCAGGAATATTGATCCAGGAAGGAATCAGATTGCCAGTATGTGGGGTCAGGAGAGAATTTTATTAACCTCCCCCACCCCCCCTTATGAGGTAATTGGCAGAGTTTCATTGGGGGTTTTTTTGTGTTTGCCTTCCTCTGCATCAATTAACCCATATATTACAAAGCTCAGAGGATATCTAAAAAAGGTTGAACTTGGACTAAAAGTATTTTTTTTTTTTTACTTCAATTACTATGCAACTAAATGCCTTTATGAAAGGGAGTGTGAAGGCAGACATTTCCAGAATTTGTATATTTGGAAAGTTATTTGTGAACGTTGCATTTCTCGTAGTGATAATTTTTTGTTGTTGTTTTTATCGTTTACAGCAAATGTTTTCCTGTATCAAATAGTGGAATCTTTTGGTATCTAATCCTGGGGTAAACATTTGGTTGTCAATTGGTAGCATGGTAGAAATCTTGGTTGTTAATTTGAGTTTACGAGTATCCCAGAGTTGTAATCAAAATACTGTGAAATGGTATATATTTTGTGAGAGCCAAAAGTAAATTCTGTATTTTAGTTCATGGTTGTAGATCATTTTCTAGCTATACCCAAAATAAGTGGGTCCCTTGAGGTTTTAAAATGCAATATTTTAGAATCGAACCCATGGTACCATAAAATTAAAGAAGAATTGGCACAGGCCATTTAAAAAACGAATACAACAAATTGGTAACATATCTGCTATTATCTATAGTTTTAAAATAAATTAAACAATTCCTTATGCATTTAATGTAAAACATTATTGAAGTCATGTTTCGACTCACATCTACATTACTGCTCATTGCCTCACATGGGTAATAAGCAAATGTAACGTAATTGTTTTTCTGCTTTGCAGGCATTAAAAAAAAAAAAAAGGCACAGTATGAAAGACCCTGCTTGAGATACAAAGAAAAGTAAAATTTACATTAAGCATGTGCTATTATTGGCGTTTCATGTATACATTTTAGAAACCATCATTTTTAATGATACCATATTTGAAAATTGTGTTCCCTTAGCATTCAATAAATCATTTTCTTTTGACTTTATCGATTTGATAACAAAATCAGAAGAAGTGATGTGACTGGTTTGATTAGGGAAGCCAGAAAGTTAGGCTTCTTAGGCTAAACACACAGGGCAGTACTTTGAATCATACTACGATTAGGACCAGCATGGATTCATATCAAGGCATATTTAAGTAGTTAAATCTAAGTGATTCATACAGTTTTCACAAAAACAATTATTTCCCCAAATCATTTTTCAATTTGTAATCTTGGCAGGCACAAAGTAAGAATGCCGCAGCTAGAGAAATCAAGCTTCTTGTTTGTGGTTTTGCCAAGCACAAAGCTAGATTTTCACTGTCTGTGTCTAAGAGTGATGTCATCTCATAAGAGGTAGGGCGGTACGATTGACAACACAATTCCCAAACACAGTAGCTGTAAGGTTGTACGCTAAAAGAAAGCTACACCAGGTTTTTAAAAGTATCAACTATATAACCCCCCCCCCCCACACACACACACAAACAAACACACTTCAAATTCAAATTGTATAAAAAGTCCAGCGTGTCCTTGTGCAACACACTGAACTAGAACACCAGGGTACAGGACATACTCTGCAATTATGAGACAAGTGTCTCAGGGAAGACGAGAACCGGATTCCGCTTTCTCTCTGGGACAGATGAGTCACCAAGATAATGACACATTTTTCCCCAGATAATATATTTACTAAAATCAAAAAAAAAAAAAGGCAGACTGGCTAGGAGCAGAATCCTTCTGCTCCCATTGCAAATCTGCTTAAAAAGAACTGTTTAGGCTAAGTATAAAAGAATTTTGGCTAGGTGACATCCTCACTGTAAATATTCAAGTAAAATGTATACCTTATTTACCCCTCAGAAGCCCCCAGAATAACAATTTCTCACAGTTGGGAGATTCCTTGGCCTTCCATGTAGTGCCATGTTTCACAGCTAGTCGTGTCTCCTACCTGCACTGCTGCAAGCAGGCTGTGTGTCTGAGGATCATGAGACATGCTGCAAGATATGGAGGCGATGGTCACAGAAGACAAGAAAGTTACTCTGGGGCTTCTTAGAATTAAAGTGTAAATAACATGGAGGAGGATAAAATGAAGTCATATAGTCAAAGCATTTATATAAATCCAATTAAATGCCTTTAGAGTCCCTCTGAAGGAACACCTAAAAGATAATTGCAATTGATTGGTAAATAAGAAAATTAGTGGGATATTTCCTGTTTTGTACTTGCCAGTGCAGTGGCATGCAGCAGCCAGTAGGTGATGCGATAGTTGCGCATCATGACTTTGTTCTATTTGTTCTAAGGGTAGTGGCAGATAAGCTTTACATAGTACATTAGTGGTGCGCACAACCTACAGCAAGCCACTGATCAAGCGTGAGTCTAAACACATCCACATAGATTCTGGTTTGTTTTACACTTTAATAACATTGGTGCAGGCTCCGCTTACCTCTGATAATACAATAATTGTATTGCCTAATGTTTAAAGTACAGTTCTCCCCAACACCTTTACTTACATTTAACAACCATTGAAATTCAAGAAACAAGAATTCTGCTTACTACACTTGGCAGCAAGTGAAGCAGTTTAGATGACCAGAGGCCTAACCGTTTTTTTGCACAAGGACACCACCACCCTTTTTTACCCAACTAGCATTCTGAATACTAGTCACTTAATATCCACAGCAAATAAACTTTAAAACAATCTCTTGTCAATTGTCTTACATTGTCCAATAATTTCCCTGCGGGGAAGCCATGGAAATGGTTTATATACATAAATATGCATAAAATTACAAATATAGGCTTTGGAGTCAATCATTTTTTGGGAGCCCTTGTTCCAAGGATTTAGACTTCAAAAATCCTTTAGATGGTAAGTTTGCAGGTTTTCAATTTTGCGTGCTGCTTGGAGCTTAGAATAGTGTCCAAAGTGCTTTCCCCAAAGACAGGGCCCTCCATCATTTACAACGTGTTAATACAGTTATTGTTTTGCCTTGATTGTAACCCATGTATAGCGCTACGGAATATGTAGTCACGTTGCAAATAAACTATAATAATCAAAGCACAAGTTCAATAGCAAATAGAAAAAAAAAAAAAGAAAGAAAGAAATACTGAATAGCAATAATAGCAGAATCGGAGTAACAAATTTAACCAAAATCTGTCTTTTTTTTTTTATAACTTCGCAACACAAACTGACTTTTTGGTTTGCATCATTACTTTGGGCATGCAGTTTTCATCTTTATAAAAATGGCAGATGAATCAATAATATAAATAAAAGCATGCCAACAAAAACGACAAGTGTAATATGTAAAAGAAGCAGATTATTAGTAAGTTAAGGCAGTGCAGATTCACACACACTATATCAGAACCAGAGGGAAAATACAGTTAATCAAGTGTTGGGAGTGGGAGGGTGTTAAAGTGTTAGTTTCCATAGCAACTAGTATGACAATAATGTAAAAAACGGTAGAATACAGTGAATACATTTTGCATGCTAGCAAAAAATACCTAGTTTTTATAGCACCATAGTGTGCATTTTTTAAAGCAAAAAATATACTAAAACAGAAATGGTTACATGGACTTAGACAATCAAGTTAAACTTTTTTAGATCTCTTCTGATCCATGTTATTTGTGGATTATTAATTGATCCAGAAGGAAGGAAAACAGAAAATAATCCCATTGAAAAAAAAAAATGGCAATTATTTCATAAGGAGAGGGGGGGGGGGGGGGGAATCCTTCTTGGCCATTCTTTAAGGCAAAATCTTTTTCTTCTAACCTCACCTTAACCTTATAATGACCCTGGATATATTTATAAAAAATAAAAAAAAAAGTGTAATAATATTCCATCTTAGGAACCGATAGTGTGGCAAATGAATCTTGAATATATATATATATATATATATATATATATATATATATATATATATATATATATACATACATACATACATACATACATACATATATATATATATACACATACATATATACACATACATACATACATATATACACATACATACATACATATATACACATACATACATACATATATACACATACATACATACACTTACATTTTTACAATTAAATGCATTGTCTCAGGTTCTTTTCTGAGCTGCTACTTTCTCATGGATTTTTGTTGTAAGAAGAAGACTTCCATTCGTCCTTGATAAAACAAAATGGTGCTCTCCCCATTGTGCACATAAAATCTAGATGCAGATTCAGTCTCCCAACTGAAGAAGCTTAACATTAGAAACCAAAAAGATAGGATAATTTCATAGGATATAAAAATATATTTTTTTTACATTCTAAATACATCAATTTGCCTATTTTCAAGTTTAGTTAATTCTACAAGAGTTCATTTTCAATACAAGACTACAGTGGCAATTCAAACTGATGCTTTGCTTCGAATTTCTACTCCTGCATCATGCATTTTGCCAGACAGTGAGTCCTTGATACAAAACAAAAATGTAAATAATCTTGCACACAAACAATTCTCTTAGAAGAAAAAAAAAAAAAACACACACACAACACCACACTATACTTCATAAACTGCCATATAAAATTAATATAAAAATCTCTCAAAAAAAAAAAAAAGCTACTGCTGTACCATGGAAAAAAAAAATTGTTATTTTTTTTTTTTATTATTAAACATTTGGTAGATTGTGAAAGTTAAGCATTTTAAAAAATGTAGCACAGTAGATATTCCAAAGACATTAATTTAAAACTCCAAGTAATAAGTACTGTAAGATGACAATTTAAAATTATCTATTTGATACAGAACACTTATATTTAAGTTTGTACCGTATTGGTCCGAATATAAGCCGCACCTTTTTATCGATTTTTGCCCTTGCGAGTTTTAGGCTGCGGCTTATATTCGCGACCGTGAAAAAATGACAGCCGATTTGCGAGATTGTGAGTTAGGTGTGTGCGGCTTATATTCGATTTGCGCGCATGAGACTACATTGTAGCAATTGAATAGCTATTTCCGGTTTTAGTGATTCTAGCATCCTGTAAGGCCTGTAACCTGCAAAAGAAGCTACAGTACATGTTAGAAAGCCTGTTTCTTGCAATGGCTGATCACTTGGAGAGAAAAGCATCAACAAGCCTAGGAATGAGGCGTAGTTATGATGCAAGTTTCAAAATTGCAGTTAATTATGCAAAAGCAACAGAGAGGTTGGAAAAAAATATGGATTGGATGAATCTAATGTGCGACGTTGGGTTGCCTCAGAGGAGAAATTGAAAAATTCAGTTTCCACCAGAAAATCTTTCAGGGGACCAAAACATGGCAAATATCCAGAATTTGAAGTTTGGGTTTATTCCTACATTCAAGATATGAGAAAAGATGGGATGCCAATTTCACGTGAAGTAATCCAGCTGAAAGCCTTAGAACTTGCAAAGACCTTAAAAATCAATAAGAGGGAATTTCGTGCAAGAAGTGTCACCTAAAAAAACAACCGGCAATGAAAAACTCAGAATAACGGTGATGTTAGCTGTTACTGCTGACGGAGGAAAGTCACCCCCCTATGTTATTCTGAAGCGAAAAACTTTGTCCAAAGAAAGCATTCCTGATGGCTTAGTGATTCGTCGATAGGAAAAAGGCTGGATGACAACTGAAATGATGGTTGACTGGCTGTCTGTAGTTTGGAACCTGGAGCACTGCTCACTAAGAGAGCCATGCTAGTATTGGATGCTTTTAAGGGTCATCTCACTCCTGAAGTGAAGACTAAAGTTGCTGCACAGAAGACAGACCTTGTTGTTATACCAGGTGGCATGACTTCAAAGCTACAAGTGCTTGATGTCACTGTGAACAAGCCGTTCAAAGACAACCTTCGCAAGCAGTATTCAGATTGGCTTCGGGAAGGGGATCATGCTCTTACACCATCTGGCAAGATTAAGAAGCCGTCAGTGACACTCCTGTGCCAATGGATTATAAATTCATGGTCAAGTATTTCATCTAACTCCATCATCAGGGGGTTCAAAAAATGCTGCGTGTCCAATGCATTGGATGGTAGCGAGGACAACTTGCTATGGGAGGAGAATGAGGATAACAGTGACAGTGATGAAGCGAATACTGGTGACGAAGTCAATAGTGACACCAGTGATGACTGAATAGTAAAAAGTTTCATTGTTACCTTAACTTTCTGTTGATGTTACCGTAATATTGACAACCTGCCTAAAGAGTTAAAGTATAATGTTTTCCAAATACTGGATATATGGTACAGTATATGTTAAAATAAAATCACTATTTTATTCCATAAATCTACTTGACTTTTGTCTTTCTCTACAATTTTAAGCGTGCGCCTTTTATGCGAGTACTATCTTTTTTCTGTTTTTTTTTCCCCTTGAATTTTACAGGTGCGGCTTATATGCGGGTGCGGCTTATATTCAGACCAATACAGTATTTTTTTTGTCAATTAGCAAGAGTGAATTGTTTTCTAATGAGCCAATAGATGGGGGAAAGAGACACATGGCATTCCCAAGCAGAAAACTTGCAGCTTAACAAACCCTGCAATGCGCGTCCCCGTACAGTAGGCGGGAGGAAAGGCTCGCAATGAGTGCTCATTGCAAGCCCAGCAGGTGCTCAGCGTGGGGCTCGCAATGAGAGCCAAAGATGATCAGAGCAAAGCAGGAAAGTTGAAGTACACGGGAGAGAGGCTCGCAATGAGCGCCACAGGTGCTCAGAGGCGCAAAAGCCTTACCGTGTGTGGCAAACCGCATTGCCAGCTTTACTATTTTAATCCTGTCATTTTTGAAGGGCAAGTGTCTAGTAGTTTAATAGTTTTTGACTAGCCCATGAAGATAAATTAGACTTTATTGGATGTAGAAAGCAGCCTGGTAATTGCTCTTATAATAAAAGCAAAAAGCCATAATTTGAAAGGTTGTAATACATGGGAGGTCTTGAATTTGTTTTTGCAGTGGTTTGCACAGCTATAGCAATGATTATGCAAGATCTTGGACAATGTTTGTACATACAAATGATTTAAACAAGTAGTTGGAATACTATGATAGTTAGATAGAATGATAGTTTGTTGCTGTTCACTTACATACCACACAAAGCAATGCTTTTACCAAAATGCCAGTTGCAAGGACAAGGAGCTCATGCCAGCCAGAGGAAGTTGAATAGCTGAGGCAGTCAACTATGATGCCCAAGTCCAGAGAAGGAAATTTAATACTTCAGCCCACTAGAAGTTAATACAATATATACTGCACAGTGGCTGCATGGCAAAGTGGTCCCACTGTACCTGCACAATATGGGTCATTATAAAAACAGCAATAACAATTATATATATATATATATATATATATATATATATATATATATATATATATATATATATATATATATTAAAATATATTACACCAATAACCAATAATTTTTGGTACTTCCAAAACAGATATTTGTGACATATATTGCTTCTGTTCCTGTTAGAGGCTATAGTCCCTTTTAACAAATTACAACTACGGTAGTTTTAAGATTTTGAAAAAAACTCCAAGAATAACTTCAATATCTTGATATTTGAATGGAGAATTTGCGCACTTATTTTTAATGTTCGTGGTGACATTAAAATTTGAAAAATAATAATAAAAGGCTTTAGTTAGACAAAAATAAAATTTCAAAAACATGAATCCCTTCAAACATGGCCCCAGGGTACGCTCCACCTCCATCCTTATCTATACATTATTGTCTAGGTGACAATCACCAACACTAGAGGTTGCATTGCATGCATGCTACGTGTGCAATCCCCTCAGCTCCATCTGATATAATCCCATGCCATTTCCATTTAATAAATCAGATAATGTTCCAATTATTACATAAAGTTCATACAAACATATGGCTCAAATCATACAGCTGTACTGTGCACAATGTGCAAGTTTTGACAAGTACAAATTCTCTGCATGTCCAAAAAAAAAAAAAAAAAGAACATACTGCAATATTCTAGACATCATGCTTAAAAATGTTGTGTGTATATATTTTTACTTCGGAAATCCATCCATAAAAATGTAATATGCAATATAAAAAGATACATAGAAGTCAGCAAGACAATGATCCAAGTCTAAATCAAAGCGTTGGGTATTGCTACAGGAGTGCAGCAGTGAATTAAAGAGTTAAACCTTAAGCTATGTCAGTATCCTAAAATAGACCTATGATGTAATTGAGCAGAATGCGTAATGTTTCAAGACAGCACTAATATTGATGGAAAGTACAAAGAGAATTCAATTATTGCCCTTCAACTGCATCTTCAAATTTACTTAAGAGATTAAAAAAAAAAAAAAAAATGCATTTCAGGGGCTACTATGCTCCAGAACTATACAGTACACCAAGTGTAAGAGGGTCTCCTACCAGTATGGATTGGACTGGAGACTTAGGGGGTAACCTTCTCGTCAAAGTGGTGTCTCACACTACAGTGACATGTCTATCACTTGGCCAGTATGGCATGGATTGGGGTCCTGGCACAGCTTATTTGAATGAGAGCCGTTAGCAAAACAAAAATTATTTCAAAACATTAATCCCCTCAATCGTGGCCCTGGTGAAATAATGGTAAATACCCTTAGCAACATTTGGCATTTTTGGAAAGGCGAGCAGATTTTAAACATCAAGCAATACATAATTAATGGTAGTTTCTTTAAAAAACAGGAAGTTTAACAACTTTGATTGGAAAACTAGTTTTTCATAAGATTGGACAGACAATTGGAATGAACCTTGATAGCCTACAGAAGAAAATAAATTGTTGTCAGAACCAGTCTAAATACACACGGGCACAACAGACTGTTTCAATAATAAAAAAAAAAAAAAAAAAAAAAAAAGGGCTACATTTTGAGAACTGAACAAGAACATGAGGGTGTCTGCCACGTCTTAGCATCTCTATGGACACTCGTGTCATAATTCAACATTCTGTAATACACAAAAAAAAAAAAAAAAAACACAAGTTGGGTAAATATTATAAGAACAAAAACTGAAATTTTATTCTGCTACTACTTTTCCAAAATATGTAAAAAAAATAAATAAATCTGAACTACGGCAGTCATTTAGATCTATATATTATATATCTATACACTTTATCAAATGTTACTACAGCAAAATGAAAAGCTTGCAGCCTGTCAGATAAAATTTGCATGCACTACCAAACAGAAGATTAAAGAAATTCATGTTTTTGTTCCTTGAATGGTGCCCCTGGCATACAACACTTACTAAACCAGATAGCAAAAGTTGTAGGTATAACATGGAGAGAGAGAGAAGAAAAAAAAAAAAAAAAAGTCAGTCTATTTTAAAAAGGAGGTACACAAAATGAAAGTCTGAGGAATATCACAATCTAAGATATTATGGAATATGGGAGTACAATAAACCAAAAAATAAGTTATACATATCCATAACTATTTAAGTATAAAAAATAAAATCCCGCAGATTCTCTAAGCTTATCTTATTTTAAAGCCAATCAGCCCATACTTTGTGTCCCTCTAAACATTAAGATAAATCAGACTTAAATATATTTGTATGCCATTTTGGCGTTCCTTTGTGTTCCAAATCCATCCATGAACCAGAAATTAAAAAATAAAATAAAAGAGCACCCATTTACACCAAATTGATAACTTTAAAAACACAAAGTGTATGTGTCTGCATAATAGAATACTTAGCGATGGATGGATGGATGGAAGATTCATTGCCTTTTTTTTTTGGTTTGTTTTTACTTTAGACAAAATATTTAGTTATAATCCAATAACCAGACATAGAAAAAAAAGGAGGGAAGTCCAGCAGGTCACTAACAAGGCATTATTTTTATCCTTTATTTGTAACAAGCCAACGTATTCTTTAGTGCTGTACAAGGGTTAAAGTACAAATCAAAACATTTTTTGTAGCACATCGCAAAAGGAATGGAGGGCCCTATTGAGATTAAAATCAAACACAGTGCTTTCCCTAAAGCACCAAAAGAATGAAAACTTGCAAACTTACAGGGTACAGGTGAGGTAAAGCAGTGATAGAAGCATTGTGCATAATAAGGCTGGATGTGACACGCATCTTTAGTAAGCATTTGAGGCAGGAATATAGTCTAGTTGAGTGAGGCAAGGAATTTCAAAGAATAGGGGCAGAACAAGAAAAGTCCAGAGGATATAATGAGACAGAGAGAAGAGGGCGGTTGGGAGAGTATTTTTTTTTTTTTTAAAGGAGAAAATGACAAGGGTTTTGTGATCGATTGTATAGGGTCCAGCATAACCCCCAAGACAGAGTGCCTGTGGCAGTGATAATGGCATTGTCGACAGAGTTGAAAATGAGGAAGAGGGTGGGAAATTTAGGAGCACAGTCTTTGATATGTTGACCTTGAGTTGACAGGCAGACATCCAGGAGTATATGTTAGAAAGGTAGATGGCAACTTGAACTAGAAGAGGGGGTAAAGTTCTGGTGCGGAGAGGTAGATAGGAGTATCATCTGAATATAGAGAATACTGCAAATCAGAAGATTTTATTACGGTACCAAGGGAGGATATATAGATTGAGAAAAGGAGGGGCCCTAGGACGGAACCCTGCATTACACCAACGGTCAGAGAGCGAGACTAAGAAAAGGAGCCAGAGAAGGACACACAAAAAAAAAAAAAAAAAAAGTTTGATCTTCAAAAGAAGATGTGAACCATGCCAGAGCAGTTACACAGATCTCATTTGGTTGAGAAGGTGGCGGTCAACTTTGTCAAAAGGCAACAGAGAGATCCAATAAAATTAGAATTTGAGAAATGACCCTTTGACTTACCGGTGATCAAGTCATTACTGACTTTTGTGAGAGCTGTCCCGGAAGCCAGATAGGAAGAGGTCACGGAAGGAATTGGATGAAATCAAATGTGTAAAGCGATTGTAAACACACTCATGCAGTTTAAGAACCAAGCAAAGCAGAGAGATAGTGCAATAGTTAGGATGGAGAAGCTGGATCAGATGAGGGTTTCTTAAGAATGTGTGTAATTAGGATGTACTGTAAGGGTGATGGAAACGTGTCTGTTAAGGGAAAGGTGGAAAAGATATGTAAGATGGGATAAGTGCGGTAGAGAGGGGATGGATCAGCTGTGACAAAATAGGATCATGTGGACAAGTTGTAAGACAAGAGGTTGCTATAACACTAGAGACTTCACCCTCACAGGGTCAAAGGAATTAAGAATGGATATAGGATTGGGGAAAGGTGAAGGCAGGCGTGCTATTAGTTAGTTGGAGGTAGGATCACATTGAGTGGAGAGTTCGTAATGGATAGTTTCAATTTTGTTTTTAAACTTGCAAGCATTTGTCAGCTTTAAATATGTTTACATGCCCCATACCCTTGTTTCAAAGGAAAAAAAAAAATACAAAAAAAGTTTGGTTGGCACCTCAACTGTCTAGCAATTCCCTAAAATTTGATATAAATCTGCCAACCTCTCTCTGTCTTAGAAAGCAGAAGGCTCAATAATCCTATTAAAAAAAATAATGTCTCTGCAGTTTCACAATTAACGGTCTCCATTTTAAAAATCACTATTTTTTTTTTTTTTTTTTTTTAAAGACAGGTGATGCATAAAGTATGGGACTCCTGAATAGCAGTAATGAGGACTGTTTTTTGAAGTCAATGAGGAAAATATCTGTTGCCAAAATGTGCAGTAGCAACCTGGTATTCATGAAGCAGTCACTATGGTGAAACAATCTCTTTCAACAGACCTGAACAGTGATGAATTGATTGGTTTAGATTTCTTCATGGGTGGGGTAGGCCTAAATTTTATCTCTGTACTAGCGAATTGCCCGTCAAAAAATGACGGCAATGAAATTGTAAGGTAGCTAATGCTGTTTAGTGTGTAATAATGAAATATATAATACATTAATAAATGAATATACTTTACCTATTTTAAAGCATTGTGTGGAAGAGCTGTGAATGTGTTTTGATGTTGCTGCAGCATTAGTGGTGTGGATCTGCTGTGTAAGCGTGCTGAATGTGTGCAGTGTAACACTGTGCGTGCGCGAGCCCAAACCGTTGTCGTGTACTTCCGCATTGGCGTCAAATGGCGAGTAATGTGTGTTATACGTTTGTATCGGAATATCCGTAGGTGTTTTGTGGTGTTTTGCGAGTTTAGAGTGCTGTAGCCTCGTTTTCGTTTTGTTCGGCGGCCATTTTTTCTCTCGCTTCGTTTTTTTTTTTAGTCTCTAAACTGTTTTATTTGAAGTAAAATCGAGGTGTAAGTTGTATTTTTGAGGTGCTGGGTGCTCCCTCTTGGTGTAGGTAAGTTTTTTATGTATGTGGTGTGTGTATGTATTGTGTTTTACATTTTGTAATGTTCGCGAGTTGCGTCCGAGTGTTGCGAGTCCGTAATGTGTGTGAACGTGTGTCGTATGCTGTTTGCGAGTGTCGTAATGTGTGTGTCGTACTGTTTGGGTTGCGACGTGAAGTTTGCGAGGGTCGCAGTTGCTGGCAAGGAGCGCCTTCGGCGCTCCATGCCAGCAACTGAGGCCCTCGCTTCGCTTCGCGTACGAGTTGTTGCTAACGCTGCGGGCTCGCGCAGCGAGGGCACTGCCCGAGGGTCTCAGTTGCTGCAAGGAGCGCTTCGCGAGGGTCCTCAGTTGCTGGCATGGAGCGCCTACGGCGCTCCATGCCAGCAACTGAGGCCCTCCCTTCGGCGCTCCTTGCAGCAACTGAGGCCCTCGGGCAGTGCCCTCGCTTCACGAGGGCCTCGGCTCGCTGCGCGAGCCCGCAGCGTTAGCAACAACTCGTACGCTCACAACTATATATGTGATTAGTGGCATTGTTTTCATACCATTTGTGAAATTGTGTTTTTTTTGTCTGCCATTTTTTCCCCCCCTTACTTAGGTGATGAAAAACACCCAATATAGGTGTAATTCGCTTGCAACCTCACTCCCAGGCTTCCTGTGTCTGCCCCTGTGCTGTGTGCGAGGCTCGCATGCGTGACGGCACTTATTGCAGCCCAAGTGCTGTGAGGCTCGTGTGTGTGTGTCTGCACCACTGGCTGCAATGAGCGCTTTCAGCACTCATTGCAGCCTTAGTGCTGCGTGGCTGCTTCGCGGGTGTTACGAGGGACGCAACCGCATGACCAACATCGCAAGATCCCAAACTATATATGTGATATTGATACAATCTACATATAAAGCAAACTTCTGGAACAGAAACTGTTCTAACTAGCCTGGCCTCCTGGGATATTATGCAACCTATGATGCTTCTGACTGCTTCTTTAAACATACACCATAAAAAGGCATGGTCTCCCCAATAAGTTCATTTCAGCTTAAAGAACATGAAAATTGTACATTGTATTTACAACATTGGTGGCTTTTTTATACAAATATGTGGTTTAATTTGCGGTTAAGAGTGCTTAATAAGGGTGGGGATGGGGTCTAAAAGCATTATATCACTATGGACATTGTTCCGTCCACCGGAGACATACAAGCAAACTGATTAGTATCTGGGAGCCACTCCGTTACATATTAATGAAGCTGAAATCATGCTTAATATGTTTCTAATACAAAATAAAGATCTTGAAAAACTGGCTATAAGAACCACTTATTAGCATGCAGAAGCCAAACAAATCCACTATAGATATTTTAAGAATGATTTAGTGTAGAGAAAAAAAAGTTAATATCATGTATAGCCAGTTTGAATGCTCTATAACAACAGGGGTGGGCAAGCTCAGTGTTGGAGAGCCCCACACAAGGATTTCAGGATAACCCTTCTGCGTACAGGTGAGTGATCGACTCACATATGCACAGAAAGGACCAAAACTTGCCCACCCAAGCTCTATAAAAAATGTAATCAACTTGTTTGAGTGACAGTGTCTCTTTAAAAAAAAAAAAGTGCCTGAACACATCTATACATTTACTACAGGTTTCAATGTATACTTAATAAATGCTTCTAAAAAAAAATCTTATGGCCCTTAAGAAGCAGGGCATATTACCCTTTAAAATGTTTTGTCTTCACATTTTTTTCTTCTGGCGTCTCCCACGCAGTCTCCCCTCAGTGTTTATTCTAGATGTAACCACATGGCGAAATAAATGATAAACAGTTTAGCTTTTTTTCCTTTCTTTTTTTTTTTAAATACAAAAGTAAGGGAGGGAATTCCATTTGCTGCCATAGAAGACCACAATGAAAGATTTTCTGTGTGTAAATAAAATTCTCCATTTTTTTTTAAGTCTTCTAGGCAGCACAGACTTGAAAATTGACATGGTGGTAGCTCACGGACTTGGGTGGGTAATTGGAATAGCAAAGGCCAAAGGCTGTTTTCTCTGCAGATAAGCTCAAAAAGGTAATGTTTAACATCAAGGTATGTATGATCTTCTACATTGCAGACCTGCCGAAATCAGCCCAAATTGTTGCTTGTGCTCCAGTGAGTGAGTTTCAGTTGTAAGTTTCTTCCCCAAAATGTTTATAAATCTAAACATATGACTTGACAAATCCAACAAGAGAGGATTGCCTTCATGACTTTGACTCCATGTCTTACACAATGTAAAAATAGAAATGTCAACTACAAACACACACACACACAGTGTGTAGCTTTTTTTTTTATTAGAAGGTAATGCTGTTTGCCACAGACGTAAAAAAATGTTGGTGGTCTGAGATCCTTTGGCGCTCATTGCGAGGCTCTTGGTTGTATTTTTTTTTTTTTTTTTTAAATCAGGAGGCCCTTTTGCTGTCATTGTAAGGTCGGCACTGATCTGCTTTTTGCAAGTCTGTCCCCTGGTGTAGTTTGTGTGCCATGAGCAGCATTGGCGATTGTTGTGAGGTCCGCAGTGAATGGCTTGTGTTTATTGCGATAGTGTTTTTTTTTTTTTTTTGTGTATATGTACTTTTGTATGCTAATCAATAAATTAATATATATTACCTATTTTGAAGTAATATATGCAGGAAGCATTGTGCTGAAAAACTGACAATCTGTTTTGATGTTCCTGCAGCAAACAATGTAGGTTTGCACTGTTGTGGAGCTGAGGTGTAAGTGTCAGCAATGTGTAGTGTAAATAGGCTGCATGCGCGAGGGGCAGACGTTAGTGTAGCTGTGTAATTCTGCAAGTTTGTGTTGTAAAATGGAGGCAAATGTGTATGTGGTACGCCGGTGTGGATGATTTAACGTCCTTGCGAAAAAGTGTATCTTGTACGGCTTTTTGGAAAAGCTGTATGTGCTTGGTGGCGTTTTGCGGCTTCAGGGTCGTGTAGCCTCGTTTTCTTGGCAGCCATTTTTTCTCTCGCTTAGGGGGATTTTTTGTGCGTCTTAAACCAGTAATTTGGACTTAAATTAAGCTGTAACTTCACTTGCAGACGTCCTGGGTGCCTCGAATTTACAAGACCTGGTGACCAAACACCATAGCTGTTTTGTTAATTAAAACGCAGCACTTGGAGGTTGGTATTGGTTGAGCAACACACACCTACTCACATATTTACTTTGTGATATTATGAATGAAAGGTAATTTAATTTACACAAAAGTGATCAAATGGATAGTGATAATCACAATAAAAAAAAGGATAAGCTGTAACAACGACTTGCAACAAAACTAGTCATGCCTCAATTGGACACATATGCACAGACAAAAGGCAACAATAAGCTGAATAGCAGGATACACTATATTTTACATTCTTGTATACCAATACACTAGTTTGATTACAACGCAAGTTTACATCAAAGGCAAATTAATACGCATACACTTTCACATATCTGTTCAAATATGAAACATCTAGTGCTTCATATACTCCATTGTGGTACATCATGATATACATGTCATATCTATGGATGACAGAGCAACACTCCATTCAACAAAAACATTATAAAAAACATAAGTCATTGCGAATTTTGAAAGTGGTGCTATTAATTTTATGAATATAAAAAAAAAAAAATACCATTAAGTCATTTTCAATAATTAACATAAAAAATAAAAAAAAACTGACCTGTGCATAATTTAAATTATGACTTCGACATGACTCATGTGATTTTAAATAATAATTAAATCCATGCCCATATTGAATAGACTTAATGGGCTAGTGTAAAGGTACAGGGCAGAGTTCAGGTGATGTACAGAAAACAAGCAGCAACCTAAAAACCAACAGTGGAAAAGTAGCCAGCAATTAGATTCCAGATAACAAGGGGAGAACCTGCTGATGAGGGCGGGAACGGCTGGCATAACCAAAAAAATAGTTCAGATATTTTTGCAATAAAAGCAACTCTGATGTAACTTTTAGAGGAAAATTCCAACAAGAAGCTTCTCCATCAGGTAGTGCTAGAGAAGGTTTAACTTCTAGGATAATGTTCTTTTCAGGGTGTTTCTATACATCTGTAATGAATAACATCACAGCATAATGAGCTGGAGGGAAAAAAAAAGCTGGACCTTTTCTGACTTCAATGCATATTTTAGTTGAAAAAGAAGAGAATCCATAGTGTATTAAAACATTTTTTTTTTCTTTTTACATAAAAAAAATATTATTATACTTGCCACTGAAAAGAATTTGCACAAAATTCATAATTTGTTTCGGCCTATCACAGACAGCTAACACATTTTATTCGATCAGTGATGGCAGTTTGTGCAGGAAGGCAACATGGGATGTATAGTGTCCTGCACAAGAAAGCAAGGAGGAGCCCAGACATTGTTGTGTAGATCACAGAATTGTGCAGCTGTTGGCTTGAAGGTTAGTAAAGGGTTCAAATCCATACCCAAATGCAGTATTTCTGCTGGTAGGTACACTGTGCCTATGCAAGCAGCTATAGGGGTGTGGAAAACAAGCTTTAATTGTAATAATTAAATAACTCTGTATGTTTATAGAATAAATCAATATAATTTGCATTTGATATAAACAGCATGTTTCAGATTACAAAAAAAAAAGTAAACAAATATACATTTAACAACCTTATCTGCTTGATGGTTTTCTTCTTCAAATGCTAATCTCATCTCTTTAATCAAAGTGCTAAGAAATTCCCTTCGCAAAAAATATATTCTATTTACAGGCCGGCCGGCCACCTTCATTGTAATCCATTTCTCCCCTCAGAAGAATAAGATAATTCAAGGTTTTCCATAAATGTTTCTCCAGCAGAAAATGTTCTAAACCATAACTTTATTAAGGTTTGCACACAGAAGAACAATAACCAGGGTCTACAAATTATTCCAGAACGGTCAGGAGTGCAGTTAACACTACATATTTCATTAAATAAAATAAAAAAACACACACATTTTAACCAAAAATGTCAGTTCTATAAAAACGATATATATATTTATTTTAATACAAAACAGAGGATAAAAATACTGCTCAACAACATACTTTCACCATATACAGAGCTATACACTTCAAGAAAAGAAAAAAAGGTCCCTTGACATAATATAATGTAAATTTCTTCTTACATTTCTCATAAATGATTTTTGACAACAGAAGGCTGCTTCAAAGCAACACAGTCATATTCATGCACCCCTATGAGGACTTGCAATACTGCAGTGTACCATAAGTGTGTAAATGCCCTGCTACTAGTATCAGATACAATCATTGGTATCAGCAAACGGTCTAATGAACAGAGTAGCCAAATAAAGTTACAACATAGCAATAAGCAACAAAAAGGAGATTGTGTGATATTCTTTATAAATGGATGAAAAATGTTTTCTATAATATTAAACTGCTTCATTCCTTGGCACATACACCACACATGGGCCTCTATGCCAATACCCTCTCTTCACCATATTTACCATAGCAAAGGAGATTCCCACCCCACCACCACAACCTCATGGACCATAACACACAAGATCTTAATGTTCCTGGTCATGTTGATCCACTTGATTTTCATGCCAGAGATGCTGGAGTGAGTTGCCAGTTCCATCTCCAGGGGGCCACAGCATACAGCTCCTGGTATTTCTAGGTGGTCTCCCATCCAAGAACTGACCACACACAACCCTGCTCGGCTTCAGGGAGTTTCACTTTGCTCTTAATCACCCATCTCGATAACATTGCAAGAGAACCGCTATTAGCGTCTGCGGCAAGCCGAAGTCAAAATTTACAGCAATTTTGTCCCTTGAGATTTTTGCAGCAACAGAAGATAATGAGGTTAGACGTTTACACAAAAACCCTATGCTAATCCGACGTTAATAGCAGGGACAGTGTAGCAAAAAAAAAAAATTAAAAAAAAATTAAATTATATATATATATATATATGAGAATGTTCATCATTTTACACTTAACAGTCCAATTAAAACACTTGATATTGTATTATGTCCGTTTCTTTATACAACATCAAGGGTAACACGTTAATACAAGGGGTTAATATCAGGAAACCACATGGAACAAATGCTCTAATGTTCCTAGTCCAATGCAGTCATATATTTATACACACATACATTTTATGAATAGGTGTGTGTGTGATTCTAAAAATCTATAAAATACAGTGGTCACATCTATTTAAATAAATTAAAAAAAAAAAAAAAAATACATACATAAAATATAATGTTTCTTGCTGCGATTATGGTGCAAATCAACACTCAAAGGGGTAGCGATATTTTCAACTAAAATACCAAAATAGCTGAACTCCTTAAGGCACAGTGAGCAAGGGGTCCAAGTCTGGAGTCCCCTATACCTCATAAGGTGACTAATCTCTAAGGGTAATTTGCATTAAAAAACAAAGTGAGAGGTGCTCAATCAGAGAACAAACTAACCTTAATAGGTTAGGTCTATGGACATGATAATCCACTCAGAGCAATCTCTTTTAGCCACTTGTGCCCTTCACAAGGAGAAAAATCCTGTAGTAAGTTAATCTGGTCCCTCACACTAGCCCCGAAATACCAGGCAATTCTACCCGGAACAGCAGAAACAGCAAACCCCAGACGTATGTTTTGGCCTTCATTGGGCCGCTTGAGTGAGGTGTAGCTGATATCTCCCTAAGGCACGGTGAGCAGGAGGTCCACGTCTGGAGTACCCCATTCACCCTTAGGGAAACTAATCCCTAAGGGTCATTTGAATAAACAAAATACAGGTGCTATTTCAACTATACTTTCTAAAATATGACAGAGCACACAAAAATGTTAATCTATCATAACATAAGCCCCTTTAAAAAAAAAAAAAAATAATGCTTATCGGCATAGAATCCGCCCTGCTGTAAACAAAGACTGTTGATCAACAACCCAAAAAAAGCAAATCACAGCATGAGACTGCGCATATGCAAGTGTTGTATATGGGTATGTTATGCATCTTAACACATACGAGTTTTAGGGCAAAATGAAAAATTCTGTTTTTATATAAAATGTCTAAGAATTAAAAAGTATTGTTTAAGTTTTAGATAGGTTTGGAGTCCAGTAATCCAGATGAATAAACAAACGTATTGAAGTATAGTGGGATAGTGGGATACCATTTGTTTTTTTTTTGGGGCAAGTTTGTTTCTGAACTAGCTATGGCAAATGGAATACACCATTTTATAGAATGAGAAATGTAATAATCAGCAGCATAATACAATTTTAAATTATGGGGTTGAAGATAATACATAATGTAAAACCTACCAGATATACATAAACACAAGCACACTCAGGTGAGTTTTTCAAATGTACCAGTTTAAGGCGGTTAGAAAAGGACTCTGACTAACTGGAACTAATAGATACAGCACATGGGTAAGCCTTAGGCATACTCCACCAAAACTGCATCTTACACGGAGTATAGTAGTTATGACAGAACAGGCTTTAGCTGGACTGGCAATGCAAGCATCCCACAGGGCTCCTCTATACCTCACCAGCTGGAGTAGACTGCAGACATTGGTAGCCTTTTAGCAGGCCAGGCTGCCAAACAAAAGCATAGAATCCCAGCATCCATGAAAGGAACAGTCATACACTTATGTCCTAACACAAAACACTCTTTATTGACCAGGATACTTCTAGGGCAAAAACAATGGTGACCAACACTAAAATACCACCAAATAGTTTGGTTTACCTTGTGTTTAGACACTATGACAAGTTAATGTGATTAGTAGTATGAAGGTGAAATTGAGGTCACTAGGTCAGTAGGCAAACATAAAAAAATTAGAAACAAAATAGATGATATCTCTGTACAAGAGTTGTCATAATACACAGCATCAGTCATGCTTTAACAGGACAATGTGGCAAGCTGGTAAAATGTATATCTAAGTTTCCCTTTCTCTAATCTAACACATGCAGCTTATATCAGACACACATTACATGGATTCATTTTATACACATACAGATGTATTTTATTTCAGAATAAATCTTGTTTTCCACACCCCCAGAGCTGCTTACATAGACACAGTGTACCTCCCAATAGGAACAATGCATTAGTATACAGATTTTAACAACTACACTTCCCATGAGTCATTCCTGTCCAAGCTGCTCTTACAGATTGCTACAATGTTTTAAAATGTATAGCTGCCTGTGAGGGTAAAGTTATTAATGTTTATTTTGGTATTGCTTCATGAAAAGAAAAAAAAAAAAAAAAGCACACACTACTGATTCTCCTCTATCAAATGCATTCATAATCCAGGAAAGTTAAATATGCCTTTAACCACAACGACATAAAGGTGGTTGCTTTGCTGTATACTGGGTGCAATGCAACACTGAACATACCTAGATCTACGCATTATAACAGCACCATGAACCCCTTAGTCTAAAAGTACAATCCAAGCAAAACAACACACATAACCCTGAATAGCACACAGTGGTTCATGACAGTAGGCATCTATATATCCTTGAGAATCAGTATATCTTGAAGAGTCTTGATAGATGCAGCCTGTTGGAAAATAAACAATGAGGGGGAGATTGGGTGGGAGGTCCAGTTTAAAGGCCTTAATAGTGTTCTATATGCAGACCTACCATTGGAAGGTGAGGCCAATCAAGTCTGTGCTTACGAGAATGACAGATAAAGTGAAATGAAAGTACTGATGAGAATAAAAGGAACCTGAACTGCAAATGACGGCAATAAGATTGTAAGGCAGGTAATGCTGTTTGGTTGAGACATTAATTTTGTTGGTGTTCCAAGATCCTTCGGCGCTCATTGCGAGGCTGTTGGTTGTTGTATTTATTTATTTTTTTCCTGATAGGCGCTTTTGGTGTTTAGTTGGCACTGATGTGTTTTTTGCGCTTCTTGCAAGTCTTTGTGTGCTATGAGCAGCGTTGGTGGTCGTTATGAGTGGCGCGGTAAATGGCTTTTATGTGTATTGTGAGTTTTTTTGTGTATATGTTTTTTTGTATGCTAATGAAATAATAAATGAATATACTTTACCTATTTTGAAGTAATATATGCAGGAAGCATTGTGTTGAAGAGCTGACAATCTGTTTTGATGTTGCTGCAGCATACAATGTCGGTTTGCACGGTTGTGGAGCTGATGTGTAAGTGTCAGCAATGTGTGCAGTGTGTAGTGTAAATATTGTGCGTGCGCGATGAAAATCCGTTAGGGTAGCTGTGTACCTCCGCATTGTGTCCATAATTTTGTGTTGGAAAATGGCGGCTAATGTGTATGTGGTACGCGGCTGTGGATGATTTAGCGTCCTTGTTAATAGTGTATCTTGGACCTCGTACGGCTTTATCGGAAAATCTGTATGTGCTTCGTGGTGTTTTGCAATTTAGGGTCCTGTAGCCTTGTTTTCTTCGGCTGCCATTTTTTCTCTCGCTTAGGGGATTTTCGTGTGTGTAAACTCTTGAATTTCGACTTAAATTGAGGTGTAACTTCACTTGCAGAGGTCCTTGATGCCCCCCTTGCAGTGGGTAAGCTTTTAATGTATTTGTTGTGTGTATTTATTGTATTCATGTGCGAGCAGGTCGGGCGGTAAAGTCGTATTTTTGCAAGCTCGTAATTTTTTTTTTTTTTTAAGTTCCGCAGCTTGTATTTGTGGATGCTAAGTCTGTAAATTTTGCCGTTTAAGTCCACCTCCGCAAATGCAGCCCCTTGCTTTGCGAGGGTCCACATTTGCGGGCCTAAAGTAGTCGAGGGCGTAGGGATGAGCGCCTATGGCGCTCATCAACAGTGCAAAGAGCGCCTTTGTTGCTCCTTACCATCAACGCGAGGGCCGCAGCGTTGGCAACAACCCGCATGCTCACAACTATTATAGGCGATACACACATAGGGAAAAAAAAGGGATGCTAACACGTATAATATGCCTACATATAAATATATGCATAAGAATAATCTGCTTATGAATACAAACATGACCAGACACACTCTGCATTACAAGTCATCGATCCACACCCAGACACAAGAAGGCCCCAGCCAAGAAAACATTTACCATATATATTTTCCCAGGTATAACTAAACCAGTTGGGGGTGGGGGTGCATAGAAGTTTAAAGAAATGCATAAATACAATTCTTCCCTATATTCAAAAACTATGAAATAAACATTTACATCTGGAGGTTCAGATGTTGCATTTATAACAACTTGTACTCCCCTTGCATAAAACTACTTAAAAGACATTTGATTTCACTTGCGTAAAATATAACAAGACATACATTTTAACCAATTGTAAAAGTATCTCTCTCAAAAATTAACAGTTTCAATATCAAGACATACTGTGGGCATGCAGGTCTGAATCGGTTGTAAACTTTAAAAAGGCATACTTTGTAACTATTTAAATTTGTCTACATACGCAATTCCTTTGGGGGGGGGGGGTGGAAGTTGCCTGTCTCCAAGCTAATTTGACTGGCTACTAAAGTCCAGATACATTTGGCAAACCCTGTTTCAAATGGTAGTGCAAATCGAACTAAACCAATGATAGTCATTCCCCTTGGAAAATTTGTGCCCTTGACCCATAGATCCTATCTTTCTTATTCTGATGTTACCAGGTGGCACATTTAGCTGGCATTTCTGGAAAGACCACCAGGTACTGGAAGCTATGTTTACAGTAAAACCAGGTCTCAAATATGTGCCAATGTTTGTCAAATAGTTTATTACATTTCCAGACTGCCCCTCCCTTAATTGGTTTTCACACAAGAGTACAGCAATGAAAACACTTGTCTGAAAAACATTAACGTGTGTAGAAATCTTTACTAGCTTCAAGCAGTTATCTGCTTTCAAACAAAATGAACACAAAATTGTAAAATGCCAGCTTTAAAACAAAAACAAAAAAAAAAAAAAAACACAATTTCTTGATATTTTACTTTTAGAAGTAGGAGTTGCTAAATCCTGGGATCCAGGACTCCAACAGTTTTACTGCTGGCTCTTTACTTATATTGTCATCTATAACTTGGTTACTATACATCAAATACATTAGTCAGGCCCTGGTTTAAAATGTTAAGTTATGCAATACAATATATATATGTAAGTGCAGAGTTGGTGAGGAGCAATACAATACTGATAACAAAACAAGATTAGCACGTGTGAGGCACAACATGATGTACATGCCAAGCATTCCTAAATACACCTGAATCAGGCTCACAGCATCATAGGTTATGCATGTCTGTAGTGGGTAAATACGTATGGCCAAATGAAGAGTATTCCTATAACTTAAGGGTGTTTGGGGGTCCTTTATATCATAATCTTTTGTTTTTTTATTGCAGGGACACATGAGAGTTAACCCTGTGATTGGCCTAAGTACATGAGCCTACTACATAGGAAGTGTGACATGTAGACATTGCTCCTTACAAAGAGCCAGGCACAGCATTTAGCAGTCATGACAACCATTTTCCATTCCTATGAATTCTCTCAGGTCAAAAAACATATTGATTTTAAAAAAGGGAGGATAACACGGGTGGTACAAGTACCAATCAATGACAGTTTTCATGGTAGGTGCATTTAAGAGGACACTGAAGCTCCATATTTATAGTATGTGCTTTTAAGGAACTTGCCGATAGCTAGTATTTTTTTTTTTAGAAATTAAACCAACATAATTAAAACCATTACCTTATAATGGACATAAGTATTGGATCTATCCTATTATGTACCCGCATGGCACGGGAAGCCTCCTGGTGCCGGGCGCACTCGCGTCCTGATGTACTACCTAAACCCCTAACCCCCTCCAGCCCTTGCCGGCCCTAACCCTAACCCCCTCCAGCCCTTGCCGGCCCTAACCCCCTCCAGCCCTTGCCGGCCCTAACCCTAACCCCCTCCAGCCCTTGCCGGCCCTAACCCTAACCCCCTCCAGCCCTTGCCGGCCCTAACCCTAACCCCCTCCAGCCCTTGCCGGCCCTAACCCTAACCCCCTCCAGCCCTTGCCGGCCCTAACCCTAACCCCCTCCACCCCTTGCCGGCCCTAACCCTAACCCCCTCCACCCCTTGCCGGCCCTAACCCTAACCCCCTCCACCCCTTGCCGGCCCTAACCCTAACCCCCTCCACCCCTTGCCGGCCCTAACCCTAACCCCCTCCACCCCTTGCCGGCCCTAACCCTAACCCCCTCCACCCCTTGCCGGCCCTAACCCTAACCCCCTCCACCCCTTGCCGGCCCTAACCCCCTCGCCGGCCCTAACCCCCTCCACCCCTTGCGGCCCTAACCCTAACCCCCTACACCTCTTGCCGGCCCTAACCCTAACCCCCTCCACCTCTTGCCGGCCCTAACCCTAACCCCCTCCACCTCTTGCCGGCCCTAACCCTAACCCCCTACAACAGTTACCGGCCCTAACCCTAACCCCCTACAACAGTTACCGGCCCTAACCCCCTAGCCGGCCCTAACCCCCTATACCAGTTAACGGTCCTAACCCTAACCACAAGCAGAAAACCCCTAACCAGAGACAGCTACATCGCGCGATTCTTGTGCATGCACATAACAGGATAGGTCCTAAGTATTATGTATAATGGTCTTGTCACCTGTAAGGAGGTCTAGGATGCACACACAACTTGCCATCCCTTTCTAGATAGTAATATCTTTATTACTTCCAAATGTATGCTGCCCTTCTGCAAACCAAATCATGTGTTTTATCTTTGTTATTGTATCCACTCCTATGTACAGGACAAACCAGGAAAGGTACCACTGCACCCTTGTAAACAGTGCAACAGAAAATGTATACTACTACTCCCCTGTCTTGGTGAGGTGGGTTGTGTCAGTGAAGCCGTGAGCTATTCCATGTAAAATCATCCAAGATGGCCAGGTCATAACAGAGAGGTAAGATAAATCTAAGTCCACTGGAGAAAGAACTGGCAACCCACTCCAGTATCTTTAGCATAAAAACCTTATGGTTTGGCAGAACCAGACAATAAGATGTGCCATAAGGTGATGGAGATTTGGACATGACTGAACAACAAGACTATTATACCTATATAATAATAATGTGTTGTAGTGCAAGCTTTGGTGAGACACAGGAAGCCTATTACAGGTCCCCTCCCTGCTGCTGTACTACATAACACACAATGCAACACACAGACTCCCATGCATGGGAATACATACAATCATCTACTTCCTAATATAAGTGACAGCTATCAGGCCCATTAGTACAGCCCAGTCACACTGGGAGGAAGGGATTGCCCAATACAGCCTGATCTGACAGGTGACCACCATAGGCAGAGCGTGGCACTGATGCCCTCGTGACCTACCTCATACCACACCTGGCCTGGTCACCCCACAACTGCCACCAACCGCCCCTAAGGGTGAATGAGGAAGTGCTGCAGCAGACACTCCCTGTGCCACATGTGACCCGGCCGTGCATGGGCTGTGTGACAGTATATGTGCCGGTGGGCCTCTCTAGGTTATACCCTCCCAGCTCTAGTCTCGTACCTGCCGGCCTGCCCAGCCTGCTGCTCCCGGTCACTCACTGCCGCTGTGTATATGTGCCGGTAACGATCCGCCAGGGCCTTGCCCGATAAGAGCAGCTGGTAGCGGCCCCTGCAGTCCTGGCTCCCCGCTCCGCCCTCCAGGCCCCCTGGCACACTGAGCCGGGACGTGCATGGGGCGGAGGCTGCTGGCAAAGGGTACATGCCGCTGCCCCCCGGCTCGGTGGAGGCTGGTGCGGCCGGGGGTTGTGGTGCGGGTGCTGCGCACATCATGGTGTGTGTATGTAGGCTCAGCGGCTGCTCATGGAGGAGGTGTCCGTGTGTCCGGCCCCACAGCCTGCACACACCGCCGAAGCTAGCGAGTCTGTATCCGGATCACTGGATCAAACTGCGGGTTCTGCTCATCCTCCTCACAATCACACCGACACACCCCACCCTGACCGCGGGCAACTTCACCTCCAACGCTGCTCAACCGAAAGCTGCACACTCAGTGCTGCCATCTTAGCTTCATTATCTGCTGCTATTCCTTTTACACACGGACCCGGGGCATGCTGGGAGAGCCCTGACTGCTCCTGCAGCACACTGCCCCCTGCTGGCCCTGCTGCTGTACTGACACTGTGGCCTAATCACAACATGACAGCTCCCCAGTATAAACAATAGGAACATATCACAGGTAGAATATATAGATAGTGATGTAGGGCATTGTGTACAAGGAGGGGTGATGCAACACAGGCTCTGCTGGGAGATATAGTGACATGGCCCAGTGAACACATCATATACAGAGCATAAACATCATGCACACATACAGGGAAAGGGAGTGGCTCATGTCTATACTGTCACACAGGGACTGCTGGGAGGTGGTTACTGAGGTGCTGATGGGATATACAGTGACATGGCCCATATACAGGGGAAGGGAGTGGCTCATGTCTATACTGTCACACAGGGACTGCTGGGAGGTGGTTACTGAGGTGCTGATGGGATATACAGTGACATGGCCCATATACACATCATATACTGATACAGGGAAGGGAGTGGCTCATGTCTATACTGTCACACAGGGACTGCTGGGAGGTGGTTACTGAGGTGCTGATGGGATATACAGTGACATGGCCCATATACAGGGGAAGGGAGTGCCTCATGTGCTGATGGGATATACAGTGACATGGCCCATATACACATCATATACTGATACAGGGAAGGGAGTGGCTCATGTCTATACTGTCACACGGGGACTGCTGGGAGGTGGTTACTGAGGTGCTGATGGGATATACACTGACATGGCCCATATACACATCATATACTGATACAGGGAAGGGAGTGGCTCATGTCTATACTGTCACACAGAAAATAATAAAACCCCTCTGCAAAATGTTCTTATAGCTCTGTTTTTTATTTATCACCTAAACTATGTGTCTCCATTTTGAGAGTAAAATCACCATGTATATAAATATTATTATGACTTATCTTTATGTAAGTGTACAGTGCATTTACATTACATTATGAAGATGGGGGACTCTGGGATACAAACATAATAGATCATAGCTCACTTGTGATAATACCCAAATAATTCATGACCCTTTATGTCTGCTTGTTGTTGCATATTTATGTTATAATATTATTAATCCTGTAAGCAGTGGGAAAAAAACCTTAAATGCAGAAGGGTGATGTTTACTAGAAGGGAATCATTTCTCACCCAGCCCCCTCCCTATTGAGCAGTGATGTGTTGTTATGTATGGCTGTCTTGTTACTGGTACAATGCAATGTCTGCACAAAATAGCATTATCCCAAGATGCCTAGGCCCAGGAAGGTATATACTAATGCTAGTTAGGACAGAATTGTCGGCCTACGTATAAAAGAAGAGAGCAAGTATTTTGGGCCTTCCATTTTCTGCAGTTTGTTAATATTATATTTTTCCTTGTTCTTATCCCCTGTAAAGCGTTACAAATAACAGCTAATAATAATAATAGGTATACAATTGAGAACAAATAGATCAGGGTGAATAGAGAAGCAAGAAAAACATAGCATAGAGGAAAAAGGAGACATAACAAGAAAGAGTGTGATTTCCAGCACGCCTTGAGTAGCACAAAAGCAAATTACATTAGTGTCATTGAATGCAATAACATTGGTCTGAAAACATTTGATATATTACCTTTTTAAAATAATCATAAATATCCACTTTACAGACCAATCTAGTGTTAGTGTAATTATTTATATTAAAATTGCTAATTCCATACTATAAATGCAATAACTTTAATTGAAACATAGAAAGACACTATATATATATATATATATATATATATATATATATATACTAGCTAATGAGGGGAATAATATTTCCCCACCTCTCTCTTCCCCACTGTCTCCCCTGTGTCTCCCCCCTCTCTTCCCTATGTTTTTTCACCCCTCCCTCATCTGTGCCTCCTTTCCCCCTCTCCCTTTCCCCCTCTCCATCCCCGGTGTCTTCTTCCCCCTCTCTCTCCCCTGTGACTCCTTTCCCCCATCTCCCTCCCCTGTGTCTCCTTTCCCCCATATCCTTCCCCTGTGTCTCCTTTCCCCCTTCTCTCCCTCTCCTGTTCCTCCTTTCCCCCCTTGTCTCCTTTCCGCTCTCCCTCCTTTCTGTCTCCTTTCCCGCTCTCCCTCTCCTGTACCTCCTTCCCCCTCTCCCTTTCCCCCTCTCCCTCCCCTGTGTCTCCTTTCCCCATCTCTATCCCCTGTGTCTCCTTTCCCCCCATTTCTCCCTCTCCTGTTCCTCCTTTCCCCCTCTCCCTTTCTCCTCTTGTGTCTCCTTTCCCCCTCTCCCTCCCCTGTGTCTCCTTCTCCCCCTCTCCCTTCCCTGTGTCTCTATTTCACCTCCTCTCCCTCCCTTGTCTCCTTTTCTCCTTTCCCCCTCCTCTCCCTTCCTTGTCTCCTCTCCCTCCTCCACTCCCTCCCTTGTCTCCTTTTCCCCTCCTTTCCCCCCTCTGTCTCGAACCTGGATGTAATCCTGCCAGTAGCGCCGCACTCACCTCCTGCGTCTCCCGTCCTCCAGTCGGAACTATTTTCTGGATCAAGCCGCACATTACGCATGCGCATTCCGCCTGCGCGATGCGCGGCTTGATCCATAAAGTAGTTCCAGCCAGAGGACGGGAGCAGCAGAGGGCTTGAGTGCCACGCTACTGGCAGGGTGGCCTCCAGGTATGTGGTTGGGCCAAGTATGTTGCGAGCCCGGGGGGCTTGGCAATGAGCACCTCCGACGATCATCGCGAGCCCTCCACTGGCAGTAACCAGATAGTGCAGAGTAATGCGAGCCCGGGGGTCTCACAATAAGCGCCAGAGGCGCTCATCGCGAGCCCTCCACTTGCTGGAAACAGGTACGATTGTAAGAGCGACGTCGCTGGCTGCAATGAGCCTAAGTACTGTGCCGCTGGCGAGCCTCGCTTTGCTAGGCTCGCAGTTCGACTGCTTGATGAGCCTCGCTGTTGCAGCCCTCGCTTATCGAGGGATGCTACTGCGTTACCAACATCGCAAACGTTACGTACACCGACAACTATTATAGTGATATATATATATATATATATATATATATATATATATATATATATATAGTGCATAAATAGTACAATTGTGTTCACATTTGAATGTCTAAAACAAGTAAAAAAAACTTGTTTCCAGCTCAGAATTCAGAGAAATACATTCTGAGAAGCTGAGCAGGGACTTGCAAATGTGCTCACAAATGCCTCGCTCTTCAGTCCATAAACCATTTTAAACATGGCTTCCATTAAGCTTATGCCCACTGCATTACACAGCTTTTATGCAAAGCCATGGTTGGATTATACACAAGCTGGGAATCCTACATACAGTGCCTTGCAAAAGTATTCACCCCCTTGACTTTTTACCTATTTTGTTTACAGCCTTTACAGAAAAACATTACAGTTCAATGCTTTGTTAATCTGAATTGTATGTGAAGGGTCAGAACACAATAGTCTAAGTTGGTGAAGTGAAATGAGAAGAATATATACATGAAACTATTTTTTAGAAATAGAAAACAGAAAATTGGCATGTGCGTATGTATTCACCCCCTTTGTTATGAAGCCCATAAAAAGCTCTGGTGCAACCAATTGCCTTCAGTAGTCACATAATTAGTGAAATGATGTCCACCTGTGTGTAATCTATGTGTCAAATGATCTGTCATTACATATACACACCTTTTTTGAAAGGCCCCAGAGGCTGCAACACTTAATCAAGAGGCACCACGAACCAAACACTGCCATGAAGACCAAGGAACTCTTCAAACAAGTAAGGGACAATGTTGTTAAGAAGTATAAGTCAGGGTTAGGTTATAAATAAATATCCAAATGTTTGATGATCCGCAGGAGCACCATCAAATCTATTATAACCAAATGGAAAGAACATGGCACAACAGCAAACCTGCCAAGGAGGGCATTAATCAGAGTGGCAGCACAGAGACCTAAGGTAACACTCGCTGCAGAGTTCCAAAGCAGAGACTGGAGTATCTGTACATAGGACGACAATAAGCCGTACACTTCAAAGAGTTGGGCTTTATGGCAGAGTGGCCAGAAGAAAGCCATTACTTTCAGCAAAAAACAAAATGGCACATATTGAGTTTGTGAAAAGGCACGTGGAGACTCCCAACATGTATGGAGGAAGGTGCTCTGGTCTGATGAGATTAAAATTGAACTTTTCGGCCATCAAAGAAAATGCTATGTCTGGAGCAAACCCAACACATCACATCACCCAAAGAACACCATCCCCACAGTGAAACATGGTGGTGGCAGCATCATGCTGTGGGGATGCTTTTCAGTAGCCGGGACTGGGAAACTGGTCAGAGTTGAGGGAAAGATGGATGGTGCTAAATACAGGGATATTCTTGAGGAAAACCTGTACCACTCTGTGCGTGATTTGAGGCTAGGACGGAGATTCACCCTACAGCAGGACAATGACCCCAAACACACTGCTAAAGCAACACTTGAGTGGTTTAAGAGGAAACATGTAAATGTGGAATGGCCTAGTCAAAGCCCAGACCTCAATCCAATAGAAAATCTGTGGACAGACTTAAAGATTGCTGTTCACAAGGGCAAACCATCCAACTTGAAGGAGCTGGAGCAGTTTTGCAAGGAGGAATGGGCAATCATCCCAGTGGTAAGATGTGGCAAGCTCATAGAGTCTTATCTAAAACAACTTGGAGCTGTAATTGCCGCAAAACTGCCTCTACAAAGTATTGACTTTAGGGAGGTGAATAGTTATTTACATTGAATTTTTCTGTTATTTTGTCCTATTTGTTGTTTGCTTCACAATAAAAATAAAAAAAACATCTTTAAAGTTGTGGGCATGTTCTGTAAATTAAATGATGCAAATCCTCAAACAATCCATGTTAATTTCAGGTTGTGAGGCAAGAAAACACGAAGGGGGGTGTTTGCAAGGCACTGTAACTATAGCCCTAACATATAACAAAAATCATAACCCTATAAACAACAGCCTAATAGGTAATAAATGAAAAGCTTTTTTTTTTTTTGCTGTCTAACATATTTTTTAATTATCAAGTCAAAAGTATATTTTAAATACATACTTTAGAGTTCCATAAGAATGCAAAAGATATAATTATAATATAAATATAATTGTCTATAGTTTGCCGATAATACTGCATTTTAATTCTGTGCTTATTGATTAGTGCTGATATTTATATCTGTGTAAATGTTTAGGATTCTCTCAGATTTCTGACACTAAGGGTCAATGGGACTGTCAGTAAATCACTGAAATTAATAGAAGGCCAGTGAAACCTGAAGTATATAGTAAATTGCAATAATTAATTATACTAATATTCTTACTCTTAATGTAAGGTCATACGAAAAAAATAATCCCAAAATGCATTTTGTAAGTACACTGATGTTTGGCTGAGCAAGTAAGGTCACTATGACAATTAATCTTGAGGAGTAATTGATCCAGACAGGTAATTTCTGAATAAAATTGTGCACATGAGTACTAAAAGTATTCTGTAATATAATTGATACTAACATAAGATTGTTTTGCATGATGCAAAATTAATAATTACTACCTGCTGTTATTTAGGTTAGTTAAACATATACAGTATATACAGCATATGCATCTGGAGTTAGCTGTTTCTCATATGAAAAATGTCTTTATATTTTAGAGCTAGATTACAGAACCAGATCACATATCCCTTTGCATTCCTTTAAAAAAGCAATCTTTAAACTTGACCAAAGCTGTTTTTTGCATGAAAAATATCAAGTAAAACGTTTAAACTTCATTGAAACTTAAAGAATGTGCACAGAGCACACATACAGTAACGGAGCTAGTGCATGGAGGGCCCTAGTGCAAAAAAAAATAAAAAATGTCCCCACACCAGGAGAAGGCAGGCACTTTTTTTTTTGCGCTTCAGGCTTCCATAAAAGCATCAACTCACACAGTAGATGAGTTACAAATGGGTTGAGTTCCAAGCAAGCATTTCCTTAAGAATCAATGTAAACTGAAATTATCCATTACAGACCCCACATACTTCCCATTTTAGTTTGAACTAATGGTGTTGTTTTTGGTTACAAAACCATAAAACTAACCAGAAATGCCTAAATATAATTACATCAAATAACATAGAATTTCACATCACTTTAGCTGTACTGAGAGGACTTGAGGGCCCAATGGGATGGTGATGATGTAGTGGAGGAAAAGGAGGAGACAGGTATTTGCTTGGAACTTTGGTTCTTACAGGCACAGGCTACACTTAAGTTCTTGTAAGCCCAGGTTGCACATTGGCTCTTACATGCACAGGCTGCACACTGGCTCTTACAGGCACAAGATGCTACCCTTTAGTTCTTGTAAGCCCAGGTTGCACACTGGCTCTTACATGCACAGGCTGCACACTGGCTCTTACAGGCACAAGATGCAAATAGGCACTTACAGGAACAGACAGGCTACTCTTAGAGACACAGGCTGCAGGTTAGCACTTACTGGCACATGCTGCACATTGGTACTTACAGGTACAGGCTGCAGATTGGCACTTACAGGCACAGGATGCACATTGGCACTTACAGGCTCAGGATGCACATTGGCTCTTGCAGACACATTGGCACTTATAGGCACAGACACACTGCACTTGGGCTCTTACAGACACATGATGCATATTGGTACTAACAGGCACAGAATGCAGATTGGAGGGCCAAGTGGGCCGCAGCAGGCCATGTCAGGTTGTGCTAGGGACAGCACTGTGCCCCCCAGAGCAAAGCTTTGGAGCATTGCACCGGCTCCACTGGCGTTAGCTCCATTCCTGCATACATATATCTGCATAAAAACAAAATGTCTGTATACTGAATTGGCATAGAAGTATGACCCATACACTATTACATAGGAATCTGGAAGCTAAACTCCCATTAATCCCTGTAAATTAATATAATTGATTAGGCAGTCACATTTCTTCTGTGGACAAGCACATATTTGAAATTCTGTATGTGGCCCAGTATAATACAGTGATGTGATGAAACTAGATGTCAAGATTCTGCCTGAACACCCCAACAGTAAGCCTGTTTCTAATGCATTGGGTTATCTACTAAAAAATTGTCCTGGCACTGGACCCCTTACTCCTGACAGCATGGAAAAAAATATACCCGAAATGAATGCTCCTAGTGGCAGGACTGTTACCGTGACCAGGAGCATAAATAAACTAATAAATAGGAGAGCACATAGAGTAGATTATAGTAAAGTACGTTGATTCAATTTCAATAAATACTTTAAAAATTATACTTAATAAATAATACATTCTTGTATAAATGACAATCCTTAAAAACAACACCTATGGTGACTGAAGATATAACTGAGGGTACAGATGATTACTTACAATTCCTTCAGGATAATATAGTGTAACTAGTAGGATTTTCTTCAAGCTTAAATAATCTATTGTGCCCACCAAGGGACACTAAATAGGATTGTATGGGTTCACTCTATATGATTAAAGTATCATAAAGAATATTTATATATATTAACACCTAGCATTGGGGGCACTGCTTTGCTAAATAATAACCAAAACCCCTCCTAACCAATGTACTTCATCAAATTGATTGGAAGTTTAAAATGTAGGGTGGGTTGATATATATATATATATATATATATATATATATATATATATTGTGACAAATTACCTTTCTACCTTTCCCCTCTTGGTCTGTGCCTGTATTTATGGCACTTTTATGAAGCTTTTCATACTGTTTCTATAATAGAATAATATATTAAATCAAAACAAATCAAAGAAAAAAACTAGCTTGCACTGGACCACTACCTTAACTTAAAGAACAGTTTCCTTGCTGACCAGACTCCCACCTAGCCAGACCAAGATGGATAAAAACAAAAACAAACAGTCCAATATTGTGTTCAAAATTCATCACAGTCCAGATTTTCACTGTCTGAGAACCATCATCAGCTCCACGCTGCAGTCTCTCTGTATCTTTTTCCAGCTTGATACAAAACACTTCTCTCTGCTTGTCTTTTTCTTCAGCCCAAATAAACTATGCAAACACTTGTCTGTGTGTTTGTCTCTATTCAACTCAGATCACCTGAACTCAGTCCACCCAGCAGAATCAAGTAAACTGTACACAAAGTTATTTTTACAGTCTCACACAGTCTTTAGGCCCAAGCACAGTCTTGCATAGAGATTAGCCTGGATGCAGTCCAAAAGAGAGCCACACCCAAGCTCCAGCTTCAGTCTTTTAATCAGTTTTATCAAGTGTAGCTAATCAGCTAGTTGTTGTTGTTTAGTCGTGTCCGACTCTATGTGACCCTATGAACCGTAGCCTCACCACTACAAGGTAGCGATCTAGAAGGGGATATATATATATATATATATATATATATATATATATATATATATACACCCGTATATACTCGAGTATAAGCCGAGGCACCTATTTTACCACGAAATACTGGGAAAACTTAGTGACTCGAGTATAAGCCGAGGGTGGGAAATGTGCTGCCCCCTGTGTCCCTCTTGCGCCCTCTGTGTCCCCCTCTTGTGTGCCCTCTGTGTCCCTTTCTTGTGTCTTCTCTCTCTCTCTCCCCTGTGTCTCTTCCCCTCCTCTCCCTCCCCTGTGTCTCTTCCCCCTCCCTCCCTTGTGTCTCTTTCCCCCCTCTTCCTCGTGTTTCTTTCCCTTCCCCTCCCTTATCATCCTCCTTATCCTCCCTCCTCAACCCCCTCCTCATCCTCCCTTCTCATCCTCAACCCCCCTCCTCATCCTCCCTCCTCATCCTCCCTCCTCAACCCCCCTCCTCAACCCTCATCCTCAACCCCCTCCTCATCCTCAACACCCCTCCTCATCCTCAACCACCTCAACCTCCCTCCTCACTTTACCCCTCTCTAATTACCTCCCCCTCTCCCTTTCCCCTCACTTACCTTCCATCAGCTGCTCCTCCACTCCTCCGCGCGTCTTCCGGCTGTGTCGGGACCCGCCCAATGCTAATGACGTGATGCGCATGTGACATCACGTCATTAGCATATGCCGGGTCCCGACACAGCTGGAAGAGGTGCTGCAGAGCGGAGGAGCAGCTGATGGAAGGTAAGTGAATGGAAAGGGAAAGTGGGAGGAAATTAGAGAGGGGTAAAGTGAGGAGGGGGGTTGAGGGGGGGGAAGAGACACCAGGGAGAGGGGGGGAGAGAGACACGGGGGTGGAGAGACATGGGGAGGAAAGAGACACAGGGGTAGAGAGACATGGGGGGGAAAGAAACATGGGAAGGAAAGAGACATGGGGGGGGGAGACACAGGGTGACTCGAGTATAAGCCAAGGGGGGCTTTTTCAGCTTTAAAAAAAGGCTGAAAAGCTTATACTCGAGTATATACGGTATATAGGGAACACCCACATGGTCATTATACCCTCAAGAAGAAATCTAAGGACTTGCCCTTTCTTGTATTTATTATTTATGGAATGTGCGTCTGCTTTTTTTGTTTCTATTATTTAAAAGTCATGTTTTTATACAGAAACTACTAACTCCCTGCTTCAAAAACCCTGAATTTTGGCTTATTAGTATTCCACCTTAAGACCTGAAGCTGCAGTGAGCTACACCCAGCTCGTGTTGTTTATTTAGCAGATTCCAGACAGTCTCCCCATGCTTATTCATGGATTCATGAACTTTAGCCAGTCCCAATACTCTTTACTTATTTCAAAACTCAGCCACTCTGACCACTGATGTTGAACTTCTGCCAGTCTAACTACTGATTCTCTAGCTTTAGATATTTCCTATCTATGTGATCTGTGAGTCTAACCATCCATGCTTTCTATGAATCCCAATTCCCTACCAGCCTGACCAGTGTTGCCAGGTGCTTGTTGAACCATGTTTGGTCTGAACAATTCCCAAGCCATACGTTGTACTATTTTGACTATTTTGACTACTATCCCTAAAATCGAAATCCTGGTGCACATCAAGTATCCTGATATACTCTGTAGTCAGGATCAAGGTCCCAGGTTGGTCTTTTTGTCCCTACATCAGTCAGTCTGCTATACCGACCTTTTCTAGTGCATTTATTGCAGAGGTAAATACTAAAAACTAGGACTTCACTCATATCGGCTTCACTCCGCTCTCCTTGGAAGAGAAGTCAAGTGTGTCAAGACACACATTTTGGGGCTCTGTACACCCCTAATTCTCCTACTGTAGATTATAGGATCAATCTGCAGGTTGTGACTTTTATATGCATCACAGCACCCAGCATTTCAGATCAGACCATCATTCATGAGGAAACAGGACCAAAAAGACCTTTAGTTTGTGTAGATGCAGACTGTGTAGATGCAACTTTATAACTTTATTCTTGCTTTAGACACATTTTTAAACCAAAAACAATAAAGATACCACATGGCTTCCCTCCCCCCTGTAACTATGGTTACAAATCTCCCACTAAGCTAAGGACCCTGAACATCTAAGATTTCACAATTTGTCTTCCCTCCTGCCCTTTGATCTCTGGTTATTTGGAAAGAGATAATGTTCATGTCCTTGTCCTTTTTAGTGTCTAACTGCTCCCTTGGTTAGAGCCAAATGATGAGGTGCAGAATAGTGGAAATCTATTGTCATTCTATAGACACACAGCCTTATTAAATTGTGATTTGGCCGATTGAATATGGCTCTATATAAGCACATAGCCTATTTTTTTTACAGAAGTTTTTAGTTAGTGAAGACCTTGCTTTTGGATAGAAGTTCACTAACTAAAACTTTCTGTAAAAAAATATGCCGTGTGCTTTAATAGAGGCCTATTCAATTGGCTGAATCGAAATTTAATAAGGCTGTTAGTGTCTACCTAAATCCCTCGTCCTATAGGCTCCCCCAAGGCCTCATATTTCCTTCTGCTGGTAAATGCAGTTCTCCCCATAACTCTGACTCCAGAGCATTCAGGAAATATACTTTATTATATTACACTGGGAAAACCTGTCATTTTGATACTACACATGGCTGGGTACCATCCATACATCACATATAGACAAGTATAACCTGTCTTACATATAGGATGGCTGACAGCAAAACTCCCATTATTGTGTAGCCAATATTAAACACCTCATGCCCATAGGGCAATACCAGTCCATAGTCCATAGGGGGGCTTCTGGACATGACAACATGCATACACAGTATCTATGATGTCAAGAGCGCAACAACTGAGGTTCAGTTTGTCCCAATTAGCTGGCATGTCCTGCATGCAGAAGCAAATGTTACAAGATACCCATCCATCTGAAACTAAAGTCTTCACCTCAGTCCTCCGATTTGACACATTTCTGTGATATCTCTACAGGACCCTGTGATCTCAGCCATGTCCCCGTTGTTGTTATTATTATTATTATTCATCCTCTAATTTTTTTATTCTGGCGCAGCATAGACAAGCATTCTTTTTTTTTTTTTTATTCCATTGTCTTCATACAATCTTAGTAATCGATATGGCATTGGAAAATGAATGCAATTTTAAAGGGATGTAAAAATCCAGTCACCATTCTAGCTGATCAGAAAAAGACTTGCATATAATGAAGAAGCAAAGACGTTGAAATCATTTCATGCCAGTTGGACCATCTTTTTCCATTTCCAGTACATAATCTCTTTATTTCCTCGATTAGAGAACCAAAAAATGACACAATCTCTACCCATAATTATCCACAGGTTAAAACTCCATCCAGGATACATTGTAATAATTCCTTCGGCAAGCAATTTCAGAAAAACACAGTCTAACATTCCTGCTTTCCTGAAGGACACCGCTAATTGAATTCAAATGGTCTTCTGGTGCCCAGGTAAGATTTTTGCTCCTTTTGTTTCTGGATATATTGTTTTTTTTCCCCAAGGCAAAGGTGCCACTTATGGTGCCTTGCAATCTTCTTAACACAAAATCTATAGACATGGATTTTGTGTTACACCTAGCAGCCTCTGTTGGTATAATGAACCTCCTTGCATATGCAGAGTGCTTCAGTAATTCCTACTCAATGCCATTATTCAAGCTTCCCTCTGCACCCCAACTGGCAAAAGAGAACTCTAAAGAACAGACTGTAGATCTCAATTCATCATCTGGTCTGATGGTATGGATCAATACCTCCAATGTTACCTCTCCAAGCATTTGTTGAATGGACAACACTGTGCCCATGCTGCCACATTGACCCATAACAATTAGACACATGATTCTAACTTAGTACCACCATTCTATTGCCTCTGTAGGTACGTTGCCAATTTATTTATGTTTCTTAACTGACTTAGAGGTTACAGTGGCAAATGCCTGAAACTGAGAATGTTGTGCATCTTTGTTTAGACTACAGACACATTTTCAGAAGTCTGATGAACCAAAACATAACGATAAGCACAGACAGAAAGCTCCATCACTTAAAGTACCGGATTATGTGTGTCTCTCAATCAGCATCTGTGTCTCAATCAAACTTCAGCTACATCTGCCTCCTTACAGTAAACATAATGCGAGCCTGCCAAACCTTTAGACATCTAACATTTTACATTATATACCGCCTGGTCAAAATTATATTGGATTCTTGCAAGGAAACATGGAAAACTTCACTACCTGGTTCACTGGAGTTGGACCAGAAGCACTCCTGTTGCCCTTTAATTGTCATCATGAGCCATCACTAATCCCTGCCTTTCATATGCATTTGCCAGTAAAGCCTGTTTTTAGAGTCATTCAGAGACCTTACATGAAATAGTCTTATTATTAAAGAAATTTGCTGATCATCCCACCATAAGGTCTATGTGTGGGGAGGCTGATTTATCTACTACAACTGACACCTGCACTGAACGGTGTGCTTCTTATAGCATGCAGTAATTACTGGCTCTATCTTTACCAACCCTTTATTTCCCTCTGCCATTATTATTATTACTACTTTACCATAAGACCTGTAGATGATATCACATCCACTATTGATGTGCAGCTTATTAACCATATCTAAGCATGCTCTCATCAGTTCTCCACAGCCCAATCATGGATTCAGTACTCTCTTTTCTGGTTCCCAGAACATGTTCCTATCAGATCCTGAATTTATGTCAGTTCCATTACCCTTTGCCTGGTTGGTACCTCTGTCAGTCTGACCACTCCTTGGTAGTTTGGACCTCTGCTGGTATCACCATCTGCTACCTGTCTAGGACCTTTGTTAGTGTGACAGTCCGTACCCACGTTGTATCCTGAACCTCTGCAGTTTGACCATTCTTTCCCACTGTGTTGCTTGAACCTTGTTTTGCCTATGTACCAAACCTCCAGTCTTGACTATACATTATATTCTTCACACCATTACTGTTAGTGACATCCAGACTCTGAAGCACCTCAAGGATTGTAATATACGCAGTTGCACTCATGTTCCAGGCTGGTTGGTTTCTATGTTTCTACCTCAGTCCTACATACCAACATCCCCACTGAACAGCTCAAACTGAGGGGTCATTACAGATGTGAGGAGCACTTGATGTTGTATTGTACCATTAGCTGCTCCTTAAACATGTTACATGGCATAGAGCTACTGGGTATTTGAGACAGGCCAGAGCTATGTAAAAGAGTTTGGAGTGGGCATTTATTAAAAACTAGTGGGTTTTGTTGCAGATACCTTAGTGGCCCCTACATTGCCCTCATTCTTTGGTTTGATGAGTGGGTCTAATACATGTAAAACAAGGGCCCCTTGCAATCTCCTTGAGAAACCAGAGCTATCTTATGGAAGTCCCAGTTTTCAAATCCTCTAGTATGATGTGATGGTGGAATCACATATAATAGTGGTCAAACTGCGAGACGTCGTCACGCTTTGCGGCGAAGGCGCTCATCGCTGGGAGCATCGCGTAGTGAGGCGAGCTGTTAAGGCACTACAATGCACTACAACTATCACCACAAACACGATGAGGCCACAAAACACTTACTAAACGCGGGATTGCCTTCGCGTGCAAAAGGTTGACAAACGCGGGACTTAGAAAAAAAAATACGAGACGTGGCACTTAGAAAAAAAAAATATGAGACGCAGGATTTAAAAAAAAAAAAAAAAATACGAGACGCAAAAAAATATGAAACGACGAACTGCGAAAACACAAAAACAATAAAAATACACCAAAAAAAATTACAAAAACATCACAGACAGCACGGGGCAACAGCCAGGACCTCTGGGAGTGAGGTGGAACGCGAATCTAAGCAGATTTAGATGACTTTCGCCACTCAAAAATCGCCAAAGCAAGGAAAAAAATGGCCTCCAAAAAAAAGGAAAACGAGGCTACACAACCCCAGACCACACAAAACACTGCCAAACGCGTAGCACTTTACACATCAAACTACGAACTAGAAAATACACTATTACAAAAACCGGAAAATGCTCACGAAACGAGTAACACATTAATAACATTACGAATATTCAATGCCGCTTTACACAATAAACCAACGGCTTTACCTCGCGCACGCAGCCTATTTATAATGCACAGTTCAAACATTCATTACACTTTATAAGCAGGGCACTAACACTCACAATGTATATTCTATGCAGACGCAAAATACAAACAGATTGTTAGCTCTTCAGCCTATTGCTGGCTGCATATATTAATTATAAATACTTAGTATATTAATTTATTCAATAAATAATTCATTATTACTTAACTACATATACATAAAAATATATATCTCTCTTTATCATGACTGACCAAAAGTACACGACAGAAGAGGCTCGCAATGAGCGCCATCGGACGCGATGAGCGCCAAAGGTGGTCAGCACAAGGCTCGCAATGAGCGCTGAAGGTCCTCACAGGACAAAACGGTTTGCATTGTGTGTCAAACAGCATTCCCATGGCTTAAAATTTTATTGCCCCGTCATTTTTGACGGGCAAGTCGCTAGTACTAAAATAATTAAGTAAACGTACCTACCACAGCACATTGTAACTAATTTAGGTAAGGGTACCTACTAGCCTTTTGGTGCAGTCCCTCAATAACTAAGCCTTATAAACCCATATATTACTTATTAGCTCAGTTTTCTGAAGCATTTCATTTACCCTCCAAACATGATTATAATGAAAATAAACCAGCATAGTGTGTATTTTAATTATGTTATCATTTAAGAATTAGCACATCACAATTCTTCAGAAGAGCAGCATTGCAGTGGATGGCATATAAATCCTTTAGTGAATGTTGTGATAATGAGCAGTATGATATATCAATACAATGTGCCCTTAAACACATCCCTAACAGTCATAACACACTTCGGTTGTGATGGGTAGAGATGGTTACATACAGCCTTATTAAATTGTGATTCGGTCAATTAAATGGGGCTCTATATAAGCACAGAGCATATTTGTTTTACAGATTCTTTTAGTTCGCGACCTTCTATCCAAAAGCAAGGTCTTCACTAACTAAAAACTTCTGTAAAAAATATGCTGTGTGCTTATATAGAGCCCTTTTCAATTGGCCGAATTGCAATTTAATAAGGCTGTTAGTTGTTATAAAACAGAGTATTGTAAATACATTGATTGGCTGTGATGAATTTTTGAGATACATCACATGCAATCACTACCTATGTGAATATCCTTTAATGGCTCCAGTCTGTGAATGCAGCCACTGATCTTCAAGTATTTCCTATTTGAACCCAAGGGAATACCTTCCACTTTTTTAAATGGCCTAAGAGGAACACTTACATTCTTGAAAAATTAGGCACTATTAAATAATGTTTCTGTGGAATATAAACATTTTAGAGAAAACAAAGCTTATTATCTGTACACTGTGCCATATACACATGTATATTGAAGAACTGACTTCCAGGCTTATATCATTCTCATAGACTTTTAGAGAAAACAAGAGGAGAACTTGAGAAAATACGACATGGCCAAGGCTTTGTACTGAAAGAGGGACATTAGGGTGCCTAAGAGAGACAGGAGGATTTCACTCTGTAAAGAGGGATTGTCCTTCCAAAAGGGGACACACCTCCGTGTGTTAGGGTTGTGTATGAGCAATGTGCAATTAGTTAGGTTTATTGATTTATAGGTAATTTGTTAGATGAAATAAGGTTAGATGATTGAAAGTATGGTTGATTAAAACATAGGATATTGATTAATTGACACATGAGTTATTGAATGCCAACTGTATAGTTAATGATGTAAGCAGGCTTGAAGCGGACTCCATTTTTATTTTTATCCCAGCTCTTCTTCCAAGGGGGTGTAAGCAGTGATGTCTGCAGGGACATTCTGTTTCCTTATTGGTATCCAGTGCTGTAGATGATATGTGCAAATAATTCTGTTAGTTTTAAACTGAGCATACAAGGGATTATCTCTGACTCCCTGTGTATGTTGTGTATTGTTCACTGGAAATTTTAGGTACCCTGGATGGATCCACTGTTATTTAGTGTGGTTGGGTAGCAGCTCTGGATTAACTCTTACCGAAGCAATATCATGGCATTTTTTTTTTTTAATATATTTTTTATTAAGAATACAAGGTTAATTCCATAACACAATTTAAAAATAAAACATTAGTAACATAACCATAACACTTAATAAATGACAACACATACATATAACCTTTTTAACCTAACTTTGACATTTCTGTTATTTCTGTTAAGTTAAGCTGAAAGCATATTGCATGCATGTGTACGTGTTAAAGTATGGGATATCATTCTTCCTAAAATGGGTTTCCTGTATCATGACAATGTCTAACTCCATACCACTGTATTCACCCAGGGCAACCCTTCGCTTCACCGGCTCATTTAACCCTTGAACATTATGAGATTCTATGTGTAAAGCCATTACTCACCACCTACGCGATCACCCGTCAGAAAATACGGGCCCTTATAGGTATATTATCCGCAGAGGGCTGATGACCTAAGGACTGCACTCCACTGGGAACTCCACACAGGACAAGAGATAAGCAGAGCAGGGAAAGAGGGGGAAAAGAAGAGGGTGAAGAACCAGGAAGAAGTAGGAAAGAAATGTAGAAAATAGTAAAGCAATGTACAATGTGCAATAACAATCATGTACTTTTACAGTGCAATATATCAGTCTATCATGGCATTTTTTCTTAAAAGGTTATTATTATTTGATTGAACGTTTTACAGCAAACAAAGATGAACCACTTTTTATATAAAGTAATATTAAAGCACTCAAGGAATGGTTACAAGCACCACAAAATGTGTCCAATATATTCTTATATGTCCCACCCACTACCCTTGTTTGTCACTTTATATCTGGGGATCATTGCCAGATTCTTGACCAGTCTCTGTCTTTATTGCATTCATATGGACCCTGATTTATACGTAAAGTCCAGTCATTATCTTTGTTATGCTCTATGAAGGGAATGTTTCCACAGGGTGTCAATTCTAAACACTATGTTGCAGTGAATGGCAGTTATTAACACTATCTGCTGCCTCAGAGATGGTAGACCTCATCCAGTTCCTTTTTTCCTAAGCCACAGTGTTGTTTCTCCTAATCTCACTGGACCTATTGGATAATTAACATTTATAATGTGTAGCAGGATGAAAATAAACATGTGTACAATATGACATAGCTGCACGTGAGGTACGGTGTGTGTTGCCATGTCAGCCTAGCATAAATGTTAAAAGGTTCTTTTTCAGTTTACCTGAGGGTCACAGTGAGCATATTGTTGCATTGGGTGTGCCATGTCGTCATTCTGTAATGGTAGTATAGATAGCAGGAATAAAAAAAAAAGGCTGAAAAATCACCAATGGGTGGGCTATATTTGAAAATAGCATGTTAGCCTACTCACGTGCTAATAATTGGCCCAGCAAACAGACAATAAGAAGTTAAAACATTATCCAATCTACCTAAGAATAAACAGATGAGAAAATAGCCCATTCAATGTAAACATGGGCAGAAACATTTATTATATTTGTTACGACCTACTGCTTTAGTTGGACTTGATAAGAACCTAGTTCAACCATACCGAGTAGGACCATCCGGTTCTTTCTGTATCCCTGATAGCAGGAACAGAACCAACCCAGCTCACTGCCACCAAATCGTCCAGCAAATCACAGGAAATCAGTGACATCCTGCAAATATTACAGATGATAACAGGGTCCAATGCAGGTTCTGCAGGAATAATCCAAGTAATAAGAATGAATATTCCCTTAGAATGAAACACACACTTCAAATATGTATTTTTAAACTGTCAACAACCTTTATTGATGTGTTACAGTATTTATGCACCTCAAGCCCACACTTTTCACTAGGGAGGGGGACAGCCCCCAGACCCATATTAGGAATTTTCTACCTGCTCTGTATACCTGTCAGGGGTCTTTTGTCCAGGAAGGCAAAAAAATCACATATTAATTTTAGGAGATGGCATGGAAGTCTTCCTTACAGGGAGGGTCATATTGTAACCACTCTTTGCAGACAAAGTATCTAGGTACCCCCCACACTACTCTCCTGTCCCACAAACAGGTTACCCCCAGTAACTGGACCCCTTCACCTCAGGGACCCCAGTAATATACTCTATTAAACTCTCTGGGAAAATTGCAGAATTTCAATACCAAGCATGCCTTTACATCAATAAATACACAATAATACAATAATTCACATCACCCTCATATTTGGTCCCAACCATGAGCAACATAGCTCCCCCATCCCACAGGACACATAATAAAAATGTAGCTGTCACAGTTCAAGTGTCCAGACCGGGTAGACAGGGTCAAGGGAGAGAAGGGAGAAAATAGCAAAAGTCCATGTTAATCCACAGCCCCCAATCACATATAATAGTTGTCAAACTGCGAGTTGCTGTCACGCTTGCGGGCCTCGCAAAGCGAGGGCCGCAGATGCGGAATGCCAACTGGCAGTTTGCAACTTCCTCCCTCCTTCCCCTCATCGTCCTCCTCCTCCCCCCTTATCCTCCTCCTCCTTCCCCCTATCCCCTTTCCCCTCTCTCCTTACTTTGATGAGATGACCTCCTGCTGCTCTTCTTTCCCCAGCAGCGCGTCTTCTTGCTGTGAGCGGCCGGCATATGCTAATGATGTGACTCGCATTTGACATCATGTCATTAGCATATGCCGGTTTGCGCTGCTGGGAAGAGAAGAGCAGCAGGAGGTCCTCTCATCAGAGTAAGGAGAGAGGGGAATGAGGAGGAGGAGGATAAGGGGGAACGAGGCATGAGGGGAAGGAGGGGGGAGGAAGATGACGGAGAGCCTGCGGGCCCGGTACAGTGCCCCAGGTAAGTGCAGGGCCTGCAGGCTGATGCTCATGGCCCTGTCCCTTCTACTGCAACAGGGCACGGACGATTGGTGGAGGAGGAGCGGGCCAGGCTCCGAGCGGGCTGCCCGCCAGCTGTGCCCAAGCCTGGAGACTTCCCTCTGAGCGGATGATGACCCTCTCCCCCCCCCCCCCCGCAGGCTTCCTCCTTCTGTCCCCCGGAGTCTCCCCCATAGGCCCTCCAAAGGCCTCATTGCCCGGCCCATGCTGATCCTGAAGCGCTTCCCTTGGCACAGCCTACGGCCATACACTGGGCTGTGTGTCCTCCTACTGGGCCTCAGCCTGATCAGCACCTGAGCACGGAGAGCACTGGGGAGGAGAGCTCCGGAGAGCTTGGGGAGTGGGCCCTGGAGATGGGAGAGTATCTGGTGTCTGACAGACTGAGGGTCTGGGTGAGTATGGACTGGAGAGGAGGGCATAGTATAATAATATATGTAAGGGACAGGGCAATAGTATAATAATATATGTATGGGACTGGGGGGTATAATATTATTATTATTATTATTATTATTATTATTATAATATGCAAGGGACTGGGGAGGGTATAATATTATTGTATGTATGGGACTGTGGAGGGTATACTATTATTATATGTATGGGACTGGGGGGTAGTATAATATTATTATATGTATGGGACTGGGGGTAGTATAATATTATTATATGTGTGGGACTGTGGGGTAGTATAATCACATATAATAGTTGTCAAACTACGAATTGTCGTCACGCTTTGGTCTGCAAATGCGAAGCAATCGGCCGAGTCTTTAAGGCGCATGACTTTACAACAACACAACCCCGCATCTAACACACAATCACTATATACGGACTTACACACAAAAATATGAACTGCAGGACTTAGAACGGAAAATGTACGGACTTAGCAGACAAAAATACGAGACGCGGGACTTAGAAAAAAAAACAACATTATGATCTCACAAAAATACGACCTGGTGCGCACCTGAAAACATCAAAAACTAATAAAAAAATACATAAAAAGCTTACCCACAGCAAAGGGGGGGGGGGGGGGGGGGCACCCAGGACCTCTGCAAATGAAGTTACACCTCAATTTAACTCCAAATTCCTGAGTTTAGACACCCGAAAATTCCCTAAGCAAGCGAAAAAATGGCTGCCGAAAAAAACGAAAACGAGGCTACATGGCCCTATAGATGCAAAACACCACCAAGCACATACGGCTTTTCAAAAAAGCTGTACGAGGTACAAGATACATTCTTACCAAGGACGCAACATCATCCACAGCCGCGTACCACAAACACGAAAATCCCCTAAGCGAGAGAAAAAATAGTCGGCGAAAAAAACGCAAACAAGGCTACACGACCCTAAAGCCGCAAAACACCACCAAGCACATGCGGCTTTTCAAAAAAGCCGTACGAGGTAAAGATACACTTTTAGTAAGGACGCTAAATCATACACACCAGCGTCACATACACATTCGCCGCCATTTCACAACACTAACTTACACAATGCGGAAGTACCCAGCTACACAAACGGCTTTACCTTACGAACGCAGCATATTTACACTACACACTGCACAAATTGCTGACACGAGATGAGCGCCAAAGGTCTCACGATAAGCGCCAAAGGTGCTCAGATTGTGTGGCAAACAGCATTGCCAGGCTTAAAATGTTATTGCCGTCATTTTTGATGGGCAAGTCGCTAGTAGGAGTGTTGGCTCCTTCCCCGGACATCACAATATTCTATGATCTATAATAGTTAACAGATGTGAGTAACGCTGACGTCATTGAAGGACGCGGTCATGATGTCATTGGGGCAGGGCCTAAAAGCAGGCATTAACAACAGCAGGCAGACATTATGCAGTTCAGAGACAGCACAGAGAGACACAGCACAGAGAGACAGACAGCAATGTGAGTGAGAGAGAGGGAGGGAGAGTGATGCAGAGAGAAGAGACAGAGAGGGAAGAGTAGAGAGAGAGGGGTACAGAGCACACAAAGTCAGAGAGAGTGCACCCAGACAGCGCACACAGAGAGCGAGAGAATGCGCACAGACAGAGAGATCACACACAGACAGTGCACACAGAGAGTGAGAGATCGTACAGAAAGAGACACTGACACTGAACGAGAGAGCGCACAGACAGAGAGCGCACAGAGAGACTGCATAGACAGAGAGCACACAGAGAGAGCGCACAGAGAGAGCGCACATAGATAGAGAGAGCACAGACAATGCAAGATAACATTCTGTGATACCATAATTTATGACGGACAAGTTACTAGTATAACTTAAAGAAGGAATAGAAAGAAGAAGTACTTATAGCAGTTAATGCACAAAAGAATACATGTCAGCAGGAGAAAGCGGAGAAGTTCTGTGACTTAGGAGTGGATTCACTAAACTATCACAGGGCTACAGATGACAATTTCCCCAAGGAAATTGGAGAAAGGACATTGTTTTACAAATCCTGTGATGCCTCTTGATATCAGTGGGTAATATTTAATTAAGATTATGTAAGTTTGACACAAAACAAATAGTGGTGATATTGCTATCATTTATATTCCTAATGTAATAAGTATACTTATAAAGCAAACTAGACTTCCTATAAATGATATTTATAGCATTTAAACACATGCACATGTAATTTACATCTTTTATATATATTTATGACCCGATTTACCTTTATGGGGTCCAGTGGCAAATCTAGTAAATGGAGAGCCACATATAATTTATATATACGGGGTTGAGTCATATTATTATGACCACTGCCTACTGAACTGGTTTGGTGGGTATATAAGGAGACATGTATGTCATGGGTAAAATGGGCAATTTATACAACTTTGAAATGGGGATGATCATTGGGTTTCGGGCCATGGGTGACAGTATTTCTGTAATATTTTTTTGTGAACTGTTTGCATGCTGCTATGTTTAAAGTGTACAGTGACAGGACAAGCACCATCATTGCGTTGAATTACATGCCATTGATGTTGGAGATGAACGTCGGCTGCAAAAGTGTGTGAGGGCCAACCAACATGCTACAGTTGAGCAACTCACCATCCAAAGGAACCAGGGTGCTACCAGACGTGTGTCTAAAGAGACAGTACAGTTGCTCATTGGTCTCCAAAGCTAGTCACTGCATCTTCAGAAACGGCTTCAAGTTGCACGGCAGTATAGAAATTGGACCTCTTCTGATTGGCAAAGGATTGCCTTCTCTGATGAGTCACTTTTTATGCTCCATCAACTAGACGGACGTTGGCGTGTCAGCTGCAAAAGCTCAGAGAACAAACATTCTGCAACCATTGTTGGAAGAACACAAGCTAGTGGTGGCAGTGTTATGGACTTAGGAATATTTTCTTGGCATTGTCTGGGTCCACTCATACATCTGAAAGGCATTCTCCCCTAGTGTAGGACCCCCCACCCCATGTCAAAGTAATTTACATTATTTATTTATATTGAGGGAAGGAGCTAGTGAATTTAGAGCCCCAGTAGAAGAAAACAATTCCCTTCCAAAGATTTTTTTCTGTTGGGATATATACATCATTTGGGATACCCTGCCCAGGTGAGAAGAGATGCCGGCAGGAAAGTCATAGGAAGCCCTCAAGAGGGGGTAAAAGGTGAGGCCTAGGGGGCCCAGGGAGTATGTGGACGGAGTATGGGCTCTGGGGAGGCTACACTACAGAAATGTAAAAAAAAGTTTAATATAAAAAAATAGACTTTACTGGGGTCCCCAGTATCTGCACCCGTGCTGGTGTCCCTAGGCACTGAATATTAATCTTCTCATAGTAGACCGCAAGCTCCTACACATGTGAGCTCAGTACCTGATGTAACTTAATTAAAATAACTCATACAATCACTATCAAGAAGAGATCTGGGTATTTATTTGGTCACTGTTTAGTGGACCCTTTTCTGTGGCTCCAACAAACTGGTATGAGTTCAGTTATTTGAAAAAAAAATGTGTATGCCCACAAAATATCTAGCTGCCAGGTCCATAAATTCACTGTTGTGCAGATGGTTGCTGAACAGGAAGAGGAGAGCGGTAGAGAGATGAGAACTTGCAGACAGGAAAAATAATAAGAAAAGCCATAGGCCTGGGCAAGAAGAGGTCAATTGATGCCACTGTTTCAATTTTGGTTATAATCAATTGTCCTGGGCTGTTGTACACACTGATTACATTGTACACCACTCTGAAGTGGCACATAGTACATTAGGGACACACATAAATGATGCAACTCACTCAAGGAAACCCAGGTATGTTTCAAGTAGGTACACAAGCACTTAACTCCCCCACTTGTAGGTACAGCCACCAGACATGATACATGTACTATGTTCTGGCTAGAATATTCCTTGAATATCCAAAACCCTGTCCGGCTCTGAAAATACATTCTTTGTCTGACAATCTGGAGCAGAGGAACCCGTGTCATCAGACACAAAAAAGTAAAGAATGGTGATATTTTACTGGATTGTTCTCAGTTGTCTAGCCTTAATTCCTCCAGCAGCATCCACTCCAACCATTTCTGTTGTTGCAAAGATGTTTAGCAACATAGGCGGTTCTCCAAGGATTGGTTCAACTCTCTGTCAAATGTGGAAGGTATGCTGTGATTGTTTGATTTGGATTACCAATCTTACACCGTATGGTCTCTGGAAATGAGCTATGAACTTAATAGCCGTGCGTGAAAGCATCATAATATGTGATTTGTGTAGTTGGAAAATCTCTCAAGTAAAAAGGTCTACCAATTCTGAGACTGTAGGCAGATTTTTAAGAGGAATCACATGATAATGTTTGTAACACATATGGTTATCATACCTTAGATGTTGAAGGTCAACAATAAAGTAAGCATTAAGGTACGCCATGGTATTTCTGGCACAGGCAGCGGTTGTAACAGACCAGCTGGCTTTTGGTCTGAGGTCAGTTTGTGTAGATTTACATTTACACTTTTGGGCATCTCTGCCTTCTGTAATTATCTGGAGACAGTTTTTTTGCATCTTTCATACTATGTTTTAGAGCTGGCATGATATGCAAAGACAAAGATAAAGCTTGCAAAAAGAGAGCCCATCCTTCTTTTCATGAATTAATGTGGCAAGCATTGTCCAAACTAGTTTTCATTCTTATACTGTATGACCTGAATTCATGACACACCTAAACCTAGTTTTCAACTGGCATCCTAATGTAACCGCCAGTAAACAAAATCACATTACTTACAAAGATTACTAGACTTTTAAACCATTTCACTTATCAACAATCTATTCCTCTATCTGATGCAATCTTACTCACACTATTAAATATTCACGCTTCTTCCTCAGTCTTCACTGAATTTTCTTCACCCCTACTACATACATTCTCTTGCATACCACCTCATAACAACATCACTTAACCCACCCCCTCTTACTAATTCCTGCCACTGCATGGCTTTTAAAAAGCCACACTGGGCTAATCTATCTAATCTCAAATACCCCCTTATTAGTAGCCCATTCTCATTTAACATTTCAATTACCTTACCCCAGCAACATAATATCACCAAATCAACAGCTCCAATACCCTTCACTGGCAACACGCCATGTGACAATTCAGACATCTTGCCCCTCCTTACTCTTCCACCACCACCACTTAATGCTACTGTGGCAACCACTCACCCCACCTACATCTCACTTACAGCCACTAAACTATTCTACAGTTAATTTTGGTCTCTGGAACTGACGGTCTTTATGTAATAAACAGCTTTGTCTCTAGAGTCTTATTTCTCACTCAGTCTTGATGTCCTTGCTCTTACTGATACATGGATATCACAAGATAATACAACCACAGCCCTAACTACCGTATTGGTCCGAATATAAGCCGCACCTTTTTTCCGATTTTTGAACTTACGTGTTACGGGTGCGGCTTATATTCGTGACCGTAAAAAAAATCATTGCTGATTTGCGAACTTTGCTTGTTACATGTGCCGCTTCTATTTGCGAATGCAAAATTACTGCCGATTTGCGCAATTGCGAGTTAAGGGTGCTGATTTTTGTGCTTGAGACTGCGGTATTGAATAGCAATTTACGGTTTTAGTGATTTAGTGATTCTAACATCCTGTAAAGCCTGTAACCTGCAAAAAAAACTACAGTGCTAATTAGAAGGCCTGTTTCTTGCTATGGCTGATCACTTTGAGAGTCTTTTTCTCTCCAATTTTAAGGGTGCGGCTTATATTTGAGTACTATCTTTTTTCTATTTTTTCCCCTTGAACTTTACTGGTGCGGCTTATATGCGGGTGCGGCTTATATTTGGACCAATATGGTACCTCCAGAACTATTTGTCAGCTCTCTGGCCTTCTTTCAGGTACTGGAGATGGAGTTGGCCTACTAGTTCCCTCATTGTGATTCAAAGCCCCCTATCACTACTACTATACCTGACATCTCTTTGTTTTAACACCTCCTCATTTCTTTCCAGTCTCATTAACCCACAACTTTTCTCACTATTTACCACCCACCAGATCTCACATCTCACTTTTTTGAGGACCTGGAATGTCTTATCACATCTATTCTCCCACTGCTACATCCACTTATTATATTAGGAGACTTCAATCTTCAACTCAGTCACTACTCTATCACCTCAATGGTTCTAACACTCATCAAATCCTTTGTACTGCTTCGACCATCTCTCTGGAAACACCCTGGATTTGGTACTACTCCACATTTATAGCAGCCCATCACCTCCCCTCAGACCTTTTCTTCCTTTCCTCACCCTCTTACTTCCACCTCCCATAGCCTTCCCTCCTGCCATTCCTGTCTCAGAATACAATTTTCGTACCATGACTCCTCATGTCTCACTATTCCTTGTGTCTTCCCTATTTCCCACAGTGACTTTTCCAACCTTCCTAATGAACTGGCAGCAACTACCTTCTCATCTTCATTACTCTGTACTCTTATTTCTATTGCATCTCCTTGTCCATTCACCCCCTCACAAGATTCCTCAACCATGGCTGACTCCTACCCTAAAACGAAGACAATAAAAGCAGATGCCTATGCAGATCTTCCCATACCCATGTTTGCTCCTACCACTCTCTACTCTTTACGATTTCCCTCGAAGCAGAAAAACAGAAGTATTGCTAAAACCGCATCACCTTGTAGCCTCTACTATTTTTCACTATAAAAAACATACTCCATCTATCAAGGGTCTAGCAGACCACAAACCTTCCAATACTCATTGTCCAGGACCACTCCTCATAGTTCACCAACTAGATCTCCAACATCTGCTCATCTCTCAGCACATCAGAACAGTATCTATAATTAAATACTGCAATTGCCACACACAGCCAACTAAATGTCCACCTTCATCCCTGCATCATCAGCTGAGGTTAGTGTCCTGATCTCAGGAGGTTGACAAAAAACATCCCCACGGACCCAATGCCTGCTTCTCTGCACATCTCCTCACCCTCATTCTCCCCAATCTTGTCTTTCTCTTCAATTCTTCCCTATCGACTAGCATCTTCCTACATTCCTTTAAACCAACAGTCATCACTCCTCTTCTTAAAAAAGCCCTCACTTGATCCTCTAGTCCTAGTTGTTACAGACCCAACCTCTCCTAACCTGCTTTGCTGAACTACTAGAATGCCTTATCCACTCCAGACTAACTTTCTTTCTAATGTCTAATTCATTATATTCCACACAACAATCTGTTTTCTTGCCTTTCCATGCCACAGAGATCATGCCCTCTTGTACAGAACTATTTGGCTGAAGCAACCCATGCTGGACTTTCCTGCACCCTCATTTTGCTCAATCTGACCGCTGTCTTTGACACAGCAGACCATCCTATCCCCCTTTCTACACTTGCCAACATTGGTACTATGGACACTCCTCTTGCATGGCTCCAGACCTATGTGACTGTTTGAACAGCGGTGGTTTCATTCAAAAATTCTCCCCACTCTCTAGTGCAGTTCCTCGGGCTTCTGTCCTTGAACCCTTGCTTTCCTCCTTTAATTTCGCTTATCACTTCTTTGCTGATCACACCCAGATCTCTTTGCCTATATTCACACCAGACTTATCCTCTCACATCTTCTCTAGTTTCACTTCCATTTAATCCTGGATGTCATCTCAATATCTCCTCATTAATCCCTCAAAAATGGAAATCCTATACTTTCCTTTCCGCACTCCCCATCTTCATCTCTTACCATTTCCTTCCTGCCACTATTACCCACGCTACAGTGCAAAATCTTGGCGTCACATACAACTCTACCCTAACTGATCATATATCTTTAGTCACTAGCACCTGTCGATTCCATCTCTACAACATTTGCAAAATAGCCACTCTGTCACTACCTCTGAAACAAATCTACCAATTCACTGTTTTATCTTTACCCACTTTGACTACAGCAATTCACTTCTCATCTGTGTTTCAGCTCATGCATTCACCCTAATCCAGCAAATCTAAAATGCCTCTGCCCACATTATATTCAAAGTTCCATGCACATTTACACCTCCACTCTCCTGGCCCAACAATAATGTCTCCTATTTAGTACTATTGCCTTTTCGAATTCCGATCACTTGTGTACAAATCCCTACATGGATGTGATCCTTCATACCTTGCCTCTTTTTTCTCACCCTATGTACCACGACGCTCTCGGACATCATTATTATTACCAATTTTTTGTAATGTGCCAGCATATTCAGTAGCACTATACAGGGGTTAAGAACAAATAAATACTCTCAAAATTACAATCTAAACCGATAAATAAAACAAATGGTGAAGTAATTAAAAGGATGAAACAAGGGCTTGGCAAGTAATTGAAAAGAGAGTAGAGGCATAATTAGTGATTAAGTTTGTGGGTGCATCAGCTGTGAAAAATGGAGGTGATAGTACTTTACCTGCAATCTAAATTAACATAAAAAAGTCATAAATAGATACAATAGGCAGACTACATGGTCCTTTTTCGTTCTTTTCAGCTGTCAAATCTATCACATATATAGTTGTGAGCATGCGAGTTGTTGCTAACGCTTGTTGCTAAAGCGAGGGCCACAGTTGCTGGCATGGAACGCCAAAGGCGCTCCATGCCACCAACTGTGGACCTTGCAAAATTTACGTACTTACGAAAGGAAAATCCGAGACGCGTTACGACCCATTACGACCTCGCAAAAACCATCTGAAACCTGCACACATGAAAGACACAATAAATACACACAACATATACATAAAAAGATTACCTACAGGAATAGGGAGCACCCAGGACCTCAAAAACTGAAGTTACAGCTCAATTTAACTCAAAATAAAAGAGTTTAGACACTCAAAAATCATTGAAGCGAGAGAAAAAATGGCAGCCGCAAAAAAACGAAAACGAGGCTACAGTAGTCTAAAGACGGAAAAACACCTACGAGATTGGAAAACAAGGACCCCAAAAACATTAGAAACACAATAAATAGACACAACAAACACATAAAAAGCTTACCCACAGCAAGGTGGTGCACCCAGGACCTCTGCAAGTAAAGTTACAGCTCGATTTAAGTACAAATTTCGGAGTTTAGACACCCGAAAATCACCTAAGCGAGAGAAAAAATGACCGCAAAACACCACCAAACAGCTACAGATATTACGAAAAAGTCGGACGACATCCGAAATGAAGGACGCTAAATCAGGCACAGCTGCATACCACACATTAGCCGCCATTTTAGAACAATAACTTATACAATCCGGAAGTACACAACTACGCTAACGGTTTGGTCTCGCGCACGCACACTATTACACTGCACACATTCATCACGCTTACACAGCAGCTCCACAGCACTAATGCTGCAGCAACCTGAAAACAGATTGCCAGCTCTTCAACACAATGCTTCCTGCATATTACACATGCAGGGGCACAAGGCCTTTAATCCCCTATCTCTACTCTATCTTTTGAACAAGAATTTTATATCCCACAACCAAAAATTATATTTTTTTATACTAGTGTAGTTTTCAGAGCAATGCTGTTGCCATGTATGATACGGGACCATAAATTGAAAAGAGTAGTCATGGCTGAGAGATAATTTTATTAACTCTCCACTCATAAACTGATAATGAAACTATCAGAGGATGATCACTGTTTTTGAGGTAGTCATCAAATAGTCCAAGGATTTTCCCCAAATGAAATTCTGTGTGTATAAATTCACAAGTGGCTGCCGCACAATCTAGTGATAAGTAAAAAAATAAAGGAGAAAAAGAACAGAAAAACAAAAATAAAAAAAATCTACAAAAACCTAAAAAATTACTGCAGTGAACAAAGCAATTGTAAAAAGGTTGCTAAAATGTCACGTAGATCTATCTTGTTGAAAAAGAAGATGGGGTTAATGTAGAATGGTAGAGGGCCACACATGTCTTAATGTGTGTAAAATTACAAAATGGCCTTAATTGACTATGACTACCACCAGGGGCGAATCTACAGCAGGCGAAGACGGTGCATTGCACTGGGGCCCTCACCTCTAGAGGGGCCCACCAACCCTCTGCTGCTCTTGTTCTCTACTGCCTCACTTTTACTAACTGCAATTCACAGCAGAACTGAAGGAAGGAGCTGAAAGCGCAGGGGCCTGCATGTGTAATATTACACTTTCAACTTTGACTCTGGAGTTGAGCAGGAGTAAGTATGTACCCAGGCCCTCCCCTGGTCCTTGAAGTACCATAAATCCCTGACTGCCTGGCTCCCTCTCAAATACCACATATATAGTTGGGGTAATTGCGAGGTTGTGTGTAACGCTCTCAATTACCACAACTCTCTTCCCCCACAAGTTGCAAGTTGAGCATGCGCAATGGAGAGGGAGAGGGGGAAAGGAGACACAGGGGAGGGAGAGGGGGAAAAGGAGAGGGAGAGTGGGAAAGGAGGCACAAGAGAGGGAGAGGGGAAAATGACACAGAGGGGGGAGAGAAGGGGGAAGAGACATAGGGGAGGGAGTGGAAGAGACACAGGGGAGGGAGAGGGGGGAGAGACACAGGGGAGGGAGAAGAGACAAAGGGGAGGGAGAGGGAGGAAGAGACAGAGGGGATGGAGAGCGGGGGAAGATACACAGGGGAGGGGGAACAGACACAGGGGAGGGAGAGGGTGGAAAGAGACACATGGGAGGGAAAACTGGCAAAGAGACACTGGGGAGGGAGAGGGGGAAAGAGACAAAGGGGAGGGAGAAGAGACAAAGGGGAGGGAGAGGGAGGAAGAAACAGAGGGGATGGAGAGCGGGGGAAGATACACAGGGGAGGGGGAACAGACACAGGGGAGGGTGGAAAGAGACACATGGGAGGGAAAACTGGCAAAGAGACACAGGGGAGGGAGAGGGGGAAAGAGACACAGGGGAGGGAGAGGGGGGAGACAAGGGGGGGGGGGAGAGGGGGGAAAGAGACACAGGGCAGTGAGCCGCGCATGCACCTACGCAATGTGCGGCAAAAGCGAGAGACAGGGGGGGAGAGACACAGGAGAGGGCGAAAGGAGACACAGGTGAGGGAGAGGGGGAAGGAGATACCAGGTAGGGAGGTGGGGAAAGAGATGGGAAGGGGAGGAGAAACACAGGGGAGGGAGGAGGGAGAGACACAGGGAGGGAGAGGGGAGATGAGAAACAGGGGAGGGAGAAAGGGGAAGACACACGGAAGGGGGAGGTATGGGGGAGGAGACATGGGAGGGAGAAGGAGAGACACAGGGGTGGAAGAGGGGGGAGAGACACAGGGGTGGAAGAGGAGGGAAGAGACACAGGGGAGGGAGAGGGGGGAAGAGACACAGGGGAGGGAGAAGGGACACAGGGGAGGGAGAGGGGGGAGAGACACAGGGGAGGGAGAGGGGGTAAGAGACACAGGGGAAGGAGGGGGAGAGGCACAGGGGAGGGGGTACAGACAGAGGGGAGGGAGAGGGCAAAAGAGACACAGGGGAGGGAGAGGGGGGAGCGACACAGGGGAGGGAAAAGGGGGAGACACAAGGAAGGTAAAGGGGGGAAAGAGATACAGGGTAGTGAGCCGTGCAAGCAGATTGCGCTGCTGGTGCCGCTCATTCGCAATGCGCGTCAAGAGGGTGGGAGAGGGTGAGGAGAGAGACAGGGGGAGAGGGTGGGAAAGAGACAGGGGGAGAGAGACACAGGAGAGGGGTTAAGAGGCACAGGAGAGGGGGAAAGAAGACACAGGGGAGGGAGAGGGGGGAAGGATATACCAGGGTGGGAGGTGGGGGAAAGAGACAGGGGTAGGGGGGAGAAACACAGGGGAGGAAGAGGGGGAAGAGTCACAGGAGGGAGCGGGGTGGAGACACAGGGGAGGGAGAGTTGACACAGGGGAGGGAGAGAGGGGGAAGAGACACGGGAGAGGGGGAAGAGACGAGAGGGGGGAACACAGGGGAGGCAGAGGAGGGAAGAGAGACAGGGGAGGGAGAGGAAAGACACAGGGGAGGGAGAGGGGGAGAGACATGGGGGAGGGAGAGGGGGAACAGACAGAGGGGAGACAGAGGTGGAAAGAGACACAGGGGAGGGAGAACCGGCAAAGAGACACAGGGGAGGGAGAGGGGAAAGACACAAGGGAGGTTGAGGGGGAAAGAGATACATGGTAGTGTGCCGTGCATGCAGATTGCGCTGTGCGTGCAGCTCATGCGCAATGCGCGGCAAGAGGGTGGGAGAGGGTGAGGAGAGAGACAGGGGAGAGGATGAGAGAGAGGAAGGGGGAGAGAGACACAGGAGAGGGAGAGGGGGAAAGAAGACACACAGGAGGGAGAAGTGGGAAGGAGATACCAGGTGGGGGAAAGAGACGGGAGGGAGGGGGGAGAAACATAGGGGAGGAAGAGGGGGAAGAGTCACAGGAGGGAGAGGGTGGAGACACAGGGAAGGGAGAGGGGGGAATATACACAGGGGAAGGAGGGGGAGAGACACAGGGGAGGGAGAGGGGCAACAGACAGAGGAGAGGTAGAGCGGGGAAAGAGACACAGGGGAGGGAGAACCGGCAAAGAGACACAGGGGAGGGAGAGGGGGGAGACACAAGGGATGTAGAGGGGGGAAAGAGATACAGGGTAGTGAGCCGTGCATGGAGATTGCGCTGTGCATGCCGCTCATGCGCAATGCGTGGCAAGAGGGTGGGATAGGGGGAGGAGAGAGACAGGAGAGGGTGGGAGAGAGGCAGTGGTAGAGAGACACAGGAGAGGGAGAGGGGGAAAGGAGACACAGGAGAGGGAGAAGGGGGAAGGAGATACCAGGTGGGGGAAAGAGACGGGAGGGAGGAGAAACATAGCGGAGGAAGACGGGGGAAGAATCACTGGAGGGAGAGTGTGGAGACACAGGGAAGGGAGAGGGGGGATATACACAGGGGAGGGAGAGAGGTGGGAAGAGACACAGGGGAGGGAGAGGGGGAAGAGACACAGGGGAGAGAGGGGGGAAACACAGGGGAGGGAGAGGGGGAAGAGACACAGGGGAGGGAGAAGAGGCATAGGGCATAGTGGAGGGAGAGGGAGGAGAGACACAGTGGAGGGAGAGGGTGAAGAGACACAGGGGAGGAAGAGGGTGAAGAGAGACACAGGGGAAGGAGGGGGAGAGACACAGGGGAGGGAGAGGGGGGAAAGTGACACAGTGGAGGGAAAAGGGGGAAGAGACACCGGGGAGGGAGAGGGGAGAGTTGACACAGGGGAGGGAGAGGGGGGGAAGAGACGCAGGGGAGGGAGAGGGAAGACACAGGGGAGGGAGAGGGAGAACCGGCAAAGAGACACAGGGGAGGGAGAGGGGGGAAGAGACACAGGGGAGGGAGAGGGGGGGAGACACAAGGGAGGTAGAGGGTGGAAAGAGATACAGGGTAGTGAGCCACGCATGCAGATTAGGCAGAATGCGCGGCAAAAGGGTGGGAGAGAGTGAGGAGAGAGATAGGGAGTGGGTGGGAGAGGGACAGGGGGAGAGAGACACAGGAGAGGGGTTAAGAGACACAGGGGAGGGAGAAGAGGCATAGGGCATAGGGGAGGGAGAGGGAGGAGAGACACAGCGGAGGGAGAGGGTGAAGAGACACAGGGGAGGAAGAGGGTGAAGAGAGACACAGGGGAAGGAGGGGGAGAGACACAGGGGAGGGAGAGGGGGGGAAAGTGACACAGTGGAGGGAAAAGGGGGAAGAGACACCGGGGAGGGAGAGGGGAGAGTTGACACAGGGGAGGGAGAGGGGGGGAAGAGACGCAGGGGAGGGAGAGGGAAGACACAGGGGAGGGAGAGGGAGAACCGGCAAAGAGACACAGGGGAGGGAGAGGGAGGGAAGAGACACAGGGGAGGGAGAGGGGGGGAGACACAAGGGAGGTAGAGGTTGGAAAGAGATACAGGGTAGTGAGCCATGCATGCAGATTAGGCAGAATGCGCGGCAAAAGGGTGGGAGAGAGTGAGGAGAGAGATAGGGAGTGGGTGGGAGAGGGACAGGGGGAGAGAGACACAGGAGAGGGGTTAAGAGGCACAGGAGAGGGAGGGGGAAAGGAGACACAGGGGAGGAAGATGGGGGGAAGGAGACAGGGGAATGAGGTGGGGAAGAGACGGGAGCGGGGGAGAAACACAGGAGAGGGAGAGGGGGGAAAGAGAATGGGAGGGAGAGGAGACACAGGGGAGGAAGAGGGGGAAGATACACAGGGGAGGGAGAGGGGGTAAGAGACACATGGGAGGGAGGGGGGAGAGACACAGGGGAAGGAAGAAAGGGAAGAGACAAAGGAGGGGAGAGAGAAACAAGAGAGGGGGGAAAAGAGACGGAGAGGAGGTTGAACAGAAATATAAAATATTATCCCTTCACTATTATATATACAGTATCTCACAAAAGTGAGTACATCCCTCACATTTTTGTACATATTTTATGATATATTTTCATGTAACAACACTGAAGAAATGACACTCTACAATGTAAAGTAGTAAATGTACAGCGTGTATAACAGTGTAAATTTGCTGTCGCCTCAAAATTACTCAACACACAGCCATTAATGTCTAAATTGTTGGCAACAAAAGTGAGTACACCCCTAAGTGGGAATGTCCAAATTGGGCCCAAAGTGTCAATATGTTGTGTGGCCACAATTAGTTTCCAGCACTGCCTTAACCCTCATGGGCATGGAGTTCACCAGAGCTTCACAGGTTGCCATTGGAGTCCACATCACAGAGCTGGTGGATGTTAGAGACCTTGCACTCCCCCACCTTCCGTTTGAGGATGCCCCACAGATGCTCAATAGGGTTTAGGTCTGGAGACATGCTTGGCCAGTCCATCACCTTTACCTTCTGCTTTTTAAGCAAGGCAGTAGTAGTCTTGGAGGTCGTCAGGACAGGTTCCACTCAGAACAGGCCTCGCCAGGTCGACCAAAGATGTTGAGTGCATATGCTCAGCGTCATATCTAGGTTGTGTTTGGGAAATAGACGTATAAGGGCTGCCAGCATTGCTGCAGAGGTTGAAGGGGTGGGGGGTCAGCCTGTCAGTGCTCAGACCATATGCTGCGCACTGCATCAAATTGGTCTGCAAGGCTGTCGTCCCAGAAGGAAGCTTCTTCTAAAGTTGATGCACAAGAAAGCCTGCAAACAGTTTGCTGAAGACAAGCAGACTAAGGACATGGATTATTGGAACCATGTCCGGTGGTCAGATGAGACCAAGATAAACTTATTTGGTTCAGATGGTGTAAAGCATGTGTGGCGGCAACCAGGTGAGGAGTAAAAAAGACAAGTGTGTCTTGCATACAGTCAAGTATGGTGGTGGGAGTGTCATGGTCTGGGCTGGCATGAGTACATGAAAGCTACAGTTCATTGAGGGAACCATGAATGCCAACATGTACTGTGACATACTGAAGCAGAACATGATCCCCTCCCTTCGGAGACTGGGCCGCAGGGCAGTATTCCAACATGATAACGACCCCAAACACATCTCCAAGACAACCACTGCCTTGCTAAAAAAGCTGAAGGTAAAGGTGATGTCACCAGACCTAAACCCAATTGAGCATCTGTGGAGCATCCTCAAGCGGTAGGTGGGGGAGCGCAAGGTCTCTAACATCCACCAGCTCTATGATGTCATCATGGAGGAGTGGAAGAACACTCCAGTGGCAACCTGTGAAGCTCTGGTGAACTCCATGCCCAGGTGGGTTAAGGCAGTGCTAGAAAATAAGGGTGGCCACACAAAATATTGACACTTTGGGCTCAATCTGGACTTTTCCACTTAGGGGTGTACTGACTCTTGTTGCCAATAGTTTAGATATTAATGGCTGGGTGTTGAGTTATTTTGAGGGGACAGCAAATTTACACTGTTATACAGGCTATACATTTATTACTTTACATTGTAGCAAAGTGTCATTTCTTAAGTGATGTCACATGAAAAGATATAATTAAATATTTACAAAAATGTGAGGGGTGTACTAACTTTTGTGAGATACTGTATATTGCATAAAATAATAATATTTGAGTTATTATAGTGCCTTAGCCTGTGTTGTACTGTGATTGTATCATGATAAATGCTTATAAAGAATACTATAGCACTCTATCTATCTATCTATCTATATAGCACTGGGAGGTGAACAAAAAAAATTTGCCGCCCCAAGGGGGCATACAATTTTGTTTTGTACCGGGGCCCTCCATTCACTAGCAAAATGCTACAACAAAAAGTGCAACACAAGTGTGGAAAAAATGGTGACCCTTTATTGCCTAGGAAAAGCAGTCTGCACAAGGCTAATATATCTGCAGGGTGCAAATGTGCTCTTAAGGGCCCGAGCCATGTTGTCAATCTATTTGGGTGACAAAATACATCTTCTTGGATTGGGACACAAATTCTTTTAGCCCTATTGTCCTCCATTTTTTTCCCATGTACCAGCTAAGGCTCTTCTTTTCTTGGACAATGCACTTGGTCCTTCAGCAAACCTTGATGAGGTCAGAACACCTCTGGACACCAATGTTGTTTACATGTCTCCAAACACTAAATCAGGTTTGCAATGTATGGACCTATTTCCTCCAACAAACCTAGCGGCCTTTAAAGCCAGTTACCTCTGACAAACCTTTACAGAAATGATGAGAGTTTTGGATAGGTCAGGGAAAACTATCAAGGATTACTGTCACTCTTTGGTATTTTAAAGGGCATTAGTAACAGTAACGCTGCTTGGCAGGAAGTATCAGTGAACTGCTTAAATGGAGTGTGGCACAAACTTCTCCCAGCATTTATGCAAAACTTCAGAGCATTGTTGAATATAAGATACTGGTACAAGAAGCAGGATTAGACAAGGTTGCAGCTGAGGATGTAATGGAGTTGTTGGATATCCAGAGACAGGAACTTTACATGAAGACTTGAAAGAACTGGCTAAAAAACTAAGCCAAGAGAAGGAGGAGGAGAAAGAAAAAAATATGTTGAGTCTCTTCTAAAATGAATGAAAACAAGCAATCTAAAATGCATTCTTTCAACCATGAAGACGCTCACTGAAGACCTCTGTGAGATTGATCACAATCGGGAGCAACGTACAAAAGTGAAAAGGAGCATTATGGCTTTCATTGACCATCGTTGGGAAATTCTCAAAGTAAGAAAGAGCAGTCAACACTGCATGCTTTTTTGAAAGGAAGGGAAGACCCTCTACCAGAAACTTCACAAGAGATCTAGAAGGTCTGGAATTTGAACCTGTCAAAGTTAATGTAGTGTACAGGTACAAAATAATTGTATTTAATTGCATTCAGTTTGGATATTTTAGACTGTACTATGTTTAATTGATTTATATTAATAAAAATATTTTTTTCAAAGATAACGTTTATTTTAGAGCTTTAAATATGATAATATTGTACTACCCACCGTATGTTGATTTTGAGTTGGACCTGGAATGTAACTCTTTGAGCCTAAACCCTCCCCATACTACAAAAACCTCACTCAGACTCACTTCCAAGCACTCATTTGTTATCTGGATGTGTGCTGGTCTGCTGGTTAGTCTTTGCTCTGTCAGGCAGGGCGTCCCAAGCTCTTCACATTTTTTTCTGTCTTTGCCCCTGTGCCGTCTCTCCACTCCATCTCCCTCAGTTTCCTTTCACTTCGTCTTGTCCGTCCTCTATCTATCTCCTTCTTTCTTGGGCTTTGGTCTCCTCTCCAAACCTGCTGCTCATCTCGCTCTCATGCCCTGTCGGGTCTCAGAGCATGCTTGCTCCTCCTGATTCATCTTCTGATGCTCTACTGTTGGCTAATCTTCGCTCCGTTTATGGACCGTGCTTAGGCTGGCCCAGAAATTGACCGATACAGCATTCCCCTACCTAGCTGCCACCTGCTGAATTGTTCCAGATCCTGGTCCAACACAGTGACTGCCAACCAATGCCAAACGACAGACTAACAAAATATCCATCCCATGCTTTGGCACTTACACATGGTCATCCACTACCTTGATGACTTCCTTTATATTGAAAAACCCAAGATACTCCAAGTAGTCTCCAGAAATTCCTGTCATTATTTACAGAACATCCCATAAGCAAAGAACAAAATTGAATGACCCGATCCAAAGGTTGAAATCCTTTGGATAATCCTGTACTAGGCTGACTAGCCTGCCTGCCAATAAGATGGCAGAACTTAAAACTAATAACTCCTCCTTTCGACTTATGTTTATGTCAAAGAACTCCAATCTCTTCTGGGTTACCTGAATTTTGCCTGAATTTTGCCTCATTTATCCATTCTCAAGGTTGGGCATTCATATCACATCTCCTAGCTACCCTTAAACATCATGCCAACAGCGTCAAACTCATACAACTCTCAAAAGAAGCTATTGAAGACCTCTACTCATAGTCACATTTTCTTACAAACTGAAACCGTACTCTTCACCAGGCCAACCCTCTCTTCACCAACTGCCACAATATACCTGTACCCTGAACACTTTAAAGTTACTTTACCAATGCAACAACATTACCTTACCATGGCCTGAAACCATTCACCCATAATTTTTCCACAGGGCCCCTCTTCAGTACCCCCGGGTTTCACCGTCCAAAGGCCACCAAACCTACCATCAGTACTCCAGGTTCTCATGGACGATTCCCAAATGAGGGTAACATGTGTTGTATAGCTCTGCCACTAGGTCCCCAGGGAATCTGATGCTATTAATAATAACACCAGCGTGCTGATATGAAATACCAGTGGTACTTTATTAAACAGATAAATAGTTGTACAAAATAAAAGCCGATATGTTATAAATAAATAAAAATATAGCGATAAATAATATGTAGGTGAATACAAATAAATAGGAGTAGTATCCATAGTATGGTGTCTGGTACTCGGAATTTGATGTCTCCTAGACAAGCTTGCATGCAAACTTACTCACCATCCAATACTGGTTATTTCTTACTTATTTCACAGTAAGTTTTGTCCATCTGTCCTTGATCCAATTAGAACACAGGATCATATCCAAAAGTCACTAGGAAGATGGGGTTTCGATTGCTTTATCAGGTGCATTCATAACTCCATATCTGAACACTGCAAAGAATTTCCAAAATAAACATATAATTTACCATAGCCTTATCTCATATACTTTTTGGCATCTAAACAGGCTAGGACGACATAGCACATTCCTTTATTAACACCAAGATGATCCAAGATTTCCACATCCCTTGTATTTGTAAATCTGTTTCCTTACCCATCCAGATAATCAATAGTAGCAACATAAGTTATTGTCCTGTCACTCATGAGACCATACCTCTTCTGAGAAAGGGGGAAAATGAGCATATAGATTATTTTTATTTTGATGTGGTGTCAGCTCCCATGTTTAAGAATGAACATCTAAGTAATTTGCTCTGTAGACCTGATAACATACTCAGAAAGCAGCAATCGTTTAGTTCACTTGTGTCCTCCACAGTGTGAAATGTTCTGTAGTATGTCAGTCTTATTTGGTCCTGGAAAACCAGGCAATTCTATCCTGAACAGGAGAAACCGCAAACCCCAGATATGTTTCAGCCTCTCTTGGCTTTCTAAGTAATGTGCAGCTGCCTTCCCTAAAGCACAGTGAGCAAGGAATCCATATCTGGAGCTCCAAATAACCTTTATGGTGACAAAAACCACAAGGACCATATTTATTATTATTAACTAGGAAATTGCCCGTCAAAAATGACGGGCTTAAAATTGTAAGGCTGGCAATGCTGTTCACCACACAATGTGAGGCTTTTGCTCCTCTGAGCACTTTCGGCGCTCATCAGGTGGCTTGCAATGAGCGCCTTTGGTGGTCATTGCGAGCCTCTCCCCCTGTGTACTTCAACTTTCCTGCTTTGCACTGATCACCTTCGGCTTTCATCAGGAGCCCACGCTGAGCGCCTTCATCACTCATCGCGGGTCTCTCAATGAGCGCCAAAGGCGATTAAATGCAAGCCTCTCACGTTCTCGGTGCTCATTGTAAGCCCTGCGATGAGTGCCTTTGGCTCCCGCCTTTGCTCCCGCCTACTGTACGGGCCCCTCATTGCAGGTTTCGTTAACCTGCAAGTTTTGTGCTTGAGAATGCCATGTGTCTCTCTCCACCATCTCCCCCGTCCCTTCCCTGTGTCTTTCGCCTCTGTGTGTCTGCTGAATGTTTGCATGTTACACACTGACTTCCGTTGGTTTTATTTTCAAAGTCCTGCATGCCTGGCAGTGTTGGTGTAAGTGTTACTGTTTTTGCCGTGTTGTCCAGCGTGCCATTTTTTTCCTTGCTTATCCGATTTAGTAATGACGAAAAACCCTTAAATATGGCTCAATTTCACTTGCAACCTCACTCCCTGGCTCTCCCCCTTTGCTGTGTGTGTAATTATTTTGTTTGTTTTTCTGTTTTTTAGAGTTCCGCTCTTGGGTCGCAATTGCGACCCTCGCAGTCGCGTGCCTCAACTGCTCGCCTCGCTTTGGGAGGCTCGCAGTAACGTGAAACTGCTTGCCGCCTAAGTCCCGCATGCCTCAATTGCTCCCTTTGTGAGGCGAGCAGTGCAATGAACGCCTTCAGGGCTCATTGCAGCCTATGTCCCATGTGGTCGACGGATCGCCTCGCTTTGCAAGGCTTGCAAAGTGTGACCAACATCGTAAGCGTTCCCAACACTGACAACTTTATATGTGATATCTTTATTTGTAAAGCGCCAGCATATTCTGTAGCGCTATACATGGGTTAAGTACATGGCAAAAACAAAATTAACACCTTATAAAGAATGGAGGATCCTGTTTTTGAGCTTAAAATTAAATGTACATAGAGCTTGTTTCAAATGCACCAACACAAGATTGAAACCTTGCAAACTTACAATCTAAACGGTTTCGGTGACAAATACAAGATGGCAGCGTGAAAGCAATTTGTTTAGTCAGGTGGAGGTGTCTGTGTGTTGTACTGTAGATTGTGGGTGTAAGTGTTATTAAGCTGTGGAGTGTGCAATTGTGCATATTAAGGCTGAAGGTGATAGGATTTTTAAACAGGTGTGTTTTTACTGATTTTGTTAATGTTTTGAGGCAGGAAGATAGTCTATTGGAGTGAGGCAAGGAGTTCCAGATAGTAGGGGCAGCACAAGAAAAGTCTTGAAGGCGGGAGTGAAAGGAGGTGTTGAGAGAGGAGGAAAGAAGAAGGTCATTAGCAGAACGAAGGGGGCGGTTGGGAGAGTATTTTGAAACAAGAGCAGAGATATAAGGGGGTGTAGTGTTGTTAAGGGCTTTATATGTTAGGGTCATGATTTTAAATTTGATTCTGGAGGCTATGGGAAGCCAGTGAAGTGACTGACAAAGAGGTACTGCAGACACTGAGTATGGAAGATGTGTCTAGTGGAGGAGTTCATTATGGATTGGAGTGGAGACAGAGGAGAGATAGGGAGGCCAGCAAAAGATATGATGAGAGAGTGTATTATAATTGTATATTCAGCAGCAAAAACAGAGTCAGAGGCGCTCAATCTAAGATTGAACAACACCTACTTCAATATTGTTAAGTTCACAGGACCTCAGATTTTGTTTTTGTTTTGCTTTTTTATTTAGTTTTTGATTCTCATTACCATAAAACATTCAGTGTTTGTGTCAATTATGGGTAGCATAGGCAAGTTGAAGACACCTTGATAACATGAATATCACTGAATTTCTGATGTCATTGTTCTTGGAATAGACATTATCTAGTTTGATCTTATGTTAAACCATGAATTTGTCGCATATGACAGATGTGGCCTCTGTATTCTATATTCTTATTAACAGAACCTCACAAATTGTTGTGTGTGTTTCAGGGTCAATAATGGGAATCAGCTAGATTGTATATAGGATATTTATACTGCAAACCATCAGCCTTATTAAATTGCAATTCGGCAAATTCTAAAGGGCTCTATATAAGCACAGAGCATATTTTTTTAGAGAAGTTTTAGTCCACGGACTAAAAACTTCTGAACAAAATATGCTCTGTGCTTATATAGAGCCCTTTAGAATTTGCCGAATTGCAATTTAAAAAAGCTGCATATTAGTAGACCATATCAGTGAGGTTGGAGTGTATGTTTTATGAACATGAATAATTGTGTTGTATGAGTTGTGCTTGAAGGGTCTCAGACTAGTCTCATCTCCCCTCCTCACTCCTACCTCCATCTTGAACATACAAACAGAAAAACACTTGCACCAGAGACTTGCAGATGCACACACAGACACACTCACAGCTATATGCACTATCATGCTGGTAGCAGTTTATGTGTAAGGACCCTGGGGAGGGCTTAAAGGCTAATATCACAACCTCCCTCACTATATGAATGTAACTTCTTATGTAAGTAACCTCTAGGGACAATGTAATAGCTCAGTAACAACTCCTGTAAAAACTGCCATAGGTCAGAGGCAGCCTTATGGGAGTTTCTACAGGAGGCATGTAATAGATGCCCATATGTCTAAAATACTCATCTGTTTATCTTGACCTATCTTTTCTCTTTTATTCAGAGTCTTCATTTTCTGTGGCTCCTGTAGAGTCCCATACTAAAAAAATTATACTCTTTATTCATGTGGAACTGTCAAATGATTGCTGTTGCAATGGAAATATCTAACAGCTCAGTTAGTATGAGACCCTTCATTGAAATTAGGGTCTTCCCACTTTAAAAAGAGACAGATCATTAACCTATACAATATAATTATGGAATAGAGATTTGTATGATAGGCTCACCCTCATACTGATAATGTTATGTATCAGAGGAATATGAAACCTTCCAGTTTAACTTATGGAATCTCTCTAACACTATGTTTTTGCATTAGGCTGGACAACTAATATTAATTGAAAGCCCTCAACCATAAATCATCAGCCCTATTAAATTGGGCTCTATTTAAGCACACAGCATATTTTTTTGTTTTTAGTTTGTAAACTTCTATCTAAAAGCAAGGTTTTCACTAACTAAAAACTTCTGTAAAAAAAATATGCTCTGTGCTTATATAGAGCCCTTTTAAATTTGCAGAATCACAATTTAATAAGGCTGCATATGTCCAGAATATGGCAGGATACTAGGTTTGCCATACAATACAATGCAATAGAATAATTCCAGCTTTATAGAGCTATTAAAGGATCTCTGTGGTCATCTTTTTTAAATATACTATTTAAATGAAGTACACTTGAAAATAGGCAAAATGTTTTGGAAAGTAAAAAATAATATAGCCTCTAATTTATTACATTTTATATATAATGATGCTGCTGTGGAAGCTACCATTTTTTTTTAGATCAACTTCCTGAATTGGGAGGAAACTTGGAAATGTGGCAGGAACAACAGTCAGTATTTTCAGCATGGTTAATGGAAAACTCTCTAGCTTACAAGGCCTTTACCCTCCTGTTAAAATAGAAGCCATTAGCAGCTGAGTAAAGAAAATCATTGCATATAAAAGATAAAAAGTAAAAGCTGTGTTGGATTTCTAGAACATTTTGGCCATTATCAACTTTAATTATTCAAAAAAATCTATAGAAAAGTAATGACAACAATGGACTTTAGAACATTGCTAAATATAGCTGTGCCCATTGTTTCCATATCCTCTGCATCCCGAATCCCAAACAGAATAGCATTCTTGCTCAAGTACCGTACTTTCATTTGAAACCTCTTTTACTTATCAAAGCTTCTGTTCTGTACTAATCTTTTTGATTTCATCTTTGGATCTCAGGCTATGTCAGCATTTTGCTGTATAAAGACAGTTCTGTTTTTTTTATTCTGTGTGCAAATGAACTAAAGAGGACTTTCATCTTTCTGCTACTAATTAGATAGCAGCCATAACCAGAGGTAGTGTTTCGGCTCTAGGACAAAAAAAAATAAAAAATCCAAAGAAACTGTTTTTATACCTTTAAATATGATTGGTGGGTTTTACTCCTATCATCCTTGCCATAAAAGAACATAATTAGCAGCCTATTTTGACATTCTTTCTAGAAACTAATATAATGTCAATAATACAACTATAAGTTAGAGTGACTTTTTCTAGGTCTCCAAGTTAATAGAAATTAGGAATATACTCTTCCTGACGTATTAAAAATATTGAAGCCTTATTGATTCTTAAGATTAATTTGGGCTAATTTACTATACAGAGGTTTATTTAAATGAGTAAGACAAGTTTGAATGGAATGGCATCTTGCAATCAGAGAAAAATGAAAAAAATGTAATTGAAAATCTAAAATCATACTTACTAGTCTAACATCCCCTTCCAATGCATATTCAAAGCATACAATAGGATATATACAGTATGTAATCAATGCTATTAAAACTACAGTGAATACGCAAACCGCTAAAGAAGTGACATTGAAATTATGAAACCTGTAGGTCTTTCACCACTGCTCGTTGTTTTGTCATATCATATGCTGCAAGGCTACAATTTAAAGGGCCACTTAATTTAGCACAAATTGGAGCAAACCACTGTAAAGATAGCCTAAAAGCATTTTGAAATACTTTTTGAATATTTGAAATACATGCCTTTTTCACTGAGATATGATTTATTAATTCTCTGTTTACATGTATCACTGTTTACTTGTCCCCAACAGATCCACAGCTGCAGCTCTGTGTAGTGAGCATAACCAAAAATAGAGTTAACCCTTCACAAATTCTTCTGTGCCAAGAAAGTAATGAATAAAAATAACTGATTGTTACTGCATTACTGAATGCAGAGAAAAACGTATAAATCTTTGTCTTCATGGTGCCTTTACAGAATGGTGTCGGCATATGTTATTAATCATGGAACTGTCAGTGCGCTTATAAACAGACCTAAGACCTTAGATTTTGTAGGTGTTATTTGTGTAATTAAGAAACAAATATATAATTTTAACATACAATCTTGTGCTCTTTTACATCATGAAGAGCACTTACAGTGAGGTAAATGGCCCTTTAAGTAATACATTTTTATTTTCATGTACAGTAGGTGTTCCCTTGCAAAGAATCCAAATATATATATACTTATGTTTACATCCCTTTATATTTATACAAAAGAGGTGCAGTGATGAGTCATGTAATCTCTGAATTTAGGTTATTTGATGTACAAATTAATGCAAGATAAATTATGTGATCTTTTAACAGATGAGTATGGTAATACCTATCAAAACATAATAAGGCATAGTAAATATATGTTATATTACAAATCCTAATAAATAATAACGAGTAACAAATATTTAGCAGGTACATGTCATTTAGAGCAGAGCCTCTAGCTCATTGTAGTGTATTAAATGATTTTTCAATGCAACTATCTCTAAAATGTAATATCTGGAATTCACATATGAATTTTAATGCAAATGAGTTAAAGGGCCACTTAATTCAGCACAATTTGGACCACATTAAAGATCTCCTAAAAGTATGTTGAAAGACCTTTTGAATTTTTTAAAAACGTGCATTTTTCACTTAGAATTCAATAAAGTAAAATCTGTGTTTACATCTGTCACTGACTGACCACTCCCAGACAAGCAGCTTCTGCTCCGTGTAGTGAGTAAAGGAGAAAATCAGTTAACCCTCAACAGATCAATCTGTGCAGAGCATGGAATGTTGGAAACACCTAAACAGGTCAGTTGTGGGTTAACTTTTCAGTGCATTCCTGAGTTCAGGGGAAAAACTCATGACAGTCCTCACAGCGTGGCTCAGCGTTTCTATTAATCATGAAACTGTCACTAGGCAGGGGAGTCTGTGTTTGTAAACAGACTAAAAGCATTATATTTTTTAGCTGTTATTAATTAATGAAAAAAATAAAAATGAAATGTAATTAAAAAATAGATCACTTTAATACACAATTTTGTGCTCTTTCACACCATGAAGAGCACTTACAGTGAGGTAAATTCACTTTAATAGCTGTCTGATGTAGATGGAACTGAAAAATGCAAATAGATGCCAAATTCATTCATGTAAATGGCAGATGTCAAAATATTCTTTTAGATTGTAAGTCTGAAAGTTTTCAATCTTGTGTCTGTGCTTTTGAAACAAGCACTATGTACGTTTGATTTTAAGCTCAAAAACAGGTGTCACGACCTGCTTCTTCAATGGGACTTGACAGGAACCTAGTTCAAGCCTACCCCAGCAGGGCCATGTAGGTCTTACTACCTCTGGTACAGAAGATGGCTTCAGGATATCAGGAACACCATGTCATCCCTTGGAATTAGGATGAATTCACAGACTGAGACTTACACCTTGTCTATGTAAGTACAGACACAACTGTCATACCTTTATTAATTGTCACATTTTACAATTTTCTGGCACACAGGCTGGCTAATCACAGTAAGCCCCATCCCTGGGTAAAAGGTTGCCCCTGCTTACCGGGAAACCATATACATCTGATAAGATCAGGCCCTTAATCTCATCCTAGTGATTATATTTAGGTGGGCAGAGTGAGTTATCACCAGATAACAACACTGTAACATAATAGGCTGCCCCTGCTTACTGGGAAACCCTGTACATCTGATGGCTTAGGTGTTAATCTCATCTTGGTGATTGTATTAACGATAACTATTTGCTGTAATCTTGAAGTGTGTGTACAAGGATTATCTATGAGACTACAGTCTTGGGCATTTGGCCAATGCAATAGCCTGTAGAATATCTAATATGTGTTTTTTTACAACAATTCCTATAAAATGAAACATAATACATAAACCAACATACATACAGTATAATAGTGTAATCATATTTTAACCATAAGCACTAAGAAATACATGACCATAATAATAAAAACAGAGTAGCTCTGGGCAGTAAGGTCCAGGCCTTGGGTTTAAAACAGTCCAGTCAGGCCCTGGGCATGACAACAGGGCCCTCCATTATTTGCAATGTATTAATTTTAACAAAATATGTTGGCATGTTACAAATAAAAGATAATAATAGTCAGCATCACTGCCTCATTGACTGATTGTAACAAGCCCCCAGATAAGTTAAACATTTGAATCAGTTTTTTTCTGAGAGCATTATTTGAAAAAAAAAAGAAAACACACAGTGACCTGAATATTACAAGCATTAATAGTGAATGATGCAGTGAAACGTAGCTATTATTACTGAAAAAGACAAATTTGCATTCATAGAGAAATCTAATTATATGCTTCTTGAAATTATTATGCACAGTAGAAGAAATATAAATATTACAATTAATATTAACAATTAATAGATAAATTCCGTAATAGCATAAGCTAGCATTTAGACATTATTAATAAAACTTAAACTATTTGCTATGTTTTTATTTGAAATGATTTATTCCTCATGTCTGTCTGTCTTGACTTGTGTTGTTTATTGCATGCATATGAGTGAAAAATCTATAACTTAAATTAATCAGCATAAATTAGTGATTTAATATTTTTGCTTTTGGGATTTGTCCAATGTTGTACTATCCAAATGAACTAAAATGCATGTAATCTCTTGTAAGTAAACCAGATACACACAGTAACATGAGCCAGTCTCAGGACTAAGTCCACAACATAAAAGTACTTGTTATCAGAGAAAATATAGGTATACAGCTGTTCTTTCACCTTTATTAATTTACTTGCCACTTTCTATGGTGCATTGTTGAATGACAGATCAGTACCATAAATTTTTTTAAAGTATATGGAAGTTTCCATATTTTGAACTTTTTCTAATCTAACACGTGCTGCTTATATAAGAAACACACATTACACTGACTGATTCTATACACATATAGATTTATTTTATTTTAAAAGAAAAACTGTTTTCCACACCCCCAGAGGTTCCCACATAGGCACCTTGTACTAACCACTAGGAAAACTGCATGCAAGTACAGTTTTACATCCAATAGCAGCACAGTACAGAGATCCAGAGTAGTACTTTCCAGCTGCTGCTTTCCAAGGGAAGAAAGGTCTGTGTGAGCAGTGCTGCCTGAGTTGCTTCCTTTGAGGGGAGAGAGAGGTATGTGGTGGAAACAAAAGACTACAAATCCCATGATGCTTTGCTGTAGAGACTTAAGCCCGCTACATTACCAGAAAACCGAACGAATCAGATGCAGTCATAATTCTTGAAACTTCCATATACAGTACCTTTAAGCTTATCATATGTTTTGCATCCTTAAAGGGACTCTGTACTGCATTTATTCTCTTCATAGAAGTAGTAGTATTCTATAAGGAATTTAAGCCCAGATTCTTACTGTCTCCTCTGCCAGTTCTTATTTACAATAAAAATCATATGTTGCTTGTTTTTAGCTAATCAAGAGGGATCAAGGAGAAAAAAAGCATCAGTGGATATATCTATTATTGTAAGCAATGGAATTCTCCTAGAAGGAATGGGTGAGAATAGAATACACATTAACACTTGAATGTATGATTTAATGTCTGCATAAAACATTTTTTAATACAATGGTTACTACATTTCCTCTATTTTTAATGCTACTGAAGTTCAATTCAAAGTCTCATTTAGTGGCTGTATTTTATTCTGGTACAAATTATATCCCATCAAAAAATAAAACAAAGCAGTGAGGCATGCTGATTTGTTATAGTATGTTGCAGCTTGATTTGTAGAATTAGTTCATTTTCCACTCATTTTTTCTTTTGGTGGATTTAAAGGAACACTGTAGTTTAAGGAAAACCTCACATTTCTGAAGCCATCAGCATGAAATATTTTTTACAAACAATACTCAATTTAGCATACTCTGCTTGCACAAGTGCTTCCATCTTGGACTGCTAGTCTGCCTTTAGCTTGTATGGGAGGGATAACCTACTGATGCTCACTCTATTGAGCTGTATTATCAAGTCGCTATGTAAATTGGCAGTCTTTCAAAATACATTAATTGAGATATTTTCTGAATGATCCATAATTCCTCCCTAAATCTGTTAAGAAATATAGATGCAAACAAAAATTTTAAGTATTTTGGACATTATCAGTCAAGTCATAATCTTCATAATTTTCTTCTAGCATATTATAAATATGACATTTGTGTGGTTCTTTAACTATAAAATGTATTAGAATAAAATGATGAACTGAGAGTTTAATATGACCCATATAAACATAAGTTGTTGATATTAGCAGTACAGATTTACTCATTGGAATCCATGTGCTTGCTATCATAAAACTCTGCCATTTCAGCTCAACCAATCATGTAGTAGCAACATCTTTTTTTGTTGTTTTAATCCTTGATATCATCATTGTACCCTATAGGTTGTGTGGCATATTCAATAACTTGTGGACATTAGTGGTATGGAAATACTTGCTATTAAGAGTTGATACTTTAACATAATTATTTTACAAATTTGGCATTTTAGGCAAATCCCCATGATTACATTTGATTTTAGATATATTGTACAGAGTGCATTGAAAGATGCCTATTTTCCTTTTTATTACATAGTTACATAGTTACATAGTAATTGAGGTTGAAAAAAAACTTTTAGTCCATCAAGTTCAACCTTTTAAGATTTTCTCTGATCTGCAATATGCAAATTAGTTGTTAATTGATCCAGAAAAAAAGGCACCCAACCCCCCACCCCCCGCCCCCAAGTGAAACTTAACCAATCGTCTCACAAGGGGAAACAAATTAAATCCTTCCTGACCCCAGATACTGGCAAACAGATTCCTCCCTGGATCAATACTCCCTCTCTAATTAACCACAATAACCCTGATTGCCCTTTTTAATAAAAAAATATATCCAGTCCCTTTTTAAAGTTATCTATCGAATCCGCTGTCACCAGCTCCTTTGGGAGAGAATTTTACAGTTTAACCATCCTCACTGTGAAGAACCCTTTTTTTCTAATCTCAAAGGATGTCCTATTGTCAGTTGAAAACCTCTTGGCACAAAAAGCTCACTTGACAAATCTTTATACTGACCCTGGATGTATTTATATAATATAATCATATCTCCTCTTAGAATACTTTTTTCTATAGAAAATGAGTTTAATTTGGTTAGTCTTTCTTCATAAATTAGTCCTTCCATTCCCCTTATTAGTTTTGTTGACCTTCTCTGTCCTTTTCCCAGCTCTTTTTATGAAGTGGTGCCCAAAATTGTACTTCATATTCCAAATGAGGGTGTACTAGGGATTTGTATAGTGGCAGAATTATATTTGCTTCCCTGGCTTCTATACCCTTCTTAATACATACTAATATTTTATTTGCCTTTGCAGCTGCTGCTTGGCTTTGAGCACTGTTACCTAGGTGGTTTTCCACAAGCACTCCCAAATCCCTTTCAATATCAGATACCCCTAGATTGCTCCATTAAGATTATAAACTGCATAGGTATTTTTCCTTCCCAGATGCATATCTTTACATTTATTTGTATTAAATTAAGTGTTTTTGTTGGCCCCTTACAGTTTTTTTTTTATTCAGTCTCAAATGAGATTGTGTTGTGATTACTGCTTTCCAAAGGTTGCCCTATTTCAACATTTGATACTATATCAATATTATTCGTGATGACTGAATCCAAGATAGCTTCATTTCTAGTAGGCTCTTGTATAATCTGGGCCAGATAATGACCCCTGAGTGTACTCAAGAACTTGCTGGACTGAGCTTAATTGTCCATCATACCGGGGAAAAGTTTGTCTTGTCATATTCCCAGATTTGGGGATTATAAAAGAGCAATCTGTCTGTAGTGTACATGATTTTTCTGTAGACCCATAGATTGATGAGCCCTCCTCAAGACTGTAAACTGTTTTGCATGTTATTCTTGGTAGTACTGTTTGATATGGCACCTTTGAAAAAAGAAAAAAAAGTTCTCAATATCAGCAGTTTTCAGCTAGAAGGTTATTTCTAAGAAAGCAGAGAGATTCTAGAAATATTCTTTTTGCCTTTGAAGTGATATTGTTTGAAGCTCTTTTTCATATTTTGTACAGATTTATAAGAAATTGATTACAGGTGATGACTAGTGGTACCCAGTTTCATCCTGTGACTGTATGATGAAATGTCTTGATCTCTCGCACATCTCACCAATCACAACCTGATTGCCCTGCTTTACCTCCAAGTCACCTCCATCTGATCATGCACTTTAAACTGCACTGCTTTCATTGTACTCTGCAGTGTATATACTTTCCTACTATCTATAACTATGCCTGTTTATTTTATTATCTTAGATTCACTAAACTGTGCAATATAGCATGCAAAGGCTTAGTAAATCTACCAGAGTGATAAGATTTCTGTTACCATTTCTTTCCACATATTTTACTTCTGTTTCTATCTGTATGTCTTTTGCATGTATTTATTAAGCTCATGTTCTCTGCAACTGTTTGGGCATCTCTATCACTAACAATGTGTATTGCATATATTTTTGTAGTTGGGCCCCTCTCCTATGGCGAGGGGTAGCTGATGTGTGGCTATGCTACCCAAATCTAGTCTGCACTGAGGTCCAGATTATTAAGATATGAAAAAGTGGTATCTGAGACATGGACCAGGATGGTGCTTAGTATATGGTAGCAAAAAAAATCTGTAATGTAGGGTGGACTAAGGTTCTCAGTCGTGTAAATGCTCCCTCTGACATTAGGTCACCCAGTAATGAAAGATAGGGAGTTATGATCGTCCACTGGACACAAGAAGAGGTGTGAAATGAGCTTGGTAGATTTGGACCAAACTTGCAGTGAAATACTAAGTGGAAGTCCACAAAAGCATGTATCTTGGGCATGAAAGAGGTCCGTGCTTAGTAGATATGGGCCAAAACTGTAACATGGAGCTTGGTGAAAGCCAGAAGACAAGGAGTTGCTGAAGAGCTCCCTCCAAACACAGGTCCAAAATGTAACTGAGGTGAGAGAGGAAGGGGCAGACTGGAAGCTTATGAATGAAGAGAGGGATCCTCCCACACCTCCAGATTACATGTTTCAGGTGATCTGATATTTATCTGTGTGACGTTTTGTGTTATCTTTATTACCAACCTACTCTTACTCTCAATATTCAACAAAACAAATCTGATATTATTTAGTACATAGAACATATATTTCTCGGATAATCAATATTAGGACTTATTAGAATTTTCCTTGAACATCCTAATATTCTGATCAAGATATATGTACTGAAGCTATTAACTATTAGTGACATTTCAGATACAGTGTTGTTTCTGCCTAGGGCTACGCGGCCCAGACCCGGGGCAACACATTTTAGGGGCGTCAGTCTGCCTCAATTTTCCGATACAGAGTTATGGAGAAATGTGTTTATATGTACAAAAATATATTTATACAATTACATTTCTGTGTAGATATACATAAACCTACATTCACTTATATTTTTTATAATACTTATTTGTGGTAATCTTATGTTAAGGTTATTGGAAGGGGAAAGTAAGTGTAGTTAAGGGAGAGTGTGTGTGTGGGGGAGGTGTACAACTATGACTAGGTCTAAGGCAACATAAAACCTAAATACATCCATGCTTAGATAATCTCTCCATTCCTACCTAATGTTAACTGCGAACTTTTAAATCTAAATAAAAGTGTCACAAAATATAGCAATTATATGACTTGCCAATATAGAGTAATTAGTATGTATTAGCAAAGACTTATTTTAGTGGACCATGGATTCAAATCACTAAAACAGCAATGCATAATCACAGATTAAAATCAAGACATAAATATATGATGGTACACAGACACTGCTGTCAGTTCTCATCCACGTCACTGATAATATTGGTCTGATATATATCATCAGCATCTCAGGCCTATTTCCGAGACCAGATAAACACAGAGGCAGTGTTTACATTTCAAATTCAGGCTTTGTAAGGATAATGGTGAGGTTGGAGTGTGATTAAAAGCTATATTATACTTGATTTGAAATAACATGAAAGGATATTGCTACATCTACAATACAGAATACAAATAACAATGACAAATGATTATATATAACTATGTAAAAATGCACTTTTCCTTGAACCTAAAAAACATTGGATCATTTTATATTGCAAGATTGATTCAGGATATACATTTATTTAAAGCACCACAATTATAAGCATGTCTTGTATCTGAGGTAAAACTGGGGGCTTATGAGTTTCAGAATCAAAGTTCCTTAGTTAAATTAGGCTACAAAGAAGGCAAATGAAGAAATACATTTTCTCTTGAATTATTCAAAGTGGAGAGGATGTCAGCTCAAGGGGATATAGCTTTTTTCCTATGACAGCAGAATAGATTAAGCTTCTTGTTATGCTACAGGGAATAGAATCAGGTTTCTGTCATAAAATACCTTTTTGATCACACGTCCAGCTGCATGGCAATAACTGGTACACGTGACATGTAATATCATAGACAGGCATCTAACAAGGATTAAAATGTGATATTAAATATGATGATATCATTCCCCAACTCAGGTTAACAAAATAATTATCTTATAATTATTATATAGAGGGAGAACCATGCTTGGATATCACAGGAAGATATGTGTAACATGATGTGGGATACTACATGCAGTTTTCACAGGTTGTCATGGTTTCCCATGTTCCTTCAGGCATTTCGGTGATGTGGAGCTTTCCTGCTGAAAGACACAGATAATAGATGAGAGGTCGACAGATTTTAATTGTGAGATTTTTTTCAATAGGAAATAGCTGTGAAAAAGCAGAGGTTTTCTGAACAGAACTGAGAGGTATATCTACTTGTAGGATCTGTGCAATAGACTGGGGGAATAATGCAGTGCATCATATGAGATTTGTATTAACATATGCAAAATACATAGGGAGAAAACACAGGTAGATAAGTTCCTAATTTTAAAAAGCCTTATTCCTGTAAATATTAATGGTTTTTTTCTATACATTTGACATATTTTGGTTAATATGCTATAACACATTTCACTTACTGTAGAGTCGTGGAGCATCGCAGCGATACCTTACATTATGAGTTGGGAATAGTGATTTGATTCTAGTTCAGCTGATGAAATTTACTTGAAAAATGGAATATGCTAAAGGAATTTTAATAAGCAATATTATAATGAGAAGTTTGGAAGACAGAGTGGCATCCATGTATGCATTTACATTTAATGATGTAGGTTGTTTGTAGATGCTCTGTTATTTCATGGAATCAGTAAATTTACAACTTCTAAAGCATAGGCTCCATAAAATATCCATCATATTTTTTTGTAAGTGCAAGAGAGAAATGTCAAACATCTCATAAGCGAGAAGTAGTGTGCGTGTTAATAGACATATTAAACCATATTAAAGCTTCTATAGTATTAGCAAAAATATATCACAGACATTTTTTTTTATAATTTCTAATTTTACTGCTCTTTGCTTAATAAACCCTCTCATCACCACTTAATATACATGTATGTACATATATTATATATATATATATATATATACTAGCGTCTGCCCGTCAAAAATGACGGCATAAAAATTTGAAGCCTCGCAATGCTGTTGTTAAGGCCAATCACAGCTAATTAATTTTAATACATTGTAACAATCAGGGACGGCAGTTTGCACAAGAAGGATTCATGGGTTGTGTAGCCCCCTTGTAGAAGGAAACAGGAAGAGTCAGACACTGATCTGTAGATCTCTGCATTGAGCTGCGGCTTGCTTGGTTAATAAAGGGTTAAAGTCTGCATTTGAATGCAGTATTTCTATTGGTAGGTATCAGGTGCCTATGTAAGCAACTCTGGGTGTGTGGAAAACAATATATATTTTTAAATACAATAAATCTGTAAGTGTATAGAATGCCTCAATGTAATGTGTCTTTCTGATATAAGCAGAATGTGTTAGATTAGAAAAAGTTAAAAACAGGGAAATTTATATGCCTTTAATAAACTGCACCAACTTCCCCATGCTGCTCTTGGAAGTTATAATTGATTCCACAGTTTCCTTCATTGTTATGTTGGAGCGCCATTTTAGCTTTACTCCGCAACCGGCCATCTTGATGATCTCCACCCACCCGTCCCTTTGTTTGTTATTGGTTTGATATACATGTCATTGTATTGTGTTGTTTTAAATAAAATAAAATAATAAGAAGAAATAAATAGTGAAGAAAGAGAGTTTACCATAAAAAAAAAAAAATAAAGCAATTTTTAAGAAATGTTCCAACGGTTTGTTCTTGTCAATGGTATGATGTTGTCAGAGCAGCGGGTGGGGAGGCGTCTGGACCAGGGAGTTGAGTTAAGAAGGGGGTCCTTTCCCCCTTTACCTCAGGGGCGTGGTAATGGACAAGATTGATGCCCTGGGCGCATGCTCAGGGCGTGAGGTCACTACCACTGACCGGGCTCCTCCTCCAAGTATTTGTTTTGGCCATATAAATAAATATGATGTTGCGAGTTTTACTCTCAACGTGTCCAGTGTCATTATTTATTAGTTATAGGTTTAAATGTTCTAAGAGGTGGAGTTATTAGTATACCCAGGCACCAATAGGATCTCGCTGGGTCATGCTTTTCAACTACTGCAACCTACTCCTGATTTAGCTGACCTTCCATGCATCTGCTTGCCCAGTCTAACATAATGCCACTAACCGACTTATACATCTGATTATTCACATGCTCTATTCCTCCTAGCCTGCATAATTAAATATAAAATTCTCATCCTAACACAAATTATTTAGTAAACTTGCACTTTTCTGTACATTCTCCCATCTCCAAATAATCACTAAACAACCCCTCTGCATCTCTTGTTGCCGTTTGGGGATTATTTGTCCTTAATCAATTACCTGCTGATAAAATATTTCCTTTAATGCACATACTCGTTACTCATGTGCTTAGCTCACATGTCTGACACCCATTTCATTTGTATCACTGTCAACACCTTACCCATATGACTATTTTTATGATATTGTCTCTCAACCTCCCTTGTCTCAATGCTTCTCCCACCAATAACTGCAACCTTTTATCCGGTACAGCAAAATATCTTTATAGCACTATACACAATATAATAACATCCATTGCATGTTTGCTGTGTCACCATTGTTGTTCTTAGTTGAGAGGAGATTGCTTCACCGTTTTTCCGTAATATCTGTTACAGCATATGATTACCATTATAAATGTTGATGCAAACCACATAGAACTAATTGCTTCTCTTTCTAGACAGGATGTTGTTTGGATACATTTACAAGGTATTGTACTGGCCATTAGTGCAGCCTTTGACTATTAATCCATTGTGAAGCTACATTCATGTTTATCTTATATGTGTCTTAGCCCCAGAAGCATTCTTCTAGTTATCTTCTCTGGAAATGGAGTGCACTAAACCTTTTTTTTTATTCCTGTACTCTGTAATTTACCCACTAAAACACTTTTACAGCAAAATACACTTTTCATATGATTTATAATCACATGCTTATATTTAACATGGGCAGAGCAATTGCTTGGTATTTATATCATTATCAGTGGAAAGCAGTGATTCTCAATCTTCTCCTCAAGGCCAACCAGACAAGTCATGATTTATGTTTAACACTGTGTAAACTCGGGTGATGCAATTAGAATTCAGCAGGCTGTGGAACATATAAATAATCACACCTAAATAATGACCTGTCTGGTTCAGGAGATGGTTGGGGGTCACTTGTATAAAGCCAAAGATAGGTCACAGTGATACATAACAGATGTATCATATACAGATAGCATCAAAAACATTTTTGATGATGTTCAGATTATTACATATCTAAAACATGGCTGAGTACAATATATCAAAAGAGATGTGAGATGTTACCACTCATCTTCTCAAGTCTTTAGTCTCCTATACTATTTTAAAAAGGAATCTTGTTATAAAAGAGATTTTACATCAATTTGTTTTGTAAAATCAGGTTTCATATTTTTAACAGTCATTGTGCTACATCATTGGCAAAAGGCAGGACCTTAAGGATCAACCAATGAATGGATCCCAACGGTTAGGTCCTCTCCTCGGCGCGTTTCTTTGTATTGGTACTAGGCATAGAAAATGGTTTTAACGCATCATGTTTCTTCATCATGACTCAAGAACACAACAATAAGTATTAACTAGTAGCAAATTATCTGTTTCTGATAAGATCATCAAAATTCTATTACATTTGCTATTTTCGCTTATACTTGATAATCATATGCTAATTTAGCCCATATCTGAGGACATTGAACTATATAATACTGTAGGGCTGTAAAAATATTAAGATTGAATAAGATGATGCACAGAGTTTTTGTTATAGCTAGATAATTAGATTTGCTAAGCATTAATTAATTACAACATGAATTGCAATTCATCAACTGTACTTAATTAAGTCAGTGTCTTTTCATAGCAAAATTCTTAGCAATATATGTGTTATGGAAGTTATATATTTTTTGCAATTTTTTATTGAAACCTTGTGAACATTTATGGTTGAAAATCATCCATCCATCACATCCCATATTATAGACACAATCAAAGAGCAGCTTATTACCTAGCACATAGTGCATTATATTATATCTGTTGTAGCTTTTCTTGGAATTCCATGAAATGTGAGATGCATTGCCTAGCAACCATTAAAATATGAATTCTTCTCTCTATAGTGAGAACATATAATCTAATAGAAATAACATTCCTCTCCTTCTGCTTCTACAACTTCAGGTAACTCTGTCCGGTGATATAACAAATCTGTCTTCAGAACTCTCTTGGTGAATCTGCATTACATAAGAAGCTCATAACGACGTATAGTGATGTTATTTAAAATATATTTGCACATTAAGATAGCTTAGTGTAAGGAAGATTGGTAGTATAGGCAGGTGACTTAACACATTAAGTGCCAGAGGGATCTTTATAATATAATGCAAAGCTTTTCATTTTTTTAACTACTCTTACTCAAAAGAAATATACATAAAAATAAATATAAATAGTTTTCCTTTGGGACCTTATTCTGTATTTATTATTCAAAGCAGAATAAAGTTGAAACGATCTTATTTTAACTAGAGCCGGCTATAAGTGGTTGACTGCCCAGGGTCCCAGCTTGCAAGCCAATTGTAAAAATGTATCAAAGTAGCATAAATCCTTAATTCATTTTTAAGGTGTATTTCTCAAAATATATAGCATCAACATATTCAGATAATTCCCTTGCTCCTAATTGATACAGTTCTTACAAATACAAAAAAAGTCCATGGTATTGTGCAACAATACTCCCCTTAAGATCCAAAATGAGGGTTGCAAATACAACCCAAATATTAACTCCAATTTTATGGGGTATGGCTATTAAATTAGCCCCATAACGCAGCCCACAGCAGACTTGCGGGTTAAGACGCAGTAGGGCCGAGAATAGGCTACAGGTTGAGCAACGTTGAACTTCGCGGACGTAAATCCTTTGTTCCGTCAAGCCCACAACCGATATGTTTTAATTGAGCTATTAAATTGCAAAGAAGTCACTTGCGAGCAAGCCCGTACCAGGCAAATGGTGCCCAAAGCCCAATGTGTGCTGGATGCAAATACATTTATTAATATGGCATTGTGACTGGAATGTGGGTTCGCTCGTAGATCGTAATTGAACCCTGTAAGACTATGGGCTTGCTTAATTGATTACGTTCTGGCTCACAAATCAGATGGCAGACAACTGGTTTACGGTTTTGCGTCTCCAGCTCGTAGATCGCAGCCTTTCTAATTTAATAGCAGCCTAACTCGTGGAAATTTGAAGCCTGCAGCCGTTACAAGCTTCACGTTGGAGTTACTGGCTTGGAATTTAATATGGCCCTAGATTACTAAATGTCATAAAACAACCTTTTTCCCAATATGTTGCTTGTGAAGGGGGATGCCAGCATCCATTGTTGAAATGTATAGTTTTTTATGATTAAATATTAAATATTTAAATAAGAGTCTACTTGAGATCCATTGCTATTTCCTAAAAATTAGAACCCGACCTTGACTGAAATTCTTGAAAGTTTTTCCAAGCAACCAAAGCAGGTGTTCCATTGACCTGTACTATAACACAGGTGATTCTACATTGGCTAAACCAATGGATCAGACACACAGTAAATACATAAATAGAAATTTGAAGGCAGATACAAACCAAAAGGCACATCTTGTATGTACATTCTATATATTGAAAAATAATTTCCTTAATTTATCCTTATATTTTACACATATCCTAGGTATGTTTAGATTTCTTAAAATGTGTTTAATTTATCTTGTCCTACCACTTACCCTGAATGCTGTTCCACTTACTTGCCAACTTTTTATACAGTACTAATTGCTCTAAATATTATTTCTAAATATTGCTCTTTTAATACTTCCTTCCTTAATTGCATTAAAACTATGAATACATTGAAAGTTGTCCTGACATAGCTATGTTTGCAGGAATACATAGAGGACCTTTGTAGTCATACATTTAAGATAAACTACTAGAAAAACTCCACTTGATATTAGAGAAAGGTTTTCATAATGTAAAACAATTATAATAAATATATTATTATGGTGTTCTGGAATCTGGTTTCTGCTGATCAACTTCCTGAGGTAGGAGAAGACTTTAACTGCACAGTGAGTTTTTTTATCTGTAAATCAAAAAATGTGGCACCTACTACTGCTAGTGCTTGCAGTTGGATTAATGCTAAACTTCCGAGATCAAAGGACACACCCTCCTAACAAAGTAGCAGTAAAATAAGCTGGCAGACAAAAATGGAGCTCTGCAGTAAAAAATAAGTGCATCTTAAAGTTAAAAATGTAAAGCATGCATTCCTTTTTTCTGCTTTCTAAAAAAATCTTGGGAAATATTTAGTTGTGTTAAATTAAAAACACTCTATATAAACAATTGACTACAGTGGTACTTATTTTATCGTTATGGTCTTATGGTCTATTGTCTTGGATGTGGTCTATATTAAGGGTGCTGCGTTCATGGTTATCCATTGTTAAACAGGGTAGATCTTGATATTGCAGTAGATCTCCAAAGAGCAGGTAGATCTTGGAATGACTAAAATACCAAAATAGAGGTGCTTAATCAGAGAACAAACTAACCTTAATAGGTTAGTTCTATAGACATGATAATCCCCTCTGAGAGAAACCTCTTTTAGCTCACTTGTGTACTTCACAGGGAGAAATATCCTGTAGTTTTTTAGTCTGGTCCCACTCACTAGAGCGGTCCAGACCCAAAATACCAGGCAATTCTACCCTGAACAGAAGAAACAGCAAACCCCAAACATATGTTTTGGCCTTTATTGGGCCTCATCAGTGAGGTATTGCTGATATCTCCCAAAGGCACATTGAGCAAGTCTAGAGTACCCTATCACCCTTAGGGAGACTAATCCCTAAGGGTCATTTGAATATACAAAATATCTAGAACTACAGACGTGTTGTATGCATAAGCTACAAAGGGCGGACCTTTACAGGGACTGTTTAAAAAGTTTTAGTGAGTAAAAATAGAGCTTTTAAGCAATTGCTAATTCAATGATTGTTACATATGCAAATAAACACTTAGGCAGATTATTTAAATATTATAAACAGGTAACGTCCATGTCCCTTTAACACTGCTTGTATCATGGCAACTCTTTGTAAAGTTAGATGGTCTGGAGAATGAGGTGGAGGGGTTCCTCTGCTAGGACTTGCTCTTCCATTTAGTCTCATTGTCAAAATGTCAGTCTTTCAATAGAACTTACAGCCTTATTGAATTGCGATTCAGCAAATTGAGTGTTCTATATAAGCACATAGCATATTTTTTAGTTAGTGAAGACCTTGCTTTTGGATAGAAGTTCACTAACTAAAATCTTCTGTAAAAATAAATATGCTATGTGCTTATATAGAGCCCTTTTCAATTTGCCGAATCGCAATTTAAAAAGGCTGATAATGTTATCTGCATAAAAGATTCCTACACTTCCTCCAAGGTTTCTAATCCTGTTAGTAATAACAAAAGCACGTGTCTGCGGCTATTGAAGTAAAGTTGAATATAATGGTTAAACATTCAAAGCTGTATTTATTTATTTCAACATTTCTCACTCACGTTCATATTTTTTATTGCCTTTTAAGAAATAAAACGTGCTATCACATTTTTAAATTTAAAAACAATCTTTACCTTGTATGGTTTTATATACAACACAATAATCCGTTTTACTGATTACATTTGTCCATAACACTTGCAAATCATTAGTACTTGTTAACTCTTAGATAACACACATATTTATTCATTAGTATCCCCTTTCCCGTTCTTCCTTGTTGCCTAGCAACGCTAGGATGGGTTTGCAGGAGCTCTCTCTGTGGTGCCTACTGTTACCAGCTGCTGAAAAGAGGACTCAGATCATCTCTAAAGTAATAGAAACAAGTAGCTGCACATTAACACTACAGAAAGCAGCCACATACCAGACTCCTACTCACATAGTGCCTGTAATATGGTGGTGCCTGAATGCAGGTGCATCTTGAAAACATTTAGATAGAGCTTGTCTTCTAAGGCATGTTACTTCTGTGAAAATAAGAAAGCGAGCTCCATGTTGTATTATACACAGGCCTACAAGGTATATACCAGTGTCTGTAAGTGTACTTGACATTTTCTGACATACTGTATATATACATAAACACACATAAATCTATTATTTGAGATATAGAAAAGAAAAAAAGAAGAGCTAAAAGTGTGATACAAATCTAAATGGACTAGGGAAACATGACACCTAAATATGCCCTTGGGTGCATAGGGTTGTAGTGAACCATATACAAGTATGGTCTTTTGAATCACTAGGCTTAATAATGGATATTTTATATTTAAATATATTTAAAAAAAAATCAGTCATCACTTATTAAGAGGCACAAACGAGGATTCCATGAGATATTTTCAAAGTGGTGACACTGAGCACCTTTTAAAATAAGCAATAGAAATCGTAGAGGAATTCAATTTTGGTTCCATGGGGGTACATATGTAAATGAGTTAATATTAGGTGCTATGGGAGTCTAAAATGACCCTGTGGTTATACTTCAGTTTACCATGGTAACAGGTTAACGTAGGGTGCCATGGTTATGGTTAGAGGCCCCATAGTGGCCCCCTATGGAGCCCAGTGGGTCAAAGGACTTCTCACGCCACAGCACAAGGTGTTAGGGGAAGGAGACCTCCAGATATTGAGGGGGGAATCCCAGTGGATTCTGGGTTCATGGGGTTGTTTGATTTGATTTCTCAGTGATAAATGCATATATTTCAAACAAGTCAATTCATTTCAACATGCTTTTAGGACATCTTTACAGTAATATGGCCAAAATTGTGCTAAATTAAGTGGCTTTTAAAATCCCTTGAAAGTAACAATAAATGTACAGAGCATGCATATACCAGTTCAGAATTCACACCTTGAGTTTCAGTTCTTGTTCTGTTGGTGGGTTCAGTGCAATGTCTCTAATTTCTTAACTCTGAGGAGCCTCACTGCAGCCAAATAATTGAAAACATTCAGCCAAAGTTGCAATAAAGGGAAACATAACAAAATTGTTACTATTTTTTGTGCGTTTAAAAGAACGTGTTAAACTTCTTTGAAACTAAATAGGAAGTATACTGACTAGATTTAATTGGCAAGGAAGTATGACTCATACATTTACATTACTGCTCATTGGCTGACAAATGCAAGCTACAGATCAGTTAAACATTTTAATAATTTTTTTCATAATTTTCATTTTAGTATAATGTAGCAAAATACTATATTTTACAACATAATAATAGAAAGATTGCATGTAATGTTTAACATATATGGTATATTGGTAGTAGCTGCCCCCCCCCCCCCCTTTTAAATAACTTTAACATTATGAACAATCCAAAAGAGAAATTGAGCCTTGCCCACTGAACCTTGAAATGCATACAAATTAAAAAACATTAATTAACAATTAACAATTATTTCTAACATTATATTCCGAAGAAGCTTAGAAAATGAATGCACCATATGTTAGTAATTTACATTTTTAGTAAATGTAAGTGTTTTACTATGTTTACTGTGATTACAGAGACCTTACCCAACTTTGCAAAAATTAAGGCATCCCATATCTATAATACATTTTTTTTATGAACTTGACCACATAATGATCAAAATATTTTATAAAGTTTAAAATAAATAAATATAGATTTTAAAACTAATAATGTTATGAGTCTGTTTCATTCTTAATATGTGAAGATATTGTCCCTTAAGATCGATCCAAAAGAAACAATAAATCAATTCAAGAATAGCTTAATTAATTAATCAATTAATTAATTCAATTATTAACATACACCATCTCCTGTATATTTTTAATTTCAATCCTGGCACTTGCTTTACACCAACATAAATCCAGATATTCACAGGTTAGAATCCAACATGACCATTCTTCAAATATTAACAATGTTCAACTCTGTCAATAATATAAAGCAGCATCTTTCATCCCCGCTATGGCTTGTTTATGATTATTCCTTGAAAGTTACTTTCAGTTAACAGTTGACTCAAACCAGGGTATTAGCATTTTAACAAAGTATGGATTTGATTACATTGCTCCCAAAAGAAATTGTGCAAATGAGCTTTCCTCTAAGTTGCTATGTAGCTATTATATTCCTCTCAAAGTTAACTGTTACTAGTAAACCCCTGCGAGCATGGGCGCAGGAACTAGGGGGGAAGGGAAGGGGGGTGGGGTAAAGTAGTAAGTGTACAGCCTGTATAACAGTGTAAATTTGCTGTCTCCTCAAAATAACTCAACACAAAGCCATTAATCTATAAACCGTTGGCAACAAAAGTGAGTACACCCCTAAGTGAAAATGTCCAGATTGTGCCCAAAGTGTCAATATTTTGTGTGGCCACCTTTATTTTCCAGCACTGCCTTAACCCTCATGGGCATGTAGGTCACCAGAGCTTCACAGGTTGCCACTGGATTCCTCTTCCACTCCTCCATGATGACATCACAGAGCTGGTAGATGTTAGAGACTTTGCACTCTCCCACTTTCCGTTTGAGGATGCCCCACAGATGCTCAATAGGGTTTAGGTCTGGAGACATGCTTGGCAGGTCCATCACCTTTACCTTCAACTTCTTTAGCAAGGCAGTGGTCATCTTGGAGGTGTGTTTGGGGTTGTTATCATGTTGGAATATTGCCCTGCGGCCCAGTCTCCGAAGGGAGGGGATCATGCTCTGCTTCAGTATGTCGCAGTACATTTTGGCATTCATGGTTTCCTCAATGAACTGTAGCTCTCCAGTCCCGGCAGCACTCATGCAGGCCCAGACCATGACACTCCTACCGACCATGCTTGACTGTAGGCAAGACGCACTTCTCTTTATACTCATCACCTGGTTGCTGCTACACACGCTTGACACCATATGAACCAAATAAGTTTATCTTGGTCTCATTGGACCACAGCACATGGTTCCAGTAATCCATGTCCTTAGTCTGCTTGTCTTCATCAGTCTGTTTGCAGCCTTTCTTGTGCATCATCTTTAGAAGAGGCTTCCTTCTGTGACGACAGCAACGCAGACCAATTTGATGCACTGTGCGGCATATGGTCTGAGCACTGACAGGCTGACCCCCCCACCCCTTCAACCTCTGCAGCAATGTTGGCAGCACTCATACCTCTATTTCACAAAGACAACCTCTGGAAATGACGCTGAGCTCGTGCACTTAACCTCTTTGGTCGACCATAGAAAGCCTATTCTGAGTGGAACTTGTCCTGTAAAACCTCTGTATGGTCTGCAGCTCATTTTTAGGGTCTTGGCAATTTTCTTATAGCCAAGGCCGTCTTTATGTAGAGCAACAATTCTTTTTTTCCGATCCTCAGAGAGTTCTTTGCAATGAGGTGCCATGTTGAACTTCCAGTGACCAGTATGAGAGAGTGTGAGAGCGATAAAACCAAATTTAACACACCTGCTCCACATTCACACCTGAGACCTTGTAACACTAACGAGTCACATGACACCGGGAGGGAAAATGGCTAATTGGGCGCAATTTGGACATTTCCACTTAGGAATGTACTTACTTTTGTTGCCAATGGTTTAGACATTAATGGCTGTGTGTTGAGTTATTTTGAGGGGACAGCAAATTTACACTGTTATACAGGCTGTACACTTACTACTTTACATTGTAGCAGAGTGTCATTTCTTCAGTGTTGTCACATGAAAAGATATAATAAAATATTTACAAAAATGTGAGGGGTGTACTCATTTTTGTAAGATACTGTATATATATATATATACAGTGTTTTGCAAAAGTATTCACCCCCTTGACTTTTTACCTATTTTGTTACATTACAGCCTTAAGTTCTATGTTTTGTATATCTGAATTTTATGTGATGGATCAGAACACAATATTCTAAGTTGGTGAAGTGAAATGAGAAAAATATATACATACATTTTTTTTTTAGAAATAGAAAACAGAAAATTGGCATGTACGTATGTATTAACCCCCTTTGTTACGAAGCCCACAACAAAGCTCTGGTGCAACCAATTACCTTCAGAAGTCACATAATTAGTGAAATGATGTCCACCTGTGCTCAATCTAAGTGTCACATGATCTGTCATTACATATACACACCTTTTTGAAAGGCCTCAGAGCCTGCAACACCTAAGCAGGAGGCAGCACTAACCAAACACTGCATGAAGACCAAGGAACTATCCAAACAAGTAAGGGACAATGTTGTTGAGAAGTACAAGTCAGGGTTAGGTTCTAAAAAAATATCTAAATCTTTGATGATCCCCAGGAGCACCATAAAATCTATCATAACTAAATGAAAAGAACATGACACAACAGCAAACCTGCCAAAAGACAGCCGCCGACCAAAACTCACAGACAGGGCAAGGAGGGCATTAATCAGAGAGGCAGCACAGAGACCTAAGGTAACCCTGGAGGAGCTGCAGAGTTCCACAGCAGAGACTGGAGTATCTGTACATAGGACGACAATAAGCCATACGCTCCATAGAGTTGGGCTTTATGGCAGAGTGGCCAAAAGAAAGCCATTACTTTCAGCAAAAAAACAAAATGGCACATTTTGTGTTTGCGAAAAGGCATGTGGAGACTCCCAAAATGTATGGAGGAAGGTGCTCTGGTTTGATGAGACTAAAATTGAACTTTTTGGCCATCAAAGAAAATGCTATGACTGGCGCAAACCCAACACATCACCCAAAGGACACCATCCCAGTGAAACATGGTGGTGGCAGAATCATGCTGTGGGGCTGTTTTTCAGCAGCCGGGACTGGGAAACTGGTCAGAGTTGAAGGAAAGATGGATGGTGCGAAATACAGGGATATTCTTGAGCAAAACCTGTACCACTCTGTAAGTGATTTGAGGCTAGGATGGAGGTTCACCTTCCAGCAGGACAATGACCCAAACACACTGCTAAAGCAACACTTGAGTGGTTTAAGGGGAAACATGTAAATGTGTTGGAATAGCCTAGTCAAAGACCAGACCTCAATCCAATAGAAAATCTGTGGTAAGACTTAAAGAATACTGTTCACAAGCGCAAACCATCCAACTTGAAGGAGCTGGAGCAGTTTTGCGAGGAGGAATGGGCAAAAATCCCAGTGGTAAGATGTGGCAAGCTCATAGAGACTTATCCAAAGTGACTTGGAGCTGTGATTGCCGCAAAAGGTGGCTCTGCAAAGTATTGACTTAAGGGGGTGAATAGTTATGCACATTGACTTTTTCTGTTATTTTTTCCTATTTGTTGTTTGCTTCACAATAAAAAAAAACATCTTCAAAGTTGTGGGCATGTTCTGTAAATTAAATGATGCAAATCCTCAAACAATCCATGTTAACACCAGGTTGTGAGGCAACAAAACACAAAAAATGCCAAGGGGGGTGAATACTTTTTATATACCCGTTTTCCTCAAGAATAAGACCTATCCCGAAAAATAAGCCTTAGCGCGATCCCCATAAAATAAGCCCTAGTTCCGATCGTCAGCCAGACATCTGCTAAATGATAATATAAATTATTAAGACAAGATGAGTGCAAAAGGAAAGAGCTATTCTGTTGAGTACAAGAAAGGAATAGTGGAGGACTCCATGGGCAAAAACCCTATAGCTTTCTGCAAAGAGAAGAAGTTGAATCTCTGCATGGTCTGCAAATGGTTAGCTGAGTATTATAACCTCAGGCAACAGGCTGGAATTTGGGGTTTGAAGAGTTATGACGATGTTCCAGAGGAAGAAAACATGATTATATTTGAATAAATGTAAACTTTTGTACATGAATAAATGTTGCACAATAAAAAATAAGACATTCCCTGAAAATGAGCCCTATTGCATTTTTTGGAGCTGAAATTAATATAAGACCCGTCTTTTCTGTGGGAAACAAGGTACACATATATATATATATATATATATATATATATATATATATATATATATATATTTATATATAGTAAATAAATAATACATCTGTGTTCACATTTGAATATGTCTAAAACAAGTTAAAAAAAACTGCTTCCACCTCAGAATTATGAGAAAACAGTTATTACACTGCATTCTGGGAAGCTGAACAGGGACATCCAAATGTGCCCACAAATGCCTCGCTCTTCAATACATAAACCATTTCAAACATGGCTTCCTTATGCCTGCTGCGTTACACAGCCTTTATGCAAAGCCAAGGTTGGATTATATACAAGCTGAGAATCCTATTCACGTAAAGCAGTTTCAAGCTTACTGGCTATCATCAGCTTGTGTTGTGGATCTTATGAGTAGGTAGTTCCCCACAACAATCATTTAATATATGGTGGGCAAAAGAGCGATAGAAGCCCTCCACTGTACAGTAGTACAGTAAATAAAATGTACATCTGTGTTCATATTTGAATGTCTAAAACAAGTTAAATAAACTGCTTTCAGCTCAGAGTTCCGAGAAAAACAGTTATTACACTGCATTCTGGGAAGCTGAGCTGAGACATGCAAATGTGCCCACAAATGCCTCGCTCTTCAATCCATAACTCATTTCAAACATGGCTTCCTCTAACCTTATGCCCGCTTCATTACATAGCCTTTATGCAAAGCCAAGGTTGCATTAAACACACATATATATATATATATATATATATATATATATATATATATATATATATATATATATAGTGGTAGATGAGACATTAGACAAGTTTGATTACCCCATCTTGATTTGCTGTAACTACAAAATCCTCTGCAATATATTATAATTCTCTTGTTTACAAAATGATCAATCTTCCTCTCCATCAGCTTCTTTCTCATGAATACATTGTCTGTAGTGCGTTATCACACTTAATGCACTAATGCAGGTATAATTCTCATGAATTTAGTCTTTTCTAGTATAGTCCACTACTTATGCAAAGAGGGTAAATCAATATAATGAGGCTATACTGTATAATGTTACACATTTCTTCAAAGATTGGTTCAATTTACATTCTTACTATTCACATACTATTTTCACTTACTTTATACCTTTTCCAGTAACCTCTAGGACAATGTCCTCCATTCCATGGAAAAATAACAAGTAAAGTTTACTCATTAATTAGTTACCAGCAACTATTTCACAAAGCACAAACATACCTATGAGAAATGGCCCCTGAATGCACCAGTACCTAAAATTGTAATCCACGAGTATCTATCCCATGGTTATTTAAAAAAAAGAAAAATCAACACTCGTAGGGTTATTTATAACTCCTAGCAAGTACTGAGATTTGTACAAAAGCTTATGTGTACTGTCACCTAACTGGAGAGGCCCATAAAATGCCTCTGAGAACCCTATGTGTCCCAAATCTAACCTTATCATCAACCTAACATCTTAACTGTGTCGGATTTAAAGCTTGATTCCTCATATGCCACACAATGAATGGGGCTTATAAAGCAACCCCCATGACCCTGGGGATCCACGGCATTCCCCATGTCCATAAAGCTATGAATTGGGCGATCCCCTTTTCACGCGCCAGCCTCTATTAACTTAGGGTTCCCACAAGTAATAATATATATACCATGAGGCTCCCTATAGACTTCCATGGCATCTAACATTAACCCTTATACCATGAGGTCACACATACCCAAATGGTATATTGTACTATAAACTTGGGGTCCTTATAGATCCCCATGAAACCTAACCACGGTAGTCCATACCAAACCTTTGTGGCATCTAAAAATTAATCCCATATCACAGAGGCCCTTAACCAACCCCAGTGGCAACTAAAATTAACCCCATACCATGGGAGTCCTCAAGGGTATGGGGTTAAATATGAAACTAACTAGATAGATAGGGATAAGGGATGATATTAGAGCTTGTGCAGTGTGTTCACATAGTTGCTATGGGACCATTGAGCTTCCAACAGCTGTAAGCTTACAGTCAGCTGTAAGCAGGCAGGAAGCTTACGATAGGGCTAGAGAACAATGGCAAAACACTCCTCGTATTGAGTCAGTTACTTTTACATGAGCCATAGAATGGCTCGTTAACTTTGGGTTCTAAAGCTCCTGCAGTTACAAGGGGGGCTTTTCTCTCTGCTAACTGAGCACATGGAATAGAGACTAATATAGATGACTTTAACCAGTCATACATGGAGTAGTAGCCTTCTGATTGGTTACTGAGTAACCAATCAGAATTAGCAATTGAAATGCTAAATTCTGAATGGCTGAAATATTGACACATATTTTAGCCAATCAGATGCCAATATAAATACCCAGGCTCATAGGGGTAACAGGTGTTTAGGGTGGCCAGGCAAAACCCGTGCTCATAGGGGGTAACCCTGCATTCATTTTTATTATATAATCACTTCCTTGCTATGGCAAGGGGTTTAGATTGATAGATAGATAGAATATAGATAGATATATATATAGATAGATAGATAGATAGATAGATAGACATAGAAAGATGTTTCAGCTAGTGGTGTGTGTTCATGTTAGATAGTGAGTAGCATTGCATGGTGTTGTTATAGAGACTACTGTATTTCAGAATCTGAGACTCCTAGGGGTATATCTAAGACAGGATATGAGCACACATGAGAGAGCTACCTGCAAAACCTCAGCTTTGTTCAGAATTTTGTTTTGCAGGAGCCATGTATTAGCTCAGCAAATTTGCTTGTAAGAAGTCCCGTATCTATTTATCAGCCATACGCAAGTTCTAAAAGGAGCCATGTTTTCGAGCCAAGTACTAGTGTATAACAGGAACCATAACTATTCTCACATAGTTTTTCCTTCCTTTTCTGTATCAATCTGATTTGCAACCTAAAGTAATCCTTTAAGAGAGATGTTTTCAGGAGTTGCCCCTTCCCATGACCAAATAATTATGACAAATGGACAAATGAGATTTAATCATGATCTTAAAAACATAATTTGACATAAAACACAAAACTGTTATCAACCCTCCAATTGATGTCAGTACAGTAGTTTATTTTTGACACCACAGGGAATCTTCATATTTAACATTGCATTTTTCCCAATATTTGAAGTAGCTAAAGAAGGAAACAATCAAAAAAAATGCCAGTGTTGGTGCTACTGACTACAGTGCCAACAGCTTTAGACTTTGATTTTAGATTTATATAGAATGATTTCTTCACTCTGATTTCTATATACATAAATATATTGTACAATTGGCCTTTTCATGAAACACGATCTCTCTGTTTTTCTGAAACTTGAGAGGAATCAAGTGGTGTGGTATCTTGTCAGCAATGGAAATAGATTCCTTAAAATTGGTACTGACAGTTGAACTTCCTATTCAGATCTGTAACATATACCGACTCTACATAAAAACTCAAAATTCTTTAAAAAGAAGAGTAATAGTGACATCTGCTGTTAGATATACTGTAGTGCAAATGAATAGAGTACCGGAGTGATTTCTTTCACTTGGTGTCCTATACTGTATCCTAAGTAGTAGTTATGTGAAAAAATAAAGCTTTTACAGGATACACAAGGATGGTTTTGTTTTAATACTTTATATGTGACATTGTTTCTACTTTCAAAGAAAATAGCTTTTCTGAATGAAGAACTACATTAGTATCTCTAGCATTATAACACACTGTTATTCTGTCTCATTATACGTTCATAAGTCTACTAACATTTGTATAAGATAGGTTGAATTTACTGTAAAAAATATCCCATTCTCCCGAATAAATAAGTTAACTATTTTGTAAGTTAATGTTTAGAAAATTGTTCCCCAGTGTTAGAGATACATTGTTTAAAGAGGTATAGATAATGAGGAGTAGTATTTAGGAGTACAGTTGGGTATAATTTGCTAGTTTTAGAGAAATATAATGGACTGTGTATTGTTGAAGAGGAACATGCTCTCTCACTCCAAGGAAGAGGATGGGGGCTGCCTGCTGCCCACCACTGTTATAGAGTTTTGTTCCATATCTCCAAGGAACACACTGTATTACATTAGTAATGTCAGTATGTAGGTCTAGTTAACTAACTTAAGATATATTTTCTTTTGTTCATTCAGAGAGAGACTTGGTAAAACGAAAAATGTTTAGCTGAAATAGTTAAAAATGTAATACACATATTTTGTCTTCTTTCGCTACTTAAACCTGTCAAACCTTATTCTGTATTCAGTGCAGAAATCTGACACTGAAAAATCTAATTACAACAACAATAGTATCAAATGTGTTTAACTGTGCTGAAACATATGTGAGGATGATACAATTAAAGGCATTTTTAAGTGTCATGGATTATTAATGTATCGAATAGAGGAGAATCAGTAGTGTATGAAAACATTTTTTGCATGAAAAAATACTAAAATAAACATTTACAAAATCACCCTGATGTTTGTTAAATTGCAAGCTGAGGCTTTTGTTAGTTGACACCTCTGAAAATCTCTGCTAAGAATAGCATCAAATTCATAATTCTTTTTGGCCAATCAGGAGAAAGTAGAGGTTAGTTGATACATTTGTACCATACCCTGGGGCTCCTGTATTGCAAAGCAGCGTGGAATATGTAGTCAGTCTATCTCTCTCTGTCTCATTGTGCTCTGATTCAGCTTTGAGCTCAGACCCCACCCAGAGCATTACTTCCTTTGGTCTCTACCAGAACGGTTGAACTCTGTACCTCTGTGCTCTCTTTAGTGTACATGGTCATGTAAGTTTCCTGTGGGTTCGCAAAGCTGCATTTTACTTTGTAAGCACACTGAACTTATCTATATATTTTTCTGATAATCACTGCCTGTTTCTTACCAAACATTTGAAACCCAGGAAACTTATATACACCTTTAAACATGTGAACGTATTCACTAGGAACTTGTTATTGAAAAAAACATTTTGATTAACTGTGAATTCTATTGTCCTCACCTTCTTGCTTGGTGGTCAAGTATTTTTTTAACTATGAAATCTGATTAGAGAAATATGAGTTTATTGTTACGCTATTACAATTTGTTTTGTCTTTGATGGAAACATTTTTTTGCAAGTGAGGGGAAAAGCTATGGGCACTGACAGCCATTTCAAAAGACAAAGAGCATCGGTCTAGTAAATTCCCCAATGGTGCTTACAAATGTGAATCTGTGATAGGAGTGATAAAAAAATATATTATCAAAGATTTCCTTAACTGCAGTACAAGTGGAGTTATCTATTTCCTAGAGTGTCTGTGTGACCAAAAGATACATAGATGCATGGCCAGTCTTGAAGACTGGGTAAACACTTTAATTATATCAGAAATAGTAAGGAAGATTAAGCTATAGGTAAGTCCCTCAGTATAGTGACTTATAGCTTTTAAAAACATCAGTAATCAAGAATGGAGATAAAATATTGGGCACTGAAGACATCCACACAATGAATTTATGGGATAAATATGGAGGAAGCAGTAATTAAAGCAATTATGCTGAACACAGTTATACATCATGCAGGTACTTTCACCACAGCATCCTGGGTTCAAATCCAGCCAGGAAACCAAGAGGTCACACTGGTCAGTACTTTGATGGGAGACCACCTGGGAATACCAGGAGCTGTATGCTGCGGCCCACTGGAGAAGGAACTGGCAACCAACTCCAGTATCTCTGCCATGAAAAGCAAGTGGATCAGCATGGTGTGTTGTCCATTAGGTCACAGAGAGTCTGACATGTACATTTGTATATACATATATATATATATATATATATATATATATATATATATATATATATATATCCTGTTATAGATTTATTGCATCTTAATTAAGGAATTTATACATATAAATATATATATATATATATATATATATATATATATATATATATATATACATATATATATATATATATATAAAATAGTTTACATTTGAACAAGTTTTCTCTCTTTTCTCTTTTATTATTATCATTTTCTTTATTTGTAATGTGCCAACATATTCTGTAGCGCTATAAAGCTGTAAGTTTAAGTCAAAACAATATTAACGCAATGAAGAATTAGGAAAATGAGCTTTCATTAGAACACATAAGATTGAAAACTTGCAGATTAAAATCTAAGGCCCCAATTCAATTGAGCAATTGTTAGTTAATGGAGCCCGTAATGTAGCCCGTAAACTAATTTGCTATTCAATTTGCGTCTTTTAGCTACCCAGATTGCTGGTTACAGGCTGAAAATACCTGTGGTTGTCCAAATCGTAAATCCAACCTATCTAAGCCTGTGATCTTTCAAGGCTGTAAATTTTACAATTGCAAATCACTATTCAATTGCGACAAGTACTAGAGAGGACCCGCAAAGGGAGTGAAACACACGATCGTAGCACTGTAAATGCAAATAAAAAATCTATACTGCATTTTAAAAGATGGGAAAGTGATGAAAGATGTTAGAATTAATTGCACAACAGTCTCAAGCTCGCAAATCTGCAATCAAAATTTTTTTTTACGTTTTATTTCCGCGTTGAATCAATCTTGGTAATCAAGAAGTTAATACATATCAGGCCACCCACATAGACTATACACGTCCAAGGCCACCTGCTATAGACTACAGGTTAACTACTCACAAGGGCCGTGTGTGTTCTTGGAAATCCCGGCACCAGCACCCTGATATCTGGCTTCAGTATCAGTCAGAGTCTCTCCGTCAGGAACCAGCACTTCCAGGAGTCTCAGTAACCTTCCAGTGGTAGTGATCAGGACAAGTTTCTTGCAGGGTGGAGATAAGTTCAGTATCGCAGCACCAGGAGCAAAATAAGAGGCATACAATTTCTATATGGCTCAGAAGTGAACTGTTTTATTTTGAAAGTCAACAATATTTATAGCAGTTAGATACAAGCGGGTATACACAATGTAACAATGAGAGGATATGGCAGACAATTACAGGAGATGACCTCACATGGGGTCTATCAGTACCTTGATGGTTGGCACCTGAGAACAATAAGACTACCTTTTAATATACATCCTGCCATCTCCAGCTGCCTAGCACATGGGAGAGGTAATCAGCTTATCTGGGCAAACAATGAGACAAAAAGAGATCATAATACAAGGGAGGTGTTTATGTAGATAATCCAGTGGTGGAGAAAAGCAGTCTGTGCTTTTATGGAGGGTCAATGGGCCAACACCCGCACTGAGAAACGGGGGTCTATGACATTACTCCCCCCTTCCAGACAGCAGTTCTGGGACTATGATGCTTAATGGATGATGGTCTTGAACTGCAACCCATAGCCCAAGTCCAAGTCCCCATCCAAATTCAAAATGTTGGCTCAAGTGGCCACTGCATGACCTCCTCCTGCAGGGGGTAGTAGGTTGGCCTGGTCTGGTGATGGATGTCCATCTTTCAGGAAAGTGTCCACAGTCTCTAACCCCAATTTCTGTAGGGTCTTGGAAACATAATTCATTTGTACAGTTCATCTAGCGGGTTTCTGGGCTAGCAGCCACTTCTCAGCCACCCTCCCCCATTTTCTTCACAACATCTAGGATCCCAATCCTCAGGGTCCCAGGTAGCAATACAGCCTAACTCCATCTCCATTCCTTTCAATAACCCACCCCAAATTGCAGGCATCAATCTTGGGGACACATCCAGGCTCTCAGTAACAATTATCTCATCCAGGGGTATACTGCTACCCTCTTGGCCACAGGCAGGTAGTGGTTCTGGGGAATCCCAGCTAGGGATCAGCTCAGGAGGGGGTAAAAAGCAATTCCCCACTGGCATAATCTCCTTAGGGTCGGTTGTCTAGGCAGGGTTGGGGTTAAACAGATCAGGACTCAGGATTAGGGTTTCTGGATGAAGGCCCTTTCGTGGCTGAGGCTCGCTGGGGTTGTAAGGATCCTTATGTAAGGATCATCCGGGACTGGTAAGCTTGCAATTACGTCTGCAGCTAGGGTACGCTGTGCCAGGTCCTCTGGTACCGTGTGCTGATTGCCCATATCATTTTACTCTGGCTGGACTAAAACAATCCCTATCAGCTCTGCTGGCATCTCTGCAGGGTTTTGGAGTGGAGCCTCAACTTGCTCCTTCCTTAGGCTCTCAGAGCCAGTGCCCTCACCTGAACTCCCACACTTATCTGGATCCACCTGATCCATGCTGGGCAAGAGCTTCAGGGTCTCAGGGGAAGCCCCCTCTCCTGATAGCCTCATGCCCCAATCTGGCTTCACACTCTCCATGACTGTCAGCCTTGGCACCTGGACATAAGGGGTCTGTGGTTCAGGAAAGGTAAAAGTCCATGGGTAGTTGGGCAGACTCTCAAAGCTTGCACCCTCCTCTACCAACTGTTCAGTCTCCAGCTCCTCGCCCTTGGTTAGTGACTGGAACTTTTCTGGTTGTTGGCCATCTCCCAGTGGCTTGTACTGCTTTACACTGCTTCCCGACCTTGCATCTACCAGTGTCTTTTATTCTTCTGTCCCTGGGTGTATTTCCACATCCTTTCGGTGTTGTGCAAATTGGTTATCCCTGTGCTCTGCGGTTCCAAGGCCCTGCAGCACATCTGGGAGCCCTTACACCAGTCCAAGCTTGTAGAAAGAGGGTTATTGTGATGCAGGAGTTGGAAGCACTAGGTCCACATTCTCATGTTCCAAGTCAAGTTCCAACCACAACAGGTCCTCAAACCGTTCTGATAGCTTTTCACCTGGCTGGAGCCCAAGGGAAGCCATCTGTTGATTTAGAATAGCTGTCCGCCAATCCGTTGCCATCGCAGATCCAGCATACTGGTGATCAGGCTCCTTTTCTCCCTGATCACCTCTGCTCTGCAGGCCTCCATGTGGTCCATGATCCCCTCTATCCAGGGCTGGCCTTCCTTGGACCGGACCTGGATTTGAAGGTTTGGAAAAATTGCTGATCAGTTTCTGCATCCCCTCCAAGCCGTCAAAAGTACTGGACTTCAAAACTGCATAGATCACCATATCCCATCCTTGCTGTTGGTTCTTGCACCGAGATCCCAGCACTGAAAACCAGTTGTGATGATCCAAGGGTAGGACTATTACTGCCCAGGGTCACCTGCTATAGACTACAGATTAACTACCCACAGGGACCGTTTGGGTTCTTGGAAATCTTGGCACCAGCACCCTGATATCTGGCTTCTGTATCAGTCAGGGCCTCTCATGGGGTCTAGCAGTACCTTGATGGTTGACACCTGAGAACAATAAGGCTACCTTTTAATAGACATCCTGCCGTATCCAGCTGCCTAGCACATGGGAGAGGTAATCAGCTTATCTGGGCAAACAATGAGAAAAAACAGATCATAATATAAGGGAGGTGTTTATGCAGATAATCCACTGGTGGAGCCAAGCAGTCTGTGCTTTTATGGAGGCTCAATGGGCCAACCCCCGCAGGCCGACAAAAAGGTGTCCGTGACAGGTCTCACTTAATATTGGCTGTTTCTAAATTGGTAGTTATGGCCTTGCTTAATTGATCATGATCATGCTCTGAAATGCTACTTACGATTGCATGGTTTACGGTTTAGGCTTTCGGCCAGGCAGCTGCAGGCTTGATCAATTGAATAGCTCTGTAACTGTTGCAAATTGAATGAAGGGCACAATTGAATGGAGGCCCAAGTCTTTTCTTGACATTCAATCCTCTCCATAACTACACTGGTTTTTTTTTTTTTAACAAGGAATTAGGTGCATACATGTAAGCTGATCCCATTCTGAAGATGTATTTTATGTTTCTTCATTTTTTAACACTTACCCATATATTAGTCATGATAATTATATGTATTAAGCACTCAACAGTGAACAGTTGCCTCAGTAGAAGCTCTTGATTCTCATCAGGCTGTTTTTGCATGTGACAGTCGCATGGGTGTGACGTAATGCTGCAGAGGCGTTGGGGTGTACACTTGATGTATGCTGATTTTTGTTATTTCTTCTTATATTTATTAGGGTTGAGTATTAATGGGAGGATAGATTAGAGTATAACATAGGTTTGGAAAAACCCTTTAATATTTTCAAGTGAAACATTTTTTCATATTTTTTGTAACTATCAAATAAAGTTATAGTTGTAATGTCTCTCATTTGTTGACATTAAGGAAATTACATTGTAGCAAGCGTAAGGTTACAGGGACTGTAAGTTGTTTTTTTTTAACACGTAAGTGTGACTCTCAGTTATAGACATTAAGGAAATCACATTGTAGCAAGCATAAGGTCGCAGTCGCTCTAAGTTGCTTTTTATATTGAAATTCCTAAGTATGAGCCTATTATCTGATAAATAATGTATGCATTGTTCCAAATTAATGAATCATAGCTCATATCATAGTTTTATTTTGTGTACTGAACAAACTTTTTTAAATAAGCCATTTATGAACTCCAGAAATTTCACATTTTACTTTTAATTGATAAGGTTGTTTTTTTTATACAAAGTCTTAAAACTAAACAAACTTAAATAAAAAGCAATAATGAAAAAATAAAATAAATGTAACAACACTTCAATTAGTACAATGGAGGTAATCGAAATTATATAAACAGTTCCACTCCACACCTAATAGCAAAAAGCACTAAATAAGATAGAGTGCTGAGGACAATTTACTCTTCCCACTTCAGAGTAGAATTCAAACTTTAAAAATAAAGATATTCCCCAGCACCCCAAATATAGAACACAAGAATCATATACATTCTGTATAATGAATCTATTAATTCAAGTGAAAGAGCAGTGCCATAAGACAGCTATATAAAGTGTGCAAACTCGCACAAACAAATATAAAGTGTTGTTAAGCATCTGTTCAATGCAACTCCCTCCTATTCATGTTTATCTAGACCTATCTAAACATTGCATCCTACAAGTGATGAAGCCATTGCATCCCAGTGTGATGGGTTTAAGAATTTGCTGCCTCCTGTCTGTTTTTGCTCCCAGAAATGAATACCTAAAGAAACAAGCTATGGCTTTGGTTACCTAAGCCGCTCTCCAACTAAGAGATTGATCCCTTATTAGGCATACTGGGCTAAGCTCTTCACTAGATTCAGATTCCATATTACCTACAGACTCTTCAGATTATACAACCCTTGCATTAAAGAAACAAGCACTACAGACTGCGTTCTGCCACTGGGTAACTTTCTGACCATTGGTATGTCTCTCCTCCATGCACAAAACTGTATAACCTTTTATTGCCTTCCAAGTACAACTTATGTAAGAAAAATCTATTTTACTTATGGAAGTTGGAAAATCTATGTACTTCCACACTATTCTGGTGACATGATCAATCACACTTTGACATTCATAAGACCTTTAATTTGATATTGACATGATTCTGGTGGTCATCTTTGAGGACAGATGGTTTTTGTCTCATTGTTCAAGGTGTTCAACCAGTCCAAAATATCACACACGAAAGTATCAATTTACTGCAATCTCTACCCGTGTTTGACCATTTATGGTTCTCTTTAGCTATGAGCTTCATCACAAACATATCCGTATCATTATTATAATAATAGTAGACTAGTTAACTAAAATGGCAAACTTAATTCCATTCCCAAATATACCCTCTGGTCCCATAACAGCTAGGGTTTCATGATAGAGATGGTTTGTTATACCCACTTATATATTGTGAGATCAAGCAACCCAGTTTACTTCTGAATTTTGGAAGGAATTTTGTTATCTTCTAAATATTAAATACTAGTGCTTTCCACATAGAAACTACTGGTCAGCATAGATAATCCAATCAGACTTTGGAGTACTTAAGGTGCTTTTCCTCATAGCTACAACATCATCTCCTCTCCTTGGCTGATTTAGCCTTTAACATCATAAGCCAAGACTTATTAAAACACTGCTGATCTCAAGCAATAATAATCCTTACCCTTCAAAATAGGGGATATAGGGTTCAATTGAAATCTCTAACATATGTGTGCAAAAAAGGCTGCTCACAGATAACCCATTATAATCCAAACTACACTAAATCAAACTACACTTTCATTCAGCACATGATAATTAAAGTGATTGAGACCGGTAGGTTACTTAGTTATGGTGCAATTGTGATTAAATAAAAATAATAAACTCCTTCCCTCTAAATGAAACACACCAGGCATACAGTATGTGTCCCAAACAGAGCATAAACTTTATTAGTTGGTCCACTTGTTTTATACAATTTTTACATGCCAATTATCAAGGATCAAACCTCCACCAAGGGCCCAGGGCCAGCTTTCCTAAATCCTTATCTAAGTGCCGATGAGTCTACAACCCCAAATGTCAGCCATCTCCGTTCAGTGTCTAGCCTCAGCAGGGTTTTGTTAGGGTACATTGAACATTGGAGCCAGAGTGTCTGGGTGGTGTGATGGGGTCTAACCCAAGTGAGGGACCATGAATCCAGGGTGTAAAAACCTAACACATTGAGGAGAAGATCTCCGCTAAGTGGGGAACCTGGTGGAGGATGGTGGGGGTTATCCAGCCGAGGATGCTCTGTAAGCGGGGAAAGGGATATCCCTAGGGCCTAGTGTGGTTAGGGGAACTGGCAGTTGGGTATATCCGCTCCATAGACACCTTAATTGAGTCAGAGGGGAGTTTTTTAGGGGAGTCAAGGGGCTCCTGGGTGTATTCACTTTTAGTGGTCCCTATTAGATTTAATGGGTGGTCAGGAACAATGACTATGGTCAAGTATTTTCTAATTTGTGGTTAACCGCAAGACAAAGGGGTAACACTTGCAAAGCACTTGACACCAGTTGACATTTGTCTATTAAAACAAAGTGTTTCCATTGCTGTCTTTGAGCCTAATTAAAAATACTTGATGACTTAATCAGATCTGTGGATTTCCCATGAAAGTCTACAGAGTTCAAATCCAACCCAGATTATTTTAAAGTCGAATATGAACATTCATTTTTCATGTCCATTTTTGCAAACTGTTAGAAAATAGATACTGATGAGCCCAATTTAACAAAAACTGTGAAGCTGTGTTCCACTTGAGCAATTGTTTAAGCTTTATTTCTCTTATTCGTCACTAGCTCTTGTGACTTTCCTTTCATCCCCAACCCCATACCTCCTTTCCTTAACCTGTTCATAATGATCAAGACCTGGAACCATATTTTCACTAGCTGTGCGTTAGATGTACTGCATAAACATGCTCTATGTATGGAAGAGAAATCCAAACAAATGTACAGTATAACACAAACAACAATGTAACTTTTGTTTTACCTACAAATATTTTCTGTCACATGTGAGTAGTAAGCACATCTTTACTTTCTATAAATATCATACTGTTACAATGCTTGTATAATACTGGCACATGGGAATGAAGCTTAGATAGGAGCATATTGTTTTTTTTTTTTTAAAGGACAACATTTCAATTATTGTCCCTGAACCTAAGAATAGTATGTTAGTATAAAATACAGTAAACCATGTATAAAGGGAATGGCAATTCTAGTTGCATTTTTTTATATTAATTAATCATCTGATTTACTCAAACATGTAAACTGTGTTTATTTCCTGTGTCCATTGATTTGGTACAGGTGAGAGGGGAGTGTTTTTGCCGGGGTTAAAATTGCATAGGTTTGGGCCTTGTGTGTGACTGTTTGCAGGAGGGAGTTCAAAGAAATGGGTCAAATTGTAGTATTTTTTGTAATTTGTAATTATGAGTTAGTTCAGTGGCAACCTCACTCAGTGTACATCCTGCCACATGTATGAACTACTGGAACAACTGATCCAGGGTCCGTACCTCTGTGACTGGTGTGAGCAGGTTGTCTCTCTGGAAGCTCAAATTGGAGAACTGGAGAGGAGAATTGCAGCACTTAGTGATATTGCTTCACTGGAAAGGGAGCTGGTGCTCACTGAGCACAGTTTAGATGGGCTTAGCATGAAGGGTGGAACTGGGGCTAGTGAGGATGTCCAGGGAGGTAGCTGGGTTACAATTACAAGGGGAAGAAGGGGGATCAGGAGCAGGAAGCAGGCCAATACTAAGTTGGTAAGCACCAACAGATTTGCCAGATTGAGTGAAACTGTTGGGGATGTCCATTCAGGAATGGCAATGCCAGATAGAGCTGTTCCCTCTAACAGCCGGGAGAACAGTTCTACTGGAGGAGTGGGAGGGCAGAATAGGCAGAGAAACAGGCAGGTTTGGTGGTAGGGGACTCTATTATTAGGAAGGTAGACAGGGTGATTTGTCACCCAGATCCCAGCAATCAAACAGTTTGCTGTCTCCCTGGTGCTCGGGTTCGTCATGTTGTGGATCGGGTAGATAAATTATTGGGAGGGGCTGGACGTGAACCAATGCTCTTGGTACATATTGGTACCAATAACAAAATTAGTGGAAGATGGAGTGTCCTACAGAATGATTCTAGAGAATTAGGGAATAAGCTTAAGGCAAGGACCTCCAAGGTAGTATTTTCTGAGATACTACCAGTGCCATGTGCTAGCCTAGGGAGACAGAGGGAGCTTAGGGAGGTTAATGCGTGGCTAAAAAAGTGGTACACTAAGGAGGGGTTTGGGTTTTTAGAGCACTGGGCTGACTTCTCACTTGGGTACAATCTCTATATCAGGAATGGATTGCACCTTAATGACAAGGGAGCTACTCTGCTAGGGGAAAGAATGGTAGAATGGCTGGGGGAGTTTTTAAACTAATGGGTGGGGGGGAGGGACTAGATAGAAGTAATGGGGTAGTAAGTGTAGAGGGGTAAGGAATTAATTAACTAGTCATGTGGGGGGAGATAGGGGGAAGGGTAGTATAGTCAATAGAGAGGTACTACTGCTAAGTAACTCAAGTACAGTGGCAGGCACTCCAGAAGTACAGACTCATAACATAATATAAAGTGTATGCTTGCTAATGCCAGAAGCATGCCAGAAAAATGGGAGCATTAGAATTATTAGCAGTAAATGATAAATGGGATTTAATAAGCATTACTGAAACATGGTGGGATGACACTTATGAATGGACTGTTAATCTGGATGGTTATAACCTATTTAGGAAAGATAGGGGCAATGGTGAAATAGGAGGAGGGATTTATCTGTATGTTAAGCCTGATTTTAAGCCTAGTTTGTGGGTAGAGTTAAATAGCGGAGCAGCAAATTCCAAAAGAATATTGGTAGGAGTATGCTATAAACCCCTAAATATAATTGAAAGTGAGGAAATGCAATTATTATTACAGATTTGAAATGCCGCTAAGCATGGGCAAGTTCTAATAATGGGAGATTTTAATTGCCCAGAAATAAACTGGATGAATGAGACCAGCATTTCAGCGAAGGGGAGCAGGTTTTTGAGTACACTCAGAGATCATTATCTGGCCCAGGTTATAAAAGAACCTACTAGAAATGAGGCTATTTTGGATTTAGTAATCACAAATAATATTGGTATGGTATCAAAGGTTGAAATAGGGCAACCTTTGGGAAACAGTGATCAAAACACAGTTTCATTTGAGATTGAATTAAAAAAAAGAAAACTGTAAGGGGACAACTGTACAAAGGCAAATTTTAATGGTCTAAGGTCAGCAATACAAAGTATAGACTGGGACAGAGAACTGATAGGTAAAAATACTGAACATAAATGCACAACATTTAAATCTGTAATAAATATGCATACACATCGGCATATACCATGTGGGAGTAAAAGTAAAAGGAGTAAATTACATCCAACGTGGCTTAACAATGCTTTAAAGATCAAGATACGGAGTAAAGAACAGGCATTTAAATTATACAAACAAGAGGGGACAGAGACTGCTTTACAAGGAAATCAATAAAGCTTGCAAACACGCTATTAGACTAGCTAAAAAAGAAAATAAAAAACGAGTTGCAAAGGAGAGTAAGACTAACCCTAAAATATTACAATGTGAAACTGGACGTCTGATATTTAGTGACCAGGAAAAGGCAGATGAGCTAAATAGGTTCTGTTCTTCATACACAAGGGAGGTACAATGGAGCTACAGTACCTTCACTAAGAAGAAATCCAAAAGAGGTTAGAAAAAAAAATGTTAATAAAGCCCCAGGTCCTGGTGGAATACATCCACTATTAATGAGGGAACTCGGTTCTGTAATAGCCAAACCATGATATCTAATTTTTCAATATTCACTCAACACTGGGTCGCTACCAGATGACTGGAGAAAAGCAGAGGGGATACCTATATTTAAGAATGGAGCAAGAGCAAATCCGGGGAATTATAGACCTCTAAGCCTTACTTTTGTAGTGGGAAAGCTTTTGGAAGGGTTATTAAGGGATAATATACAAGAATATGTCTATTCAAACAGGATTATAAGTAGGAGCCAACATGGATTTATGAGGGATAGGTCATGTCAAACAAATCTAATTAGTTTCTATGAGGAGGTTAGTAGGAACTTGGATCAAGGCAAAGGCTTTTGATACAGTGCCACATGGGAGACTATTGTGCAAACTAAGGGATGCAGGAATTGCAGTAAATATATGTACATGGATTGAGAGCTGGCTAAAAGATAGGAAGCAAAGGGTTGTTATAAATGGAACATACTCAGATTGGACTAATGCGGTAAGTGGGGTTCCTCAGGGCTCAGTATTAGGCTCTCTCCATTTTAACATATTTATTAACAATTTAGAAGCAGGACTTGAAAGTATTGTCTCCATTTTTGCTGATGACACAAAGTTGTGCAAGATAATTAAATCAGAAAATGATATACTTTCCCTCCAAAGGGTTTTGCATAAATTAGAGAAATGGGCAATTTAATGGCAAATGAGATTTAATACAAATAAATGTAAGGTTATGCATCTGGGAAGGAAAAATAACCATGAAATTTATAAACTTAATGAAGCAAATCTAGGGGTATCAGACATTGAAAGGGATTTGGGAGTGCTAGTGGACAACCACCTAGGTAACAGTTCTCAATGCCAAGCAGCAGCTGCAAAGGCAAATAAAATATTAGCATGTATTAAGAAGGGTATAGAAGCAAGGAAAGCAAATATAATTCTACCACTATACAAATCCATAGTATGCCCTCATTTGGAATATGGAGTACAGTTTTGGGCACCACTTCATAAAAAGGACATTTTAGAAATGGAAAAAGTACAGAGCAGGACAACAAAACTAATAAGGCGAGTGGAAGGGCTAAGTTATGAAGAAAGACTAACCAAATTAAACTTATTTTCTCTAGAAAAAAGGCGTCTAAGAAGGGATATGATTACCCTATATAAATACATCCAAGGTCAGTATAAAGATTTGTCAAGGTAGCTTTTTGTGCCTGGAGGTTTTCAACTCACAAGAGGGCATCCTTTGAGGCTAGAAGTAAACATATTCCACCTTAAAGAAAGAAAAGGGTTCTTCACAGTAAGGGTGGTTAATCTGTGGAATTCTCTACCAAAGCAGGTGGTGACAGCGGATTCTATAGATAACTTTAAAAAGGGTTTGGATATATTTTTACATAAAAAGGGAATTCAGGGTTTTCCTGGATAATTAGAGAGGGTGCATTGATCCAGGAAGGAATCCGATTGCCAGTATCTGGGGTCAGGAAGGAATTATTATTTTTTCCCTTTTGAGACAATTGGCTAAGTATTACTGGGTTTTTTTCTGTTTGCCTTCCTCTGGATCAATTAACAGCTAATCCGCATATTGCAGATCAGAAAAGATCTTAAAAGGTTGAACTTGATGTCCTAAAAGTATTTTTTCAACCTCAATTACTATGTGACTATGTAATTCTATATTTTATGTATCAGTTTGCTCATATGCATTAAAACTTTTAACATTCAGTGCTATCGTTGTATATTCATTAGAAGGCAGAGAAATGTATGAATATATATAATGAAGGAGAAAGCACTAGCTACCAACCTGTATTTCCAAACAGATCACAAACTGATTTTTTCTAAAAAGTTAAACCTTTTTTTCAGCAACATCTGTCAAGGGCTCATGTGAAATAACAGGGTTAAGTAAAGAGTTGACAGAATTCCAGCTGAATTGTTCAAAATCCTAAAAGAGGATGCTGTGATAGTGTTGCTTGCATTATGCCAACAAGATCAGTCTATATCCCAATGCCAAAAAGGCAGTGCCTATTTCCAAACAATTGCTCTCTTTTCACATGCCAGCAAGGTAATGCTGCAGACTCGGCTCTAACAATATATGAACCAAGACCTACCAGATGTGCAAAGGCACAAGATATCACATTTCCAGTGTCCACTGTAAAATATAGAAAGCAAGAGAGTTCCAGAAAAAGCTCCATTTACTTCTGCTTCATAAATAATTCTAAAGCCTTTGACTGTGTGGATCAACACAAATGTGTGGCAAATTCTTAAAGAGATGGGAGTACCAGACCATCCATCTACCTTCTGAGGAATCTGTAGGTGGACCAAGGAGCCACTGTAGAACCGAACTTGGAACCCGAATGGTTCAAGATAGGAAAATGAGTGTAACAAGGTTGTATATTGACTCCTTTTTTATTTAACTTATACATAGAATACATCAGGCCGGCTGGAATCAGTTTTGCTGGGAGAAATATCAATATTCTCAGATATGTGAATGATACTGTCCTGATGGCTGAAAGTGAGGAGGAACTAAATGGCCTATTGATGAGGATGAAAGAAGCATATAAAAGCGGGCCAGCTGCTCAATGTTGAAAATATGAATATCATGGTAAACAGCAATCTCAGTTCCTGACAAATAGGTGGAGAAGAAGTGAAGGCAGTGACAGATTTTATTTTCCTGGGCTCCCAGATCTTTGCAGATGTTGAATGCAGCTATGAAATTAAAAGATGTTTGCTTTTGGGAAGGAATACTATGGCAAGCCTGGACAAGCTGGAAAAAAGCATATAAATGTAAGAGCGGGACCATAAAGAAGGCTGAGCTCAATAGAAGCAATGATCAGGAGGTTAAATCTCAAATATTTTGACCATATCATCGGAAGACAAGATTCCCTAGAGAAGACTTGGTGCTGGGAAAAAATGAAGGCACAGGAAAAAGGGGACAGCAGAGGCGCCAATGGATAAATGAGGTTACCCACCCACAATCACTACGAGCCAGTCAAAGACATAAATTCAGGCTTACAACTCCACTGGTTTAAGCACAGCTCGATCATTATAAGTGTTAAATAATTAAAGTTACACAAAAAAGATATTCTATTAGACCCATAGCTCTAGCTTCCAAATAAAGTCTGACCCGCAAATTAAAAAAAGTATCATGTTTCTGTCAAAATATTGTTCTAAATAGGACTCGCAAGGGCTTTTTCAAACAGTTAAAACTACACACCCAATGCTGTACTTTAAAAGCATGACGACATGGAAAGACATTAGAATTTATTGCAAACAGTCTCAAACCCACAAAATGCAATTAAAAAATATTATTTGTAACTGTTATTTATGAGTAATATCGATCCAGGGGCTCAAGGGGTTAATACATATCATAAATTCCACAAGGACTAGAACCAATGCTCTAATGCATTTTATAGAGTGCTAGATTGCTTGATTGCAAGCACCATTGGCAAGTATTACTTATTGGCTCTATTTATTTGTAGCCTCAGATTGCAGGTTTCGTCTAACTTCCATGTTTTCCTGATGTCAGGATGACGGTCTCATTTACTATTGCCTGTGTCTAAGAAGTAAATTACAGGCTTGCTTATATATTAATGGTCATATTTTCATGCTTCCCAAACTCCTACTTAAAAAGGCAGAGATTAAGGCCCTCATTCTATTATCGGCCGTAAATCGGCCGCAAAGCTGCAATTCCTTGCGGGGCTCCCGTTACCTTGCAATTCAAATAGACGGCGCCGCAAGGATATCCCCTTACGGCCGGCCGTATATCTTGCAACCGGCCGTAAGCTGAGAAATCTTTAAAAGCAAATATATATTCAAGACGGCACTGTAAAGCTCTGTAAATGCTAGGGATCATAATGGGGGACATGAGGATTAATAGCAACCCCCTCTCAAGCTTGCACATCAGCCCAAATCCGAGATTTTATTAACGGTTTATTTTCCGGCCGCAGCGTGGGCGGGTCTGAGGTGCTCCAAGCCCTCTGGACTCCATGGATATTTGGCATAAATTAAAATAAAAATTATTTACGGATTTGAGTGTAGGGGAATGTTGTGCTATGAATGCTAACACCTACAATCACTTTATAGTCTCCTCAGAGTGCAGGATGGCTTTATTATGGCTTTATTATGTGCTTAATTGTGTGCCTGCGGGACCTTTTTGCTGCAAGTAAGCTGCGGCTCGGTTTTAGCCTAGCAGAGAGGGTTCGCGGAGCAATTGAATAGCAACCAGGATTTTCTTGCGGCCGAAACTCTTGCGGCCGTTTAAGATCAAAGGTTTTCCTCCGGCGCGTGCGGCCGCAAGGGATAACAAGGCGCGGGCCGCAAGCCTGCCAGAGTCTCCGGCCGGAAGGGAATAGAATAGGCAAATAGCTTGCGGCCGGTCCTTGCGGCCCCGCATCTCCTACGGCCGATAATAGAATGAGGCCCTAAGTGTGGAGGCTGTAAGACATAAATTGCAGGCTTAAGTCAATAGAATACATGTAAACATTTAGAGAAAAAACACCTGCAGCCAAAATCACGGGTTAGAGTCACTTATGGGCTTCTAATAGAATAGGACTCTTAGTGGTCTTTTTTTAAGTTACTGAAGAATCCTTTTAATAATCAAAAATTATGTCACACATGTGTCTTATGAAACTGGTCCGGTACTGGGTTGTGATCTGCAGCTTTGCATATTGTTACAAGAAATCTGGGACAACTACACATGAAAAACCTGTGCCACAGGAAATGTTTCCCAGCAGACTTTGGTTTAATATTGCTTCTCTTACATAAACTCTGTATCATCAACAAGCATTTTGCTCCTATATAATTATTTTCAATCACTTAGCTTGGTAACCTTAATAAGCCTTATTAAACATAGTTGCCATTCAATTACTTACAAATTTAAACATTTATGGTATCATAACATCACCAACATTTTTATAAAATATTAATTATATGCACAAAATATATATCTACTATTTACAATTCAGAAATGTATTAACCTTTTGAGAGCTTTTGCAAAGAGATCCTAAACAAATGTAACATTTTGCAACGCATATATTTAGCCATAGTTTCTGTGTGGCATATTTCAGGGGGCTTCAGAATATGCAAGTTTATGTGGCCCAGTAAATTGGGGTACCAGATACTAACACACAGGTCTCTATTAAATCTGTTAAACTATTGATTAATTGTTTTGTGTGACAGTGTGACAGTACACACTTATTACAGTCTCTTTGGTTTTTGGAATAACCAAAATGAGAAAAGGAGAGTAAAATATCTTTAGATGGTGCAGTATCAAGGAAAAGTTTATTGTGCACAAGTATAAAACGATACACAGATAAAAAAAAGAAAAATGACAAATTCAGTCCCCAAAGGTCTTACAGATGACAAAATATCTTAGCATCAACCATAAGAAATAATAAGAAATAATAAAAAAATATATGTACCTATAAAGAGACAAAAAATAGAATATAAAAAGGCTTCAGCGCCAATAAAAAAAAAAGAAAGACAGAGGCCTTGAATATATGTTTTAAACAACGACTTCCTCAGTGATAGTAATTATTATTAATTATTATAAACACAATACAGCTTGCTATTAGAATATGATAGGTCAAATTGCCAAATTTTTTGTTTATAAGTAAGATAGTATTTATTAACCAAGGAAGTCACTGTTGATGAAAAGCATTTACTTCACCTATCATTTATTTTAAATGTCTTTTAAGCCTTTTCTGATTCTATTTCTGATATTTTTTAAATGTGCATATACTTTTTTGGATGGTTCCTGTTTTTTATGCCTGATATTCAGTATCTTTTTGGACTTATATAATCTGTGAGACCCAGTGGAACTGAATATTAATGTTTTCTTCTTTTGTCTGTTAGCATCTTTTTATACTTGTGGGCAATAATTACAATTTTGATAATGCTCCATTTGAGGGTTTTTTTGGTCTCTTTTTAATGTTGCTCTCTTTTCATCTGCAACCATGTTTGGATGATTGAAGCACATTTATTACAAAGCTATGTATTCATATAGTTTTCTATAGTTAACACTTGTGGAGGATGTACTAATTACAGTGTTAATCCGTTCTGGACAGCAGGTTGAGTACAAAACAAGCATTTCCCATAGGGATATATTGTATGTAAATTGAAATTATTGAAATAATCCATAGAATTTTCACATTTTATATTGAACTGATAGTCTTGTTTTTTGATACAAAACCTTAAAACTAAACAGACACAAAATAAAAAACAATAATAACATCAGATAACATAGAATTTAACTTCTCTTTAACTGTAGGGATAGGACTTGAGGGCCCAATGGGATGGTGGCGACGTAGAGTCGGAGAAGGAGGAGAGTGATTATTGCTTGGAACTTTGGTTCTTATAGGCACAGGCCACACTTTGGTCCTTATAAGCACAAGCTGCACTTTGGTTCTTATACCCACAGGCTACACTTTGAATCTTATACGCACAGGCTACACTTTGGTTTTTGAAAGCACAAGTTACACTTTGGTTCTTATAAGCACATGTTGCATTTTGTTTCTTGTAGGCATAGGCTGGATTTTGATTCTTATAAGCACATGCTGTACTTTTATTCTTGTAGGCACAGGCTGCACTTTGATTCTTTTAGGCACAGGCTGAACTTTGATTTTTGTAGGCACAGGCAGCACTTTGATTTTAATGGGCACAGGTGGTACTTTGATTATTGTTTGCACAGGTTTACATTGTTAAAAATGTGATTACAATTAACCCTATGGTGGTATCTGTGGAACCCCATGGGGCATCTAATGCTAGCTATGGTGGTCCCTGTGGACCCGCATGGCAACTTATTTTACCCCCTACACCGTATTAAAGCATGATCATGGGAGTCTTCATGGAACCCCATGTATGACAATGAGGGCACATAAGAGCCCCAATGGTATCACTGTGAGTACAACTGGATCCCCATAGTCCCTAACACTAAAGTACAAAAATAAAAAAGTCTAAGAGGAGCATGGATTGAAATCCATGCATTATGATTGGTTAACAAGTTAACATAGGGATACCAACTGTGTCCTTATGTATACCCATTGAATAGGAGTTCATTTTAGTGATAGTATGGACCCCCATGGTTTAGCATTTGTTTCATATGGGGATCTCCATGGAGTTAATGGGTTCCGGGAGGCTAGTGGCCTTTGACTTTCATGATGGGCTCAGAGGGCTAGGGGTGTGGGTCCTTAGGGCTTTCCGGGGCAACTATGAGTTTTAAGGTGAATACTGGAGACTAGTTCCGCCAGGCTTATAAGGGTAATGGGATCTGACTTGAGAAGATGTCTTGGATGGGTATAAAGAGGGATCAGTGGTTGGGAGAGAGGTTCTTGAGTCTTCCGCTCCAAGTTAATTAGCCACCACTGTACAATGAAAAACATAGGAACATAGATTTGAAAGACGATACTAGCCAAAGAGGCCATTCTATCTACCTAACTGCTTGGTTTAAATATATACATATATAAATAATATATGTGTTAATAAATTAGACTCTTAAAAATAAATAGAAGGCATGGGATTATAACCAGTGATTTTCCAATTAGAAAAAAATCTCTGGGACTGCGCATTTACCACTAAACCCCACACTAGGCCTGCAAAAAAAGTACAGGAGGTCCCCAGGTTACAGACGACCCAATCTACAGAGTTCTGTACTTAAGAACGGGCTCCCATGGCTTTTTTGTATGAGTTTGTTTTTATGTTCTTTTTGTTTGATTTAAAAAGAAAGCACAAAATAATTTCAGTAACATTATTACAGTACAGGGCTATTATTATTATTACAGTATTACACTATTATTAACACATATGAGCCATTGTAGTATTGTTGTTATAATTATTATTATTCATCAGGAACTCGAATTACATACAAATCCATCCTTAAGACGTCCTCAGTAATGTATCTCGTCCGTAACCCTGGGACCGCATGTATAAAAGTTTTTTGTTTGACATGACCTATCCCTCATAAATCCATATTGACTCCTACTTATAATCCTATTCAAATAGACATATTCTTGTATATTATCCCTTATTAAGCCTTCTAAAAGCTTCCCCACTACAGAAGTGAGACAGTGGTCTATAATTCCCAGGATTTGCTCTTGCTCCCTTTTTAAATATAGGTATCACATCTGCTTTTCTCCAGTCATCTGGTAGAGACCCTGTGTTGAGTGAATCTTGAAAAATTAAACATAACGGTTTGGCTATTACAGAACCCAGTTCCCTCAGTACCATTGGATGTACTCCATCAGGACCTGGGGCTTTATTAACATTTATTTTTCCCAACCTCTTTTGGATTACTTCCTGCGTTAACCAATTATTTGGCAAAGGTAGTGTAGCCCCATTATAATACCTCCCTTGTGTATGCCAAAGAAAATAACCTATTTAGCTCATCTGCCTTCTCCTGGTCATTAATTTTCAGATGGCCTGTGTCACACTGTAATGTTCCTATAGCTTCCTTCTTCGCCTTCTTCCCATTAATATACTTTAAAAATATTATAGGGTTAGTCTTACTCTCCTTTGCAACTAACTTTTCATTTTCTATTTTAGCTAGTCTAATAGCCCTTTTGCAAGCCTTGTTGATTTCCTTGTACTCATGTAAAGCAGTCTCTGTCCCCTCTTGTTTATATCATTTAAATGCCTTGATCTTTAAATCATTGTTAAGCCACATTGGATGTGATTTACTCCTTTTACTTTTATTCCCACATGGTATATGGTGATAAGTATGTATATTTAGTAAGGATTTAAATGTTGTCCATTTATGTTCAGTATTTATACCTGCCAACTCTCTGTCCCAGTCTATACTTTGTATTGCTGCCCTTAGACCGTTAAAATCTGCCCTTTTAAAATTAAGAGTTTTTGTTGACCCCTTACATTTTTTAAATTTGTTTATTCAATCTCAAATGAGATTGTGTTGTGATCTCTGTTTCCCAAAGGTTACTATATTCCAACATTTGATCAATATTATTTGTGATGACTAAATCTAAGATAGCTTCATTTCTAGTAGGCTCTTGTATAACCTGGCACAGATAATGATCCCTGAGTGTACTCAAAAACCTGCTCCCCTTAGCTGAACTGCTGGTCTCATTTATCCAGTTTATTTCAGGATAATTAAAATCTCCCATTATTATAACTTGCCCATGGCTTAGCTGCATTTCCAATCTGTAATATTAATTGTATTTCCTCACTTTCAGCTATATGTGGGGGTTTATAGCATACTCCTACTAATATCCTTTTGGAATTTGCTACTCCGCTATTGAACTCTACCCACAAACATTCAACTTTATCACTAGGTCCACCATAAATATCTTCTCTGACTATAGGCTTAAATTCAGGCTTAACATACAGACAAATCCCTCCTCCTCTTTTACTATTGCCTCTATCTTTCCTAAATAGGTTATAACCATCCAGATTAACAGTCCAGTCATGAGATTCATCCCACCACGTTTCGGTAACGCCTATTAAATCCCATTTTTCATTAATTGATAATAATTCTAACTCTCCCATTTTTCCTGGCAATCTTCTGGCATTAGCAAGCATACACCTTATGTTATGTGTCTGTTGTTCTGAAGTGCCTGGCACTGTACTTGAGTTACTTAGTACTACCTCCCTATTGACTATACTACCCCTCCCCCATCTCCTCCCCTATGAGTTGTTAATTCATCCCTTATACCCTCTACACTTTCTACCCCATTACTTATATCTAGTCCCTCCCCCACCTACTAGTTTAAAAACTCCTCCAGCGTTTCTACTATCCTATCCCCTAGCACAAATGCTCCCTCATCATTAAGGTGCAAGCCATCCCTGCTTTAGAGATTGTACCAAAGTAAAAAGTCAGCCCAGTACTCTAAAAACCTAAACCCCTCCTTAGTGCACCATATCTTTAGCCACGCATTAACCTCCCTGAGCTCCTTCTGCCTCCCTGGGCTAGCACATGGAAGTGGTAGTATCTCAGAAAATACTACCTTGGAGGTCCTTGCCTTCAGCATATTACCTAGTTCTCTAAAATCATTATTTAGGACACTCCACCTTCCACTAACTTTATTAGTACTAATATGTACCAAGCCTGCCGGTTCATTTCCAGCCCCTCCCAATAATTTGTCTACCCAATCCACAACATGACGAACCCAAGCACCCGGGAGACAGCAAACTGTTCGATTACTGAGATGTGGGTGACAAATCACCCTGTCTACCTTCCTAATAATAGAGTCCCCTACCACCAAAACCTGTGTGTTGCTCTGACTATTCTGCCCTCCCACTCCTCCAGTAGAACTGTTCTCTCGGCTGTTAGAGGGAACAGCTCTATCTGGCATTGCCATTCCTGAATGGACATCCCCAACAGTTTCACTCAATCTGGCAAATCTGTTGGGGCTGGAGTACAGGACCTTTACTCTCAGTTACGCATTATCCTGGTCTGTATGTCAAGGTTGGATACGCTTGGGCTCAGTACCGGTAATTGAGCTTATGGTTTAAGAGAATACAGGTACCAGGTTTCAGGACAGGTTGGCTGATTGGTCCTTTCTAGTTGCGCACGTCAGATTGATGGCCACAGTGGGAGGATGGGCTTTTGGTGCGCTTGGCGCGCTTGTGGGTCCGCAAGTTGGGAACAGGCAAGGTTGAGGTTTCTCGGTAACCTAAAGCCTGGAGGAGGGTTCCCGAAGGCGGGGCGTTGGGTAGGTGCCGCGGCCTTTCAAATCGGGCCAGGCCGCAAGACTTGGCGTAGCAAGTATCGGTATTGCAAGTGGAGCAAGGTATCACAGGACGTATGGCAAAGGGATGGAAGGCAACTGGTAGCCTTTACCAAGGGCCCGAGATACCACTGTGTGGAAAGAGGTCTGTGATAAGTGTGAAGCCTTGCAGTTCTGTACAGCCATCTCTCTTTCCTTCTGGTCTGTTGGTGGTGAGAGGTTGGCGTAAACAGACAAGGTGTGGTGACCTCAGGTGCTTGGTCGTGGGGTCCTAAGGTGATCAGGTGACCATGTGGCCGCAACGGTCCAAGTGGAATCTGGTGTGGAAAAGGGAGATAGTTACAGTGTCTGAGGTACACTGATTGCTCTCCTTTTGTGGTAGTACGATTCTTGGACCAAAACATGTGATTTGGTGGTTCCCTATGAGTACGAATCTGCAACTTGGTGACGTACAGGCAGAGCTGGGTCTATTCCGTACCGGAAATTGGTACCTACTGGCTTTGTGCATGAACAGACACTGTAACAGCCACATGGGCTTTTTAGCCCGTGACTTGGAGAAGTGGAAGGTCGTATACTGTGATGGTAGACCATGGGATATTCGTATATCTGACCATGTTGGCGCTTTGCCAATCCATGGTCACAGCTGGGGTGTGTGGCCCAAGTCAGATGGAAGTATGATTGTTTTTTTATGGAGATGAGTAATGTCAGCAGTTGGATGAGCAGGTGGCGAGTTACGCTATTCGACATCTACCTTAGCATTGGTCCAGGTGGTAGTAACGTTCCTAGTAATACACCCAGCAAACAGCAGGTTCTATCAAGGGATAGCTTGCTCGGTTGGTGAAGGGCCAACTAGTGCCTGTAGGAGGAGTAAAAATGCAAGTTTATCCTTGCCCGGAAGTAGTTTTCTGGAGCCCAAGGGCTACAGGGTTAGTCACTCATGATTATAGACAGGTTTAAGGTCATGAGTAGGTGGGAGCTCTTTTAGTTAGGGGCTAGGTAGGTTGGCGGCTGGTCATGGTGTTTGTTTGGGGGAGTCGAATGCCGCAAAGGTATTCTGCAGCCTTCTCTGTGGCGGGTGATGAGGGGAGTCGCAGGGACAGTGGTAAAGTGGATGAGATCGCACCCTATTGTGGTACGGATGTTCAATCAGGGTACGCCCTGGATGAGGGTTCAGGGCGTAGAGTGTACTGTCTCGGGTCAGGCTCCTCCTATCACTTGTTTATGTTTACCTAATTATTGGTATCGTTATTACATGAATTTGTGTTTACCAATAAATGCTGTGTTTCCCAAGAAGTGTTTTGTGTCTAATCATTATATCCATGTAGTGAGTTGTGTCCAAAGTATTATACAGACATACCCACTGGGCCTTGCTTAGGTCAGGCTGCACTTCTATGTCTCAATAGCTTGTGGGAGTAAAAGATACAGCCATGTTGTATGACTGCAGGTTACATTAGTTGTGGGAGAACATACTTTACATTGTTGCCATTTTGTTTTATGTCCGTATGAATGGTCTGTCAACCACCAACCCTTTGGAAATAGTATCCTCCCAGATTCTTTTAAGGCTGGAGCTAGAAAGGTGTGTGGTGTCTGAAGAATGGTGGGTGGGTCTCAAATTATAAGCTTTAACAGAACACCTACAAAGGGCACATGTAATGATCCACAGAAGTCAAAATTTGGGAGAAAAAAAACTATGGTATGAATAGACTTGGATTTTCTTAATTCTTGTTTACAACTCCAGAAATTGAATAAATGCTCGTCAAGCTATGCAAACTACTTACGTTTTACTCCTGTAAATGGAATTATTGTTGCCCATTTAACCAACATAACAAAAACATTTCACATTTGATCTAAAATAAAACTTTATTAACAAAAGGAAAATTGTAAATATTTTTTTTAACTTCTTTTGTAATTAAAAATATATGAAACCTTTTAATATATTTGCAATTGAACTATTTATACAGCTGAAACCAGAGCAAATACCGATTGCATTGCTATTTGATGTATGTAATGGAAACAATACAATGTAAAACAAAATAGAAATAATTTTATAAAATGTAATACCTAAATGGACACGTAATACAGTCAAATTTGGACCACATCACGTAAAAATCTACTAAAAGCATGTTAAAATACTTTTTGAAATATGTGCATTTCTCACTAAGAAATCAAATAAAATATAATCTGTGTAATATATTGCTCACTGTCTGCTACTTTACTACAACTAATCAGGTAGCAGGGGTGTGTCTCCATTTCAGGTCAATGTTGAGGTTTTTTGTCTGACTGCTTACATTTCCAGTTGAATAGAATAGGCTTTATTTTTTCTTACAACAGAAAATTCAGGTTACTGCTGTCTTGCGTCTCTGGACTTTGAGCAATACAGACCAGATCAGGGGGCTAGTGCTCCGCTTTTATATAAAAAAAATAAAATAACCCTTAACAAATCTATCTGTGAGGGCATGGAATGGTGGACTGACCTAAAACAGGACAGTTATGGGTTAACTGGTCAGAGCAGTCATGGGTATAGGAACCAAAAAGAATCTGGGGAGATACTGCATATAGTATGAAAATACCACACAACTGCTTCTCTACACATAAGCACACACATTTAAAAATCTGGGGGGGATTCGTCAACCCCCGTTCCTACACCCATGAGTGCAGTATAACCTAAGTCCAAGGGATAGTTATGCTTTCGCCCATAGAAATTCACACAGCACACACCTTTACTCAGCAATCTGTTATTATGAATGCAACAACCAGAGGGCAGGATAGACTTATTCCATATGTAAACATACATTTTAAAAACATTTTTTAGCTATTATTAGTAACTAGGAAATTGCCTGTCAAAAAGGAAAGGAATAAAATTGTAAGGCTGGCAATGCTGTTTGCCACACAATGTGAGGCTTTTGCTCCTCTGAACACCATTTGCGTGGCGAGCGCTGACTGCCGTAAGTGTTGCTATAAGTGTTACTGTTTTCACCGTCGTATTTTCTAAGTCCCGCGTGCCTGGCATTGTTCGTCTATGTATTACTGTCTTCGGCATTGTGTATTTTCTAAGTTCTGCGTGCCTGGCCTTGCTGAGCCTTGTTTTCAACCTGTTTCAGAAATTTTACGTTTTTTCGTACACCATTTTTTCCCTCTCTTAGTCGATATCCGAGCAACGAAAAATACCAAATATGGCTCCAATTTGTTTGCAACTTCACTCCCAGGCTTCCTGGCTTTGCCCCTGTGCTATTCAGGAGTGTGTTATTATCTGTTTTACATTTTATTGGTGGGTTTTCAGTGTTTCGAGTCACGTGTTTGAACCAAATGCGTGCCTCGCGAAGCTCGCAGTGCAATGAGCACCAAAGGCGCTCATTGCAGCCTAAGTTCCACGTGCCTCAACTACTCGCCTCACTTCACAAGGTTTAAAGTTTAATGAGCGCCTTTGGTGCTCATTGCGCATTGCAGCCTAAGTCCCGCGTTCTTCCATCTCTTGCCTCGCTTTGCGAGGCTCGCAGTGGAATGTGCGCCTTTGGTGCTCATTGCAGCCTAAGTTCCGCGTGCCTCAACTGCTTGCCTCACTTTGCGAGGCTCGAGGTCAACGGCTCACCTCGCTTTGTGAGGCTCACAATGCGTGACGACAACTTGCAGTACAACAACTATATATATGATATATATATAAATAAAAAATAGAAAAAATTGATAATTTTAACATACAATCTTGTACTCTTAAACACCAAGAAGAACACTTACTTAGGTTAATGGCTCTTTAATAGTTACAGTGCCTTGCAAAAGTATTCACCCTTGGCATTTTTTGTGTTTTGTTACCTCACAACCTGGAACTAACATGGATTGTTTAAGGATTGCCATCATTTAATGCACAGAACATGCCCACAACTTTGAAAATGTTTTTTTTTATTGTGACGCCAACAACAAAATAACAGAAAAAGTCAATGTGCATAGCTATTCACCCCCCTAAAGTCAATACTTTGTAGAGCCACCTTTTGTGGCAATCACAGCTCCAAGTCGCTTTGGATAAGTCTCTATGACCTTGTCACATCTTACCACTTGGGTTTTTGCCCATTCCTACTTGCAAAACTGCTCCAGCTCCTTCAAGTTGGATGGTTTGCTCTTGTGAACAAAAATCTTTAAGTCTGACCATGGATTTTCTATTGGATTTAGGTCTGGGCTTTGACTAGGCCATTCCAACACATTTACATGTTTCCCCTTAAACCACTCAAGTGTTGCTTTAGCAGTGTCTTTGGGGTCATTGTCAGGCTGGAAGGTGAACCTCCGTCCTAGCCTCAAATCACGCACAGAGTGGTCCAGGTTTTGCTCAAGAATATCCCTGTAGTTAGCACCATCCTTCTTTCCCTCAACTCTGACCAGTTTCCCAATGCACAGCATGATGCTGCCACCACTATGTTTCACTGTGGGGATGGTGTTCTTTGGGTGACGTGATGTGTTGTGTTTTCTTTGATAGCCGAAAGTTCAATTTTGGTCTCATCAGACCAGAACACCTTCCTCCATACATTTTGGGAGTCTCCCACATGCCTTTTCGCAAACTCAAAAAGTGCCATTTTGTTTTTTGCTGAAATTAATGGCTTTCTTCTGGCCATTCTGCCAGAAAATCCAACTCTATGGAGCTTACAGCTTATTGTCGTCCTATGTACAGATACTCCAGTCTCTGCTGTGGAACTCTGCAGCTCCTGCAGGGTCCCCTTGGGTCTCTGCGCTGCCTCTCTGATTAATGCCCTCCTTGCCCGGTCCGTGGGTTTTGGTGGGTGGTCGTCTCTTAGCAAGTTTGCTGTTGTGCCATGTTCTTTCCATTTGGTTATGATAGATTTGATGCTGCTCCTGGGGATCATCAAAGATTTGGATATTTTTTTATAATCTAACCCTGACTTGTACTTCTCAACAACATTGTCCCTTACTTGGTTAGTTCCTTGGTCTTCATGACAGTGTTTGGTTAGTGGTGCCTCTTGCTTAGGTGTTGCAGCCTCTGAGGCCTTTCAAAAAAGGTGTATGGCGGAAAATGGCAGATCATGTGACACTTAGATTGCACACAGGTGGACATCATTTCACTAATTATGTGACTTCTGAAGGTAATTGGTTGCACCAGAGCTTTTTATGGGCTTCATAACAAAGGGGGTGAATACATACGTAAATGCCAATTTTCTGTTTTCTATTTCTAAAAAATAGTTTAATGTATATATTTTTCTCATTTCACGTCACCAACTTAGACTATTGTGTTCTGATCCATCACATACAATTCAGATTAACAAAACATTGAGCTTAAGGCTGTAATGTAACAAAATAGGTAAACAGTCAAGGGGGGTGAATACTTTTGCAAGGCACTGTAAGTATTTTAAAATGTTTTCTGCTGTCATTTTTTTTTGCTGTGAGAATAATATGGTGAATATCCCACCCAATCATGTGGCATATCCCTGGATGACGCAGGGAGAGGCAACATGTATTCAGTGCTGACAAATATTTTTCATACTATCTCTTCTAGTAATCTTTTTTAAATGCGTATTGTAAACATGGGATTTTATTTTCCCTGATTCGATTTACGATCACACCGAATAAGACACAAAATGTTTATCAAACTTTTATTTATGTGGGAATTAACTCAAATGTACTTATTCTGCACTTTATTTATTTGCAAAAAAAACTTTTTTAACAAATCACCTAATTAGTTCAAATTAGTAATGCTATCCTGGGATAAAATATACAATGTAAAAGTGGGATAAACAATTTATTGCCACTGTAAGTTGGAGTTAAGATGATCTTTCCAGGAAGCCAACATAATGCAATTAAATTGTATATCAATTAGATGGTTCACAAATCAAATTATTTACTTATTAACACCTGCATCTGAAGATGTTTATATACTTGGCCTGTTTGTTGGTTATAAAACAAAATATCTGTTTGTTTTTCTTTTGACAACTGCAAGAGGGAGGCAAACATTACAAGGATGCATCTTTTTCAGTTTAAAAAAACTAAACTGATTTTTTTTCCAATATAATTATTATTGTTATTATTGTTTATTTGTAACTAACCAACATAAGTTAATTTCCAGGCAAATACATATTCAATATTAACACACTGCAAAGAATGGAGAGCCCTGTCTTTGAGCTTAGAATCCGGTGTCCATAGAGCTTTCCCCAAAGCTCCATGCAAGATTTAAAACTCGCAGTCTTACAATCTAAAGGTTTTGTGTGTGGTGCAGGATTGTGAGAGAAGTGTTGTATATGTTAGGACGGTGATAGGCTACTTTAAACAGATGAGTTTTTAGTGGGGCTTTGAAGGTTTTGATGCAGGAGGATAGTCTGGTGGAGCGAGACAAGGAGTTCCAGAGAATAGGGGCAGCATGAGAAGTGCTGAAGGTGAGAGTGAGAGGAGGTGACAAGAGTGGTAGAAAGAAGAAGGTAGTTAGCAGAACGAAGAGGGTGGGTGGGGGAGATGAGATGTTGAGGGCTTAGTTAGGGACATGATGTAAGTTAGGGACATGATTTTAAATGTTATTCTGGAGTCTAAGGGAAGCCAGTGAAGTGATTGACAGAGAGATGCTGCTGACACTGAGCTTTGGGTACGGTAGATGAGTATAGCGGACGTATTCATTATGGATTGAAGTGGGAAAAGATGGGTGGTGGGCAGGCCAGCAAGAAGCTAGTTGTAGTAATCAAGACGAGAAATGATGAGAATCTTAGTTGTGTCTTGTGTAAGGTAGTGGCATATTTTGGAAATGTTTTTTTTAGTGGAGATGGCAAGATTTTGTTAGTGACTGTATGTGAGGGATGAAAGAGAGGGCAGGATCCAGTAGAACCCCAAGGCAACGGGCTTGGGAGGTGGGGGTGATGATGGAATTGTTGACAGTGAGAGAGATGTGAGGAATTGACGCTTTAGTAGAGGATGGGAACATTAGGAGTTCGGTCTTAGACATGTTGAATTTCATATGTTGGTCAGACATCCAAGAGGATTTACTATAGAGGAAGTTGGAGACACGTGATAGAAGAGAGGGTGCTGAGAGGTAGATTTGAGTGTCATCTGCATAGAGATGATACTGAAACCCAAAAGAGTTTATTAGGGTACCAAGTGAGGATGTATAGATGGGGGCCTAGGACTGAAACTTGGCGTATGCCAACAGACAGAGGGTGAGGAGAAGAAGAGGTGCCAGAGAAGGAGATGCTAAATGTTCGATCTTGTAGGTATGATGAGAACCACGAGAGAGCAGTGTCTCGAATGCCGAGGGAAGAGAGGATATGGAGTATCCGACTGTGTATATATAATGCTTCTTTTGTAAACCATTAAAGTGGCATTGTTGTGTAATATTTCAAGACAACCATTTGAAGATCTATACATCATAAAGGACAAAATATGTTTATAAAATAAAAAAATATAGCCCTTAATCCCATTATTATAAACAATGATGTTGCGGTGGGAGCTACAATATTTGTTTCTGCTAATCTGCTTCTACAGTTTATTGACCTTGAATTCTGAGAAACTTTCAACTATGTCTATTGAAATACAATATGTCTTAGGTGATAGTATTCTTGTTTTTATGTTACATAAACTCATCAACTGCAACTCTACGTTAGACTCTAAATGCAAAAATATAGAATTATATTATAATGGATGCATGTAATTTGTGCCAAAATACATTTTCACATTTTTGGTACTATCATGGTGCGAGCTAAACATTGGTACATATTGTCCACAGCACAAACATCAAGTGCCATCTTTATTACAACTCATCTAAGAACATACACTAGGCCGCAGAGCGCTTTTTAAACAATCTGAAAACCCATATCATGTAAGTACATTAAATATAACAAATCTTAATGAGTAGATTAACTTAATTGTTTTATCACCATTGCTTATCAAATGTTTTTGTATTTTCAATTCCTTAAATAAGTCACATACTATAAGTTGTCAAGCTGGTTATACCTAGTTGAACAGTTTAAATGCTCACTGCATATTTCATTACATACCATAGCTTCAGCACATATCTTAATTTTAAGAATAATACATTTGTGGTATATACTACTCAGAGTACTTCCAGGTAAAGCTTGCTACCTTACAACTTGTCTGGTTGATGTGCTAGCATACTAAAAGTTATCACATATGTGTGGGGCAATGTGCCACTAAGCCTTATATTTTTTTATTTAATTTTAAGTATTGTTTATTTTTACCACTTATCTGTAATAGTGGTGTTAGATCTTACTCTATAATGTCACCATGCTGTAAACATTACAAATAGTAAAAAAGCTATTTTTGAATTTTCTGTTTTGCTTTCCCAGAACTATTTGATTATTATGTCAATGTTTGATATTTCAGTTCTTTGTCACTTCAGTTGTCATTAATCTAACTCTAGCCCATGCTCCTATGATAATAATAATAATCACTAGTATATAATAACTGTAACCAATATCTTATAAAATGAAGAAATAGTTACTCCCACAAGAGGGAGCTTTTAGCATAACAAATTGCAATGATGGGATTTTACCTTTTGAATATTAAGAACTGTGATAAACAAATAAAACTACTCATGTGAGTTTATCTTATGTGATGGGTGGTCCCTTTACTTATATCTGCGCTTGTGGGTTCAAAATTGTTGAGGGCCTACTTCAGGGACAATTAATGAAAGTTCTGCTAGTTTTAAGAGCTCTAACATTTACGATGAGTTAGGGGGCTCAGCACAGCATTTAGCGGGAAAAGAAGGAGGCTGAATAGACTGAGGAACCCAGATCTTTTATACTAACCAATGGCTTTGCAAATGGGCCAGATAGTCATGAGCCAAGGACTCCACAGAGCAGAAAAGAGCCCTGAAGATACTGTCTTGTGGCAAGTCAGTCACGGCTGGGGGATTTTGGCATGTTCGCATCGGACGGCGAACACATGCGCTTTTGGGTTCGCCCCCTATTCTTTATCATTGAGGAAACTTTGACCCTGCACCTTACAGTCAGCAGACACATTCCAGCCAATCAGCAGCATACACTCCCTTCCAGGGCCTTCCATCTGAAGGACAGCATACATTTTAGAATCATTCTGAAGCTGCATTCGTTGTGAGATTACAGATAGTGTAGCTGCTGGAGATTTAATAGGGAAATAGATAGCCAGGCTGTGTATTTTGCTTCCACTACAATTAATCTAATTTCAGTTGCCTGCCTGTGTCAGGCTCACAGCTTATATTGTGCTCAGTGAAATAAAACAACACTTTTTTGACTGTAATAGATTGAATAGCAATTGCCTGCCTACAGGCGTGTGTGTGAAGCCTATTGCATCTACTCTGCCAACTTTTGCCAGTGCACAGTGATACGTCATATCTGGGGCAACCGTAGTGTACAGTGACATAAAACAACACTTTTTTGACTGTAATAGATTGAATAGCAATTGCCTGCCTACAGGCGTGTGTGTGAAGCCTATTGCATCTACTCTGCCAACTTTTGTCAGTGCACAGTGATACATCATATCTGGGGCAACCGTAGTGTACAGTGACATAAAACAACACTTTTTTGACTGTAATAGATTGGATAGCAATTGCCTGCCTACAGGCGTGTCTGTGAAGCCTATTGCATCTACTCAGCCAACTTTTGCCAGTGCACAGTGACACTCATATCTGGTGGCACCTTAGATTGCACGCGCAGTGCCCCAAATTTGAAGAAGGAGGTCCGACCAAGCATCTTTTTCCATCTCCCTGTTCCAAAACTCAATGCCATATACACATCGCCTAATAGTGGACGTAACAGGGATTAAACCGATAGGAATAGTACTACTTAACAGTACACACCTTATACAAATGGGGAGTTTGCGATTGTGCAAAGGGACTGTTTGCGGTTGTTTGCGGTGCATTAAACGGGGAGATTGGTCTGATACTGTGAAGCAGGTGTAACCCTTACACTACTTGATCGATACAACATCATACCTGATATTTTAAAGCATGTTATTCCAAACAATTTAGGAATGTTAGGTGGTTTATGTCCTTTTATGGCTTAAAACCAGACTCTACATCAACTATGTAATTTTCCGTGGGAGTTTTGCCATGGATCCCCCTCCGGCATGCCACAGTCCAGGTGTTAGTCCCCTTGAAACAACTTTCCCATCACTATTGTGGCCAGAAAGAGTCCCTGTGGGTTTTGAAATTCACCTGTCCATTGAAGTCTATGGCGGTTCGCCCAGTTCGCCCGTTTGTGAACATTTGATGGAAGTTCGCGTCGATGTTCGCGAAACGAAAAATTTGATGTTCGCGACATCACTATATAGGACATGATAACAATGACTGGAGGAAGTGACAACAGAAACAGATATAGTCCAAATGAGTGTAGGCTTTTATTTTAAACCATTGAATAAACATTAAACCTAAACCAGACAGCATAAGTCCCTGTATGAGATATTTACATGATATTTGACTTCCCTTTGTTAGAGGAGCCTTTCCTGTATATCCTCCGGTAAGCTCAAAGTAGGTTACTGGTATACTTCTGGTATAGTCAGGGCCGGTCTACCTATCTGGAGCACCTAGGCAATGAAGTGGAGGAGACCCTGCGAGTGAGTATGTAAAGGCTTCCACTGACCTTTTTTTGCCTTTTCTGTGCATGTAAGTTCCTTTTTTGTTCTTGTTCCTTTTGTGTTCTTTTTCTAAGTGATTACCGCCTTATTGCCAGTCTATGGATGGCTGCTTAGTTGGCCTAATGAGTAATCTGGCCTCAGCATCTATTATATTTTCCCACTTTATTAAACTGACACATAAATGTAAGACACCACTTACCTTCCATATTATAGCAAATAATGTCATAAATAAAATAACACATAAATGCCCAGTGAACCCAAGTTTTATAAATTGTTTATTTTGATTAGCATGAAACAGTGACTATAGATTTTTATATTAGAGCAAGAAATGAAAATGTCATAGCGTTCTAGCCAAGATATAAGGCTTCAATTACCTTGAAAAGGCCAGGTTTAAATAATTGACAGTTAGAGCACAAACAGCTTAATCAGTGGATCTGTTATCATGAACTACAGTTTCTCTTGAGTACTGCTGATAAAAATGTTAAAAATGATAAAAATCATAAATATTTAAGTAACTAGCGACTTGCTCGTCAAAAATGATAAGGCAATAAAATGTGAAGCCATGGGAATGCTGTTTGAGACATAATTGAAACCGTTTTGGACTGTGAGGACCTTCGCGCTCATTGCGAGGCTCGCAATGAGTGCTTTCAGCGCTCATTGCGAGCCTCTCCTGTCGTATACTTTTGGTCCTCTGAGAGAGATATATACTGTATTTACCTGTCGCCACTCTCCTTCAGACGGTCCCAACATTACATGGCTAAACAGCATTCATTACATATCCACAATTCCAGATATAATAAATATAACATTGCCATGCACATAAGGATTCTGTGAATGTCTGCTCGAGTGAGATGTAGGCCGATGTGAGTGCAGATGAGAATATGTATATGTTATATTTGTTGGTATGTGAGAGCATGCCGACACACCATCGGGGTACAGGGGGTTCTAGCTTATGCGGCTCCATAAAAAAGTGAACCCTAAGTACTACTGATTTGGTTCATGCATGATAAACTATTCTCAGTATGCATGTGAAGCCTATGTCAAAAAGGGTGTGTTGAGTAAGGTTCACATTCATAATGAAATTGGTTACACTGTGCATTTGTCTGGATCACTATAAAATGCATAAGCCAGCAAGATTTTGGCTATTTATGTCATTGCTTTTAGATATATAATCTACCTGGGAACTTGGAAGTAAACAAAAGTGTAGGGAGGGCCCTGTCTGTTAGATGTGTAGTGAGTCCTGTGATTTTTAACTACTGCCCTGAGAGCATGTCTGTGAATAAGAGAGTGAAAATATATCTGTATATATGAAAGTATATCTGTTATTTTGATACCAACAAAGCTTTTTGTGCATGTTGCAATTGTTTTTCTTGCTCATAGGTTTTATATTTTTTTCTGAAAATATTAGTTACAGTAATAGTAAGTACCATCATTGATTTCACTAATAAGTCTTGGTGTTTCAGCAGGTCCATTTACTATACAGTTACAAAAATTTTAAGTAAAAATAAATACATTCTTCTATAAGTGGATAATTGATATCTCAGTCTTTGCCTGAAAATATTCAGAATTACTACTCTAGGATATATGCCCTTAGTTTTTAGGCTGTTAAGATTTTAAACTTTTTTTGCCATAGGCTTTTCTAACATTTAGCCGCATGTCAGTGAGGTGAGGGAGCTGCGAGCTGCATTTCCCCTCCGTTTCTGAGGCTATTCAAATAGCAATGGCCGAGACTCGCTGCCTGAGATCTGAAATCAGAAATCAGAAACCCATGTTTCCAACGTAAGCAGAGCTGGGCTTGCGAGTGCAAGGTTGTAGCTTCTTCTCACCATCAGCCAATGGGAGTTGAGACCGTCAGCATGACGGTACTCAAATATGTAAATGCCCTTGCAGCCTCCCTAAATGAAACCCTGCTGCAGGGGTCCTGATCGGGACCCCCGCAGTGTCCCCACATGACTCACATTATGCAGGGGCCCCGATCGGGCCCCTCGCAGAGTCCCCACATTAACCCCTTGCTGCGGGGGTCCCGATTGGGACCCCCGCAGTGTGCCCACCTTAACCCCATATAGGACACTAATTAACCCATATAATAACACTATAAGTGCCATGAGGCGCCTCCAGGACCCTCATGATACAAAGTCTAAGCACTACACTACACTATTAACCCCATTAACACATACTAAACCCTGTTAACCCTATCTGGACCCAATAACCTTATCTAGGCCCATTTAACCCTAACTGTACCTATTTAACCCTATTTGGACCCACTAACTCTAATTGGGCCTATTTAACCCACAATCTACCCAGTAAACCCCTATCCTATAAACTCCATCCTACCCTACCCTATTAACACCTACTCTACCTACCCAACACTAATTACAAAAATAAAATATCCACCTAATTATCGAAAATAAAAAAAGAACACTACATAAAATAAAAAAGAACACATACAGAAAATAAAAAATCCACATTACTGAAAATAACGAAACCTAATTTACAAAAAATAATAAAATCTAAATTACAAAAAATCAAAAAGCATACAGTACATAATATAAAATATACATACACTACATACACATTAATCCCTAAATAAATACATTATTAACTCCTAACTACATACATATTAACCCCTAACTATATAAACATTAACTCCTAAATAAATACATATTAACCCCTAACTACCTACAAATTAACCCCTAACTACATACACATTAACCCCTAAATAAATACATTAATGCTCCTAACTACATACATACTAATCCCTAACTACCTACAATATTACCCCTAACTACCCACAATTAAACCCCTAAATACATACAGTCAGAATCCCTATATCTGACCTAAAACAATCCCCCTAACTGAACTTAGAATAGGGTATAAAAGGCCACTTACCCTTATGGTCCGTTGTAGCATAAGGGCCCATTCTTCATTGCCGCAGGTCCAGCATTCGGCACCCCTAGGATAGAAATAAACATACAATTAAACATACTTTAAAAAAAGTTGGAATAACCCTGACAATCATATTTCAGCCAATCAGAAGGCGCTAAGGTGTTATCCAATCAGAATGGGATACATCCCTATATCCCATTCTGATTGGCTGATGGACCTGTCAATCATTTGCAAACCAATCAGAAGGCGCTATCCCATTGTGATTGGCTGAAGGCATCTGCGCCTTCTGATTAGCAGCCAATAAGAAGTGGCAGATGCCTTCAGCCAATCACAGTGGGGGTGTATGCAATTGTGATTAGTTTACAAATGATTGACAGGTCCATCAGCCAATCAGAATGGGATATAGGGGTGTATCAAATTCTGATTGGCTCACACCTTGGCGCCTTCTGATTGGCTGAAATATGATTGACAGCTTTTTCAGCCAATCAGAAGGCGCCATTTCCAATTTTATACCGGAGCATGCACGGAAAGCCTCATTTGTGGCGGGAAACTCCTCCAGGGAGGAGCTCCGTTACTTTTTTTTTTTTTTTTAGATCGGCTGATTTTTTTTACGACAGGCCCTGCTGGTGAAGGCTACAGGAATGACGGGGGCATTGCGGAAAGGCAAGTGGCCTATTTATAATGTTTAATTTTATATGTTGTGTTTATGTATTTATTAATTGTATGTTTCTTCCCATTCTAGGGGTGCCAGACGCCGGACCTGCAGCAATGAAGGATGGGCCCTTATGCTAGGGATGAAGGCCAGAAACACGTTGTTGCATTTGGGCAAGGTAAGTGGTTAATATGTATTTATTTAGGGGTTAATTTGTATGTAATGTATATTTTATATTACGTACTGTATGCTTTTTATATTTTTTGTAATTTAGGTTTTATAATTTTTTATAATTTAGGTTTTATTATTTTTTGTAAATTAGGTTTTGTTATTTTTTGTAAAATAGTTTTTTTAATTTTAGCAATGTGTTTATTTTATTTTATGTAGTGTTCTTTTTTATTTTCAGTAATGTATTTTTTTTATTTTTAGTAATAAGTGGGTTTTTTATTTTCAGTAATCAGGAGGGTTTTTTATTTTTTGTAATTTGTGTTGGGTAGGTAGTGTAGGTGTTAATAGGGTAGTATAGGAGGGGGTTTATAGGATATGGGTTTACAAGGTAGATTGGGGGTTAAATATGCCTAGTTAGGGTTATTGGGTCCAGTTAGGGGTAAATAGGCCCAGTTAGGGTTATTGAGTCCAGATAAGTTTAAATAGGCCCAGTTAGGGTTAGATAGGCCCAGTTATGTTTTTTGGATCCAGATAGGGTAAAATAGGCCCAGGTAGGATTAGGTAGCCCAGTTAGGGTTAGATAGGCCTAGATAGGTTTATTGGGTCCAGAGAGGGTTAAATCGGACTAGATAGGGTTATTGGGTCCAGATAGGGTTAAATAGGCCCAGTTAGTGTTCGATAGGCCCAGTTAGGGTTAGATAGACCCAGTTAGGGTTATTGGGTCCAGATATGGGGTTAAATAGGCCCAGTTATAATTAAATAGGCCCAGTTAGGGTTAGATAGACCCAGTTAGGGTTATTGGGTTCAGATAGGGTTAAATAGGCCCAGTTATGATTAAGTAGGCCCAGTTAGGGTTAGATAGGCCCAGTTATGGTTAAATATGCCCAGGTAGGGTTAGATGGGCCTAGATAGGGTTATTGGGTCCAGAGAGGGTTAAATAGGACTATATAGGGTTATTGGGTCCGGATCGGTTTAACAGGGTATAGTATTAGTTAATGGGGTATAGTTAGGGTTAATAGTGTAGTGTAGTGCTTAGACTTTGTGCCATGAGGGTCCTGGAGGTCCCTCATGGCACTTATAGTGTTATTATAGGGGTTAATCAGTGTCCTATAGGGGTCTATATATATTATGATATATATGTATATATATATATATATATATATATATATATATATATATATATATATATATTGGACTGATGGGGTTAAATAGAGGCTTTTGAGGGTCTGTATAGCTTTGCGAACTTGGATACTTTTGCAGAGTGGGAGGAATCCGGCATTTCAATAGGGATATAGGCTTCAGACTTGTGTAAGCTCTGAGTTGCATGGTGGCCATTCTCGCAGGGCTGTTGCTCGGGACCCGATACAAGGTAGCAAAATGGAGGCAATTGAATAGGGAATTTGCGTGCAAGATCCACTTGCGACCTCAGAGCTGAAATTCGTAGCAATTGAATGAGGCTGATTGTAAGTAAGAGTTACTGTACAGTATATTCACTATTGTCACATAATACTTTGACACGATCAGAAATTTAAATTATGTCTTCATTTAAACAATAGTTATGTAATAAAGAAATTGTTGATGGGTGTATGCAAGATGCCATTCAGGATTTGAACTGGCAAATGATCTGGTAACCAATAATATAGAAAATATAGAAATTATTATGCCACCTAAAGGTAAGTATTTAAGGTTTTGTGCAGGGGGTAGGAACTGGGGGGGGGGGGGGGGAGTTACAGATACCCCAGATTAAATGAATAGGTGACACAAAAAAATCATACATTACCAGATTTGTGGATCCACCGCTGCTTCCTGTCGTGGAAGTAGAGTTGAATTATCCTCCCAGATTTGTTTGGGCTCATACGCCCATGATTCAGTGTTTTGACCTCTGCAACCTGGGTTCGATTCCAGTCAGGGAACCAAGAGTTCACCCCACCCTGAAGCCATGCGGGTTTGGGCCTGGTCAGTATTTGGATGGGAGAACATAGGAGCTGTATGCTGTGGTGCACTGGAGAAGGAACTGGCAACCCACTCCAGTATCTCTGCCATGAATACCAAGTGGATTGGCATGCTGTGTTATGGTCCATGAGGTCATGGAGAGTCAGACACGACTGAACAGTGCTAACATGCAACACATTAGTGTTAAAAGTGGTATCTCTTATAAATATCTTTAATTTGGCACTATATACCATAGGATGATGGCAGAATATAGTGGGGATGAAACTGTTCAGGCTATAGCAGAAATAATTTATTATATGAACATTCACTTAAAAACACGCAGAGGAAAGCAGCATGCAAACTTATAGCTGGTATAAATTAAAACATTAATATTTTAGGAAAATCTATATCTAAATGCCCCTTCTGGATCGTTGCCCTGTCGTGGTGAAGGGACTTGTGTACCTTACTGAAGCTGTGAGATATAACATGTAGGGTCATCCAAGATGGGCAGGTCATAGCAGAGAGGTCAGACAAATTGCAGTTCACTGGAGAAGGAACTGGCAACCCACTCCAGTATCTTTGCCAAGAAAACCATATGGATGAGCACAATCAGACAAAAATGTGCCTGGCGTGCTGCGTCCATATGGTCACGAGAGTCGGACACACTGAACAACAATATAAATGAAACATAACAGAGCATTTCATGAACAGTGAATAAGCTTATAGGAATTTAATATTGCAATTTCTGTCTCAACAGGGTATTTCCTTATAAACTAAAAAAAATCCATTACACCTAAATAGAGCACTGGCAGATATGTGTGCCAAATACCCAATGTATTCAAAGTATCCTGCCACCTGAAGAAGTAGTTAACTGGAAACTAAAATGGTATATTCCAAACCTGCATACAACAGTAATAAATTACTGGCTGTATTTTTTACATTCTAAAACATGTTTCTTATTTTAAAGTGTAGCTTTTCAAAAGAGGCTACTTTACATTTTAAACCACAGTCATCCTTTAAAAAAAAATATTCAGTCATAAACTTGTTTTTTACATATTAAAAGCGAAGCTAGGTAAGTTTCTTTAAGTTATTTTATTGTAATTTCTTATATAATTTTAACTTTGTTTTATTTTTTATTTTGGAAATTATTTTTTTCATTTTTGGCAATTTTAGGTTTTTCATTTTTTGTAATTTTATGAGTTTTTTTATTTTTAGTAGTTTATTGAGGGGACAATTTTAATAGTTTAATGTGCTACTTCACTTAGAGTGCCATGGGGCTTTTGGTCCTCGGGCCACATGTCCTGACTCCCCACTCCAGGTGACAGTGCAGGGGCTGGGTCCTGGTTACTCCTTGTCTCAAAGTAACATCAGATTAGCAGAAAGAGATATCTTGCAAAAAGCAAATAATGATGGTGGCAAATCACTTACTACAACACTAGAAATAGTGAAGCTCAATATCAGGGGAGGTGAAAATTGTACTGCTACAAAAAGAAAGTAGATGGATATTAAATACACTGCATCTGAGCTGCATGAATGAGAATAATATCTAACATCGTCTTTACCTAGGGGCGCAAGGATTTGGAAATTCAGAATCAAAGTTTACAATATGTCTCCTTTTGTCCATAAAATATCCAATACATAGACTTTAGTTATATTAATTCAGTTTATGTTAAACATATCATGATTATTTAATCCTAATGATTATGGAAATGAAGGGTTAACTAGTTACCACATTTTATGTTGGAACAAAATAAATGATCCCACTTGGTCCTGGGCTCTGGACTCTAATAAATTGTGTTTGAATTTCCTTGAATTCCTGTCTTAATATGTGCATATATGGGCATCAATGTCAGACCTTATTGTTTGGATGAATTAATTGAAGCAATTGGGAAGTAGTATGAACTGTACAACAAACACAGATATGATGAACCTTAAGTAATGAAAGGGATGACACCTTAATTAATTACAAATATGCAGCATTATTAAATTGCGATTTGGCCAATAGAATAGGACTCTATATAAGCACATAGCATTTTTTTACAGAAGTTTTTAGTTAGTGAAGACTGTGCCTTTGGATATAAGTTCACTAACTAAAATATTCTGTAAAAAATATGCTCTATGCTTATATAGAGCCCTATTCAATTGGCCAAATCGCATGTTTAATAAGGCGGATGATGTGTAAAGAGATGTCAAATTATAGAAATATAATTATCCCAAAAAAACTTTACTTGTAATACAATATAGAGAGCTTGTGGAGAGCAATATATTAATTTCCCCTTCAAAGTCTGGTATTAGAAACAACTAAAATAATAAGTAAAATCAGAGATTACAAGAAAATACACCTAATTCAATTTCTAGTGGGTACTAGATACCATTTTATTAGCACCATTATGTGTTTTTTTTTTATTCCATGAATTCCAGTTGTCTCTGGTTAGTGACTAGCTTACCTAGGCTAGCTCCCATCTGCTTTTACAGAGCTCTACCACATTCTCTGCTGCCTCCCATCAAAACCTGCTGCTGTTGAAGAGTACCTGACTCACCTATGCCACCATCCATCTGCCCCTGGGGAGAACTGGCATTCTCCATGCATCCTCCCATCTGCCACTGGGAAACTCCAGGATTCATAGGCCCTTCCTCCATGGCACCTCCCGTGAAAATCCTGCTACTACCAAGTAGTGCCTAACCAACCCAGGCCACCTCCCATTTGTCACTGGCGAGAGCTGATATCCTCCATGCGTTCTCCCATCTGTCACTGGGGAGCTCTGATATTCTCCATGCCACCTCCCATCTGCTCTTGGGAAGCATGCATCTTCCATGCCACCTCCCATCTGCCACTGAGAGTGCCGGTATCTTTCATGACACCTCCCATGAAATATTTTCAAGCTAATCATGTCTTCCAATCTCAAACACCTAATGGAGGGAGGATTGAGCCGTACAATAATATATAAGCGTGACGACGTCTCGTAGTTTGACAACTATTATTTGTGATTATAACAAGTGACAGTCAATACAATTTTAAAGCTTGGAATGCTGTTTGACACACAATGTGAGTCTCCAACCCTCTTAAACTTTTTTGTTATGCAGAAAGAAGAACAACAATTATATATTTTTTTTATTTGACTTTTTTTTCCCTTTTTTTTTTAACATTCAACTTGTGTTTCAACAACTAGTAAACCATCATTTTTTAACCATATTAACATTTTTAATCATCATGTATACAGGAATAATGTAACAATGGATGAAGTTTGTATGAATAAATAGTTGTAAACCATTACATAAATGCTTTGGAACATGCAACTTATATTTGAAATATTAGTGAACCATTTTTTTTAACAATACTAACATTTTTAAATGTGAGGTATGGATGAGTAGCATAACATTAGGTCAACTTTATATCAATGAGTATCTTAAACCATTACATAATGGTTTGTTACATTCAACTTTTATTTAAAGTACTGTTAAACCACATAGGTGTTGAATGCAGAGCAAGGCAAACAGTGAAAACCCCCATTAAAACGTAGCGAATTGTATCAAAGGAGGAAAAAAATGAATTCCTTCCTGACCCCATTAACTGGCGATCGGATTACTCCCTGGATCAATATTCTGTATTTAATTATAGATTTAATTTTTACAACAAATGATCATCCTCCTACTAAGATAAACCCTTAATTACATACAATGAAACAACTGTTCAGACCTTGGAAAAAACTATTTTAACATTACAAACATGAAGTTAATGTATTAAAATGTAAACAGTAAAAGTAATAAAATGCAACGTAACTGTTTTGTGGGGCGAATCTTAACATAAGGCTACTTCCAAGACATTCCAATATTTTTTTGTTTTTGGATGTCCAAGTGGTTCACTTAAAAAGAGCCAAGCAGACTTTTAATTTTGTCTGTGGGATATAACCACTGTTTATTCTTGTTTTTTTTTTTTTTTTAGGTTTTGTTGTTATTGTTGTAGTTTTTTTAAATTGTACATAGAGTTTCATATGTAAAATAGTGGTCCTCCCCTGAGTGACATCAAATTTCGTCCTTAAAATCAAACCACTGTTCTCTGTTTACAAAACCTCATAGTACACAATGTTTTTGGTAAAAATGTGTCCATTGTGTAATAGATCACCATGACTTTGGTTCAATTGAAACTTTAATATCATCTAGATTTGTGCAACTTGAAAAAGCAACATTGAGTTGTCCATGGGCAAAAATAGGTTCCTGTATAAAAAAAAATACCCACAGACTTAAAAGTTTGTCCTTGGGATTTATGTATGGTCATGGCAAATACCATGATAACTGGAAATTGTCTCCTTTGAAGGACAAAAGACAAACCACTCTCACTTGGAGCCAAATCAATTCTTGGTATAAAAACTCGTTCACTTTTATGGGTACCATGATCTTTTAAATTCTGCACAATTAATCTGGTCCCATTGCAAAGTCCTTTTTGGGATTCATATTTCTCAATAGCATGACAATTACCCCTTTTTTCAATTGCAAAACATGTGGTGGCATTCCAGATGATGTTAAAGAATTGATAAATTCCATACTAAAGTTAGATTCACTGTCTTTATTATCAGCCAGAACTGAATCTGCACTGTGATCATTTTTTGTGGTGCGTTGATACATTTTAAAATTTCGTCATTTAGATTCAAGGTATCTATTTTTTGGGATGTTAATATCACTTTGTTTGCAATGTCTGAGTAATCATCGTTATTGATAGTGTTTAGAAAGATTGCCGATATGAGTGATTACTTGCAAACCATTTGTGATCGAATTTCTACGGTATCATCTGGTAAATTATTTATTTGTGGATGTTTTCCTTCTGCAATTTGAATTAGACAATCATTGAATTCACAGTTTACTTGTCTTGATACATGTTTCAATTATGTCATTCCTATTTCCATGTTGCACAACAGCTAGTATTTGCCTAAAATAACAACATCACCTTTCCACCAAATGGCACATTATTATCCATCACTTCTTTTAATAATCTATCAATACATTGCAAGGCATAACATGACATCATTGTTGCCTCATCTATGATAATTAATTTCCTTTTTTTTTTTATGTTTTGCTTGTAAAGAATTCAGTCGAATATCTGATACTAATGTTTCTAAAATGGGAACCGGGAGTTTAAATCCACTATGCACAGTTCGTCCAATTTCTAACAAAATGCGGCAATTCCAGTATTGCAAATGGCATTGCTATTTGACCCTGTGCTCAAATGTAACTCATCAAACAATTGTACAGATACGTTTTTCCTGATTCACCAGGGCCATCTAGATAGAAATAACGGTCTTTGACCATTTCTTCATCTGTAGCATTTGTGATGGCATTAAATGCTTGCAATTGTAATGTATTTAAAGTTGTCAAGTTTTTTCTTGTGTTTTTTGTTTTTGAAGCTCAGTGTCATAGACATCAAAGTTGATATCATCTATAAGTCTGGGATCAGGCAAATTAAAACTTGCACAATTTAATTCATGAGCAAGAAATATTTCTTGAATTTCCATTAATGCTTTTAGGAGAGCAATGGCCTCATTGTAACGTTTCAAGAAGTCTTCACACATATTTAATTTAAATGTTTCCCACAAAGCAAGTGCTTCAGGTACATTGCAAAAGATGCAAATTAATGCAAATTGTTCTTTCATTTGCTTTGGCTTTTGACATAGTGCTGCTACTTCCAGACACCTCTCCCATTCTGTATCATCTGCTATGATGTTTTAATGTCTTTCATGTAATAGGAAAGTATCATAAACTATGTCATTCACTGTGCATAAATGTTCATAACTTTGTGCACTGGGAACATGTAAAAGAAGTAATCTTAAACTGAAACGTTCAATGTCTCTTGGGCTGACGGTATAAATCTGTGGGATCTGAGTATCTCTTTTTCATTGTCACCATTTACTAATACATAGTGATATGGAATCGCAATGTATGAAAATTGTCTGGCCTCAGTGTCCTGGCAGTTTAATTGAAACCAGGCAGTAAGTGTTGATTTTCGATGTTCCCTTTGCGCTAAGCCATTTCTTTCATTGAATGCAGTAAAGCAAACAAACTGACTTTGTGGCAAATGTACAGCTAATCGATACACAGCATGTGACCGATCATGCATCTCAAATTCAGAAGACGCCACATTGCTTCTGGAGCACTGACATAGCGGGCGTCTAAATAATTAGAAAGTTCGTCATGTAAAATGTGGATTTTCTTCTCGTTTTGTGCACCTTGCACAACAACAGTTGCTGCATCATATCCTTTGTATATATATTTATACACATATTTGATGGATTTGATAGAAGTGCAAGCTTCCACATTTATGTGTGCATTGTAATTCATCAGCAAATGTGGATTGTATGGAACTACACATCTATTAACGACCTTTTGGCCACAGATAATAGCTATTTGTCCTTCTCTTCTTTTATACAAAGGGTATCCATCACAATAAGAATAAGTTTGCATTTGAAATTGTTTTGGGAACTCTTTTGTACATTTTTGTTTTTCCATACATGGTGAATTGGGATTGATATCTCCACATGGCCCATGAATCATTCTGTTCGTTACAATTTCATAAAGTTTGGAATATTTTTCTGGATGTGGCAATTCAGCAGTAATTATTGAATCCACTCTTTTTCCTGCAGTATTAAAAGTATGTGTGCATGTGGCTGGCCTCTTTTTTGAAATTCAATAGTATAAACAAAAGCCACACATTTTCCAAATAACTGTGCTTTAGTTATATCATGTATTAATGAATTGAGTTTTATTTTGCATACTCTTGCTACTAAATCTGGTCGGTCAGAAGTATTTTGTCCAAAATTCAAATTGTCCTTGATCTCTGGCCATTGTGGATTACATGTGAATGTAATGAACAAATCTGTTTTTCCAAATTTTGTGACAATAGCCATGGCATCATTATATCTTTCTTGCATATTGCGAGGAGATCCTTGAAAAGTGGATGGAAAAATGAATGCTCTTCCAGCTGGAATTTTGCTGTTGATAGCCAATTCAGCGACATAATCCATCAATCCACAATATTGTTCTATGCGAAGCTTGTTTTGTTGAAATTTGATAAAATTTAGATTATTTGCTTCGACTTGTAGATATCATTAATCCATTGTTTTGTGAGTTTGCTCCCACATAAAATAGGATTAAAACAATCCCGAATAGCAGTTTGTGCCACTTTATATTCCAGCATAGAAATATTGCTTCTAACACGAACTTTACTATTGGGATAACTTTGCAATTGTAATTTTGGTTCCCATCCTGGCTCACCATTTGGAAAGAAAATGGGATATGTCATTGGATCCAAATTACAACTTAATATATTTATGTTTATAACAGGGTGGTCTTCATTGAGTGGATATATTCGAATATCCTGCTGAAAAGGTGGTTCACCATCCTGATTTTTAAAGACCATGGCAACCTCATTTAAGGTTGGTAAATTATACTGTCTTTGATCAGTATTGCAATCTCTTTTCAGAACCATATTTACTCTTGGCATTGTCAATTTATGTATTTGAGCATGTTGCTGTTGTTCTTTTTCAACCTGTGCTAATTGTTTGTATGCATGACTGTATGGGTTGTTGGCCATAATTTTATCCAGCTGTTCAAATACTATGAGCAAAGACTGTTTATTTTCTGGAAGTGTCATGCGTTGCTCAACAGCTTCCATTGTATTTAAGACATATAATTGTGCAAATTTCCTTTGCTCTCCCTCTTGTGGGTTTAACTGCGAAGTGCGGTGGTAAATTTTTCCTTGTACTCTAAAACATTTTTTTCTGCTAATGTAACACCCATAGAAGCAAATAAAATTGCACTGTTATAAGACCTAATGTTTATTTTTTTTTTTTAATTGGTATAATTTGGAAATGTCTGAACGCTCATTAAACTTTGTAAGTAATCTGGAAATGTGTGTCTTTGTGGAAGTCTCACCTTTCCTTTCTGACAGCAACTAATGAAGTCTCCATCAGTTGGTCTTTCCTTGAGAAAATGATAGGCCCTACAAAAGTTTCAAACCACATTGAGCAATCCACAATAGTGAGCGTCTACTGTTAGTGCTGTAATTAAAGCACTATCCTGAGCTTCCTCAACATAGATATCGCTACAACTTTCTATATCTACATTGGTGTCATGTGTAATATTGGGTCATTAGGCAATGTTTCACAGAAATATTTTGGTTACTTTTTCTTTTCTTTGAAGCTCCAGCACACTCACTTTGTTCTTTCTTACTCATTTTTCTTTTATTTAAATGTCTCTGTCGGTCTTCTTCTCTTAAGTGTTGGGAAGTCTCAGGAGAAGGCAACCCATCAGAGAAGGCAACCCTTTGCCAATCATACGAGGTCCAATTCTGGGACTGCTGTGCAAAGTGAGGCCTTTTCTGACAAAGAACCCTCCTCAGCATGGATGCAGTGACCAGCAAACAAGGTTTGCTGTACTGTCATTTTAGACACAAGTCTGTATGTGTGTATATGTGTGTATTTATATATTTATATATATATATATATATATATATATATATATATATGTATATATATATATGTGTGTATGTATATATATATATATATATATATATATATATATATACATACATACACACATATATATATATATATATGTGTGTATGCATATATATATATATATATATATATATATATATATATGTATGTGAATGTATGTTAGTATTTTGCATTTTTTTTAACAAAAATAATGAAAATCAAACTGCCGATAGATAAACTGGAATTACTGAAGTTAGCACTGCATATAATTTACTATATTTTTTGACAGCAGCTATAGTTGGTACAAAATCTGACAAACAGAACAGCTAATACATCTGCATTCAGCTTCTGCAGGTTTTTTGGCCCTGTTGGGATCTACAATCTTTTATTATTTCCTTCAACTGCTTTTCCTGATCCCTGAGCCTGCCGTCTTTAATCTTCAGAGCACTGAAAATTCTTCTATTATTTTTATATAACATTGTTAACTTCCTTTAAAAAATGCTGATTTATATACAATTGCGTAACTTTTTATGCACATCTTGAAAAATATTTCCTATACATTTTATATTCTTTTTTTTTATATAAAATCGCACACCACAGATTCTAACATACTACACATTTTTTTGATAAATCAGTAGAACAGTACAAATATAATCCTGTAGCTGTAGGTGTATTATTTTTCACACAGAGCTCTAATTGCCAATTCCTTTGTGTAATGGATCAAATCTGTTATAACATATTGTGTAAATGCTTTTGAAATAATAAATGTGAAAATGTTCCTTCAAAATCCCAAAATAGAATTTAAAAAGGAAATGCTAGGTAAAGCAGTTATAGAAAATGTTAGTCTAATACAGAACTATTTAATAGTATAAGTATTTGTATTAAATAAGCTAGAAAAGTGAAAGTGTTCTTTAACAAAAATAGTTTTATAAAGGGAAATTAAATCCCCTTATTTGGGGATTCTGTGCGTCATTATTGCCAAATAAGTAAAAGGTTTCATTAAAAATTACTATTTAATTTAGTTAATATTATAGAATGGAAATCCTCCTATTAGTGAATAGGCTTATATGTTATTTTGCTGTCTGCCAGTATCCTTCACTATTTTTAGATATCATAATAAAAAAGCTGGTCAGTCTCTAGGAGGTTTTGGACTGCACTCACCTTTTGCCTGTAAATACAAGTGTAACCAAAGTATTTTGCAGTGGGAACCATCATTTTGAAACAGGCAAAATACAGAAAAAAAGGGTACAATAAAGAATTAATTAAGAAGATATATGATAAAGCAGACCTAAATAAAGCACCATGGGGGTCTTTCAGCCTATACTTATTATAACCAGGCAAAGAGCAGCACATTTTCAGGGGCAGCAGGCTATCTGAATTTACTGATGCAGAGAATATTGTATGTATGCCTGACACTTTCTGGCATACTGTATGTGAAGATCACTCGTGACTGTCTGTTGTCTGGTCAGGAGACTCTCTAATTGTACTGCCATTTGTCTAATCACTGCTGAGCTGGGGACATACACATGTGCCCAGTAGTGACATCTTGTGACCATGGCAGGGTAATGATTTTCCTTTGTGGGGATTGTAAATTGGTTCCCTCCACTGGGAAGTACCCCCCCCCCTAGACCCACCCTGGGGAGAACAAGACAAGCCCCATATCCATTCACCCAGTATTGGCTCTTGTCACCCAAAAGTCTGCCCATACCCCGCCAGCTGCCATTCTCTTACTGGATAATCCTGATTAAGGATAGGATTTTGAATAGGTCCTCCCACCAACATGAAAAATGGGATATAGAGATTGCCGTAAGAAATAAAGATTGTTACTTGGAATGCATAGAGGATACTGTGTTTCATTTAACGGGAAGGCTTTCACTATTTTCTTGAGCTAAAGCACCTGTACATGTTCCTGATCCGTTAGCCGGATACCGAGCAGCCCATTCCTTCAACAAAGGTTGCCTGGCCAAAGGCAGGGATTGTCTGTAGCTAAATATACCGCTTTTTGGGGATTTTCACAAACTGGTGGCAGTCGGTGGGAGCTTGGTGCAAGAACCGGTAGTAAGGATGGCAAAATATCCAGCAACCCGCGCTGCCACGATCCAGAAGATGAGAAGAGGAAGCTGTCCAGCAGTTAGGCCGACCAGAGGATCTAAACTGTTCTGCAGGTGATACCACTCGATCTAGACAACTCCCCACTGGGCAACCGGCAGTGAATGATGAGGTTACCAGAAAGTGCTAAGAGTGGCAAGCCCTATTTGCCACTAGACCATCAAATAAAAGGATTGATCAAATGATGAAGGACATTTCCCAGGAGATCCAGAGTGAGCAGAATGGGAGATCATCCGAGGCTCCTGCTCACAATCCAGCCGGTGGGGAAATGGATACTCTATCACCTTCACTCAAAGCAGTCTACAAAAGCTTGAGGTACTTTGATGAGGACAGAGAAGATATTAATGGCTACCTTCAGGACTTTAGGAGGCATTGCGAGCTTCACCATATTCCCCAAGCCGAGTGGGTCAAGCTCCTTGTTGGTTGGCTTAGCGGCAAAGCTAGCAGTGCCTACCGGACTATTTCCCTGCACCTGACAGAGGACTACTACATGGTCCGGCAAGTACTCTTCGACTGTTATGCGATTATGCCTAAGACCTACTGAAGGCAATTTTGCACCATAACCAAGTTGGGGAGGGAAACTCATGTGGATCTAATGTGGAAGATGAGGCATGCCTGTGAAAGCTGGTTGAGGGGCGAGGCTACATAGAGCTACGCACCTCATGTTGATGGAACAGTTGTATTCTCGGATCCCAAACTCAATGCAAGAGTGGATCCTAGACCAGAAGCCCACTTCCACTGATGAGGCGGCCCGTCTGGCGGATCAGTACCAGGAGACATGTGTGGCTACACAGTCGGCATATCAAAGCTGCTCAACAGAGAGGGGCCGCTTTCCATCCCCGCCGCACCAGCAGTTGTACGGCAGAAAAAGGGCCAAGCCCCTCCCAGAGCCTTGGCAGCCAGGCAAGAATCTCAGGGCCTGGCGCGCCCCGGCGACGGGAGACCACCACGACCGGCGACCCGGGAGGGGCGGTTTGAGCCCAGTGTTTTTGCTGTAATCGTATGGGGCATTTGAGGAGGACCCAGCCGACCAGTTTATTTAGGGAACTGGGAGGACCCATTATATGAGGATGAGGGCCCTGAACAGTACCATGACTGCTCCAATGGATTTACCAGTTTTAAGGCTATAGCTCCCCCAGGGGGACAACCGCAGGCAGCATCTACAACCTGTTGTCGTGGATGGACAGGTTGTGGAATGTTTTAGAGACACTGGGGCAGCCGTCATGGTTATCCATCCACACTTTGTTAGCTCATTGTCTTTGCTACCTAAGAAACTGGATGTAGTGGTGGCTGGAGGGCAGCGACTTTCTATCTCTGTGGCCCAGGTATAGATTGATTTGGGTACTGGCCAGGGTCTCTGGGAAGTAGGGGGTGATGTCGGGGTTGCTCGGGGATGTGTTACTGGGCAAAGACCTGGGGCTAATGGGGTGTCGCTACGTGAACATTGTGACCCGTGCCCAAGCTGCCGCTCAGCGTATAAAGGATCCAGAACCAGTGCCAGCGGACCTCTCACCCACTAATCCGACTGGGGTGTGCCAATGTAAGCGTGCCGACAAATGCGCACCTGACTTATGCGCGCTGGACTAAAAGCGGGCAAGTCCAATAGCACGCCCCGACATCTGCACTTGGCATCTGTGAACTGAGGGCCCCATTCTTTCCACACACAGGTAGGTCAGCTCTCGGGGTGTAACTGCTCCTCACTAGGCCTGGCTGTGCCCCATAAGTACACATATATATACCAGGGCCCCCCTCCAGAGTATGCCCATTATAAAACCCCTTTCCAGTGGATTGCTATCGATATAGTTGGTCCCTTGGCCCATCCCAGCGACTCAGGTATATTCTAACTGTAGTGAATTATGCTACCCGGTACCCTGAAGCTGTTGCCTTGGGTAAAATAACTGCTACTACTGTAGCAGAAGCCAATGTGGGAAATCTCTCAAGGGAGATATTATCTGACCAAGGGATTCAGTTTATGGCCAAGCTAACCCAGCAACTGTGGCAGGTTTGTGGTATAAAGCATCTGTGTTCATCCCCTTACCATCCCCAAACCAATGGCCTATGTGAACGGTTCAATGGGACTCTCAAACAAATGCTTAGAGCCTTTGTAGAACAGGAGCGGGTGTGGGAGAAATTGCTGCCCCACCTCCTCTTCACTTATAGGGAGGTCCCTCAGGAGTCCACGGGGTTCTCACCCTTTGAACTCCTGTATGAACGAAAAATAAGAGGTCCCTTAGAGATCATCCGGGAGGCATGGGAAGGGGAGCATGAGCACAGTGAGGTACCAGTAGTCCCCTATGTGTTAGCTTTCTGTCAGTGACTAGCCATCCTTGCTGGGATAGTTTGTGCATGGGCAGGCCGCCCTTCTTCTCGTCCCCAGAACAAGTTGCAAGCCTCCTGGGAAGGGCCCTGTAAAGTAGTGAGGTAGATTGGGAAAGCCACCTATGGAATAGAGGTAGACCCTGATTGTCACATCCACAGAACCGCCCATATCAATAGGTTAAAAACTTACCGGGCCGATATGGGGCTTCATTCAATTTGCTACTTTTTGAGCTGTGTGCTCGAGTAGCTCTACTGTTACTTAGCTATTCAATTGGCCGGGCCCAAAGTTAGTCCCCCTCCCCGATAATCGCAAACCATGCTGTCGGAAGTAGCATCTATGGGCCTGAACACGAAGCCCGTAACGCCCGCTATCGAAACATTAACCCCACCTAAAATAAAAGAAACAGTGCAATTAATACATAAATACAACATGTATTATAATAAATTCTAAATAGGCCACTTACTTGTCCAAAATGCCCATCCAGGGAAGTCGTCGCAGGCAGGTCCCCTTCAAAATAAAACAGACGGTCTAAAAAATGTAAAAAATTAATGGAGCTCCTCCCTTGAGGAGCTCCGTGCTGCATGTGAGGGTTCTTGCGCATGCTCCGCTAAAATTTAGAAATGGCACCTTCTAATTGGCTGAAATATGATTGACAGCGTTTTCAGCCAATCAGAAGGCGCAAAGGTGTGAGACAATCAAAATGGGATACACCATTTTTGATTTTGAAATGCAGCAGGGATTCCGGTTGAGACCCCAGCTGCAAGGGTTAATGTGGGGGCCCTACATCGGTCCCAATGCGGGTTCCTCAGCATGGAGGGGTTAATGTTAGTTGTCGCGGGGATATTTACCCCCACAGCATTGGGGTAACTATTAGTGTGCCGGGCGCACGCAGAGGGGAAGGTCCCTTTAAGGACCCGCCGCAAGGGTTTAATATGGGGACCATCATGGGGTTAATGTGGAGAACCTGCGGGGTCCCGATTGGGACCCCTGCAGCAAGTGTTAATGTAGGGACCCTGCACAGGTCCCATTTGGGACCCTTGCATCAAGGGTGTTTCATTTAGGAGTGTGTGGGGTTGTGAGTAGGACCAGTAGGGAGGATAAGTAAGGGCTTTATTACCTCTTTGGTACCAATAAGCTCTGGTGTGCTTTGGGCCATTTACGGGAATTGAATAGCTAAGTAACTTGCTATCTCTACCTGTGGGCCCAGATCTCAAAAAAGTTGCAATTGAGTTGCAGTTGCAATACGGGTAGCGATCCAGAGGAAGGGCTACTGCCAGACCTCATTGAGGATATCACCCCGATTCCCACTACTGATGTTGTTAGGGCATCCCGAAATTTAACTTATGATCAGCAGGGTCAGCTAACGAATCTCATCACCAGCTACCCGAGATTATTTACTAAAGCCCCGGGATGCACCCATTTAGCCAAACATGATGTGTTACCCCCGACTTCCCCCCTCTAAGACAGCCCCCCTGACGAGTCTCCGAGGCAGTCCAGGAGACCATTCATGAGGAGTTAGTGGAGATGCTCCCGATGAAAGTTACTGAACCCACTAGCATCCCCTTGTCCTCCCCTGTAGTAATAGTACCTAAGAAAGAAAGTACCACAAGGTTCTGTGTAGACCACCGTAAGTTAAATGAGAAAACTAAGACTGATGTCTATCCAATCCCTAGGATAGATGATCTCTTAGATAGGTTGGGGTCAGCCAAATACCTCTCCACCCTTGACCTAATTTTTGGATAATTTGCAGAATTTAGCAAACTGGATTGCTTGGGGATATTGATACCAAGGTATTTGACACTATGTTGAGCCCATTTAAAAGATACATTAGCTTACAATTGTGCTCTATTATTCCATGCTTTTTGATTGTTTTGAAGCCCTGTACTGTCTCTAACTGGTATGTCCGGTGTGCTGCAATGCATCCGATTTTCATGATGAGTCACATGTGTAAATTTATAGTTAAATTGTTTTTAATTGCACAAACGTGCCTATAGCAACAAACAGCATTCATTTCTGATGGATATTGCATGCTTTTGTATTATTTGGAGTGGTGCACTGTCTCTTTAAGTGCTGCTCCAGCTCTCAGAAATGTTTTTTACTTCATTTGCTAGTTGTGTTTAGTACCCGTACATTTTCCTTCTGATATTTGCTATTTCCAGTGCACTGAAATTTGCGATCAGTAAAGTCTGATTATAATACATCCAACGTGCGCAAGAATGGTTTGCATCTACGGCCCGTAACTCGATGCATGGTTCAAATTAAAAGCTCTGTTACCCCGCTGAATTTAAAGCCTGCAGCCTTCGCGGGTGTGCCGATGCCGATACAGGCTTTTGAATTTAATGGGGCTGTAAGTCTTTGCATAGGCTGTTTTAGTATATTTAGCAAGGCTTTGTTGCATCAATTCCTTACACAGGGTTTTGCTGTTTCTCCTGTTAAGGGTAGAATTGCCTGGTATTTTGGAGCTGGATCACTCTTCTGAGTGAAACCAGACTAATATACTACAGGATATTTCTCCCTGTGAAGGGCACAAGTGAGCTATAAGAGGTTGCTATCAGAGAGGATTTTTTTTTTTTTATAATTAATTTTAATTTAGGACGAGTCAATTTTATACAACAATATAATATAACAAAGAATAGAAAAGTCAATCATGCAAATAGCAAGACATAAGCACAAAAAAAAAAGTGAAGAGCAGATCTGAGATATGCAAAAAAAAACAAAAAAAAACTAAGCATTCTATCCTTCTCAGCCTATGAAATCTTCATGATCTAATAAATGTCCAGAGCTTTTAATAGAATGGTGTGGATGAAGCATATAAAAAAAAACATGAGACACCGGTTCTCAGCTCCCCAACCATATTGATTTGGACCAACTGAGATCCGGAATCCATATGACCCTCTATTCAATGATGTAACAAGACGTCCTAACATTTTTTCTCTTTTTGATTATCAACCTGCATTCTTAAGTATGCTTGCTTTTAACTATTTTACAAAATATTTAGTTATCATTAAACCTCCTCAGCTTATGTTTACTTGTGTTACTAAACATAAAATAATCAGTACCTGCGAACTCCTTCATCATCATTCCAAAGGCCTCCATCCAGATGCGAACTAGCCATCCTCTCCAGCCGCCACCATCCTCCAACTTCCCAAACTCTTCTATCCAATCTCTATCTAGATCTGTATACTATATTTGGACACCAACCAAGGAGTCCACGTGTTCGTGAACCTGGGCATTGTATTCTGCAATGAATTCGCTATTCTCTCATTTATCATTATATAATTTATCTTTTTTACAACTTCTTTGATTGACAGTACAGAAGTTTTCCAATTTTTGGCAATGCTATTTTTAGCAGCTAAGGTCCAAAATTGCCAGAGTTCATTCTGTTCCCTAGATAAATCATAATGTTTCATTCCCAAAAGACATGTTTCAATCTCGGGTCTCAAGCTACTGGTTGTAATTTGTGTAAATAAGTCTATGAGTTCTCCCCATAGCTTCTGCGCAACGGGACAAGTCCACCAGATATGCAGGAAACTCCCTTCTGTTCTGCATCCCCTAAAACACTCTCCATTTATATCTTTATTAAATTTTGCCATCCTTTGGGGAGTATAATAGGTTCTGTGCAATACCTTAATAGAGGTCTCAAGTAAACTATATGTATATGACCCCCTTGTCAGATTAGTGCAGATTCTTTTCCAGACCATGGCATCTAACTCCTTTCCCAGGTCCTGCTCCCACTTCACCATAAATTTAGTTTTTTGTGTGTTCTGAAACTCTATTAAGTGTGAGTATATGTATCCTAGGGTGCCTGTCATCGAGGGTATCTTTTCGCAGATAGAGGACCATGCTGTATGTGTAGGATTCCCATAAGTATGTATTAACGAGTAGATCCAGTGTCTAAACTTCCGATAGTTCCACAGCTCCCTCTCCGGAACTTGGAACCGGGGTATGATAGAAGAATGTGTTAACAGAGCCTCCGTGGAAAACCATTCCCCTATTCTCTTTAAAGGGCTAGTCAACCACCATGTTTTAGAACTTGGGCTAATAGTGGCCTCAAACTCGGGGAAGGACGTTAAGGACATCAGTGGTGACAGGGTTGGAATCAAGTTGCTCGATTTTTTAAGCCTATCCCAGGCCTTAAGGGTCGTAGAAATTATTGGATTAGTATGTCTGTATCTCATGTCTATCTTTTCTATCCCCCAGATCACCGTATCCCATGAGTGGGGTTTCATCTGCCAATTTTCAATAAAAGTCCACAGCGGCTGTAGTTTACTAGAGTGGGTTACCGGGATGCACGCCAGCCGTGCTGCTTGTAATTAAAGCCTCAGATTGGGACAAGAAAGACCCCCTTTTTGCCTATTCCTGTACATTGTTTTCCTCGCTATACGTGGTGGTTTATTACGCCAGATAAATCTAAACATTGTATTCTGGAATTGATCAATATCCTTCATACATAGGTTAATTGGTAGAGTTCGGAAGAGATAGAGAATTTTTGGGATCACTGTCATTTTTATTGATGTTATCCCGTCCATGATATTTAATATTTAGACCAGGTCCTCAAGTCCTCAGTCAGCCGCCTAAATAATGGTGGGAAGTTAGCTTTATAAAGACCCGCCAAGTTTTTGGTAAGCTTAACTCCCAAGTACTTGATTGAATTTTTAGGCCATTGAAAATTGAATGCCGCCTTAAATGTTTCTATTATAGGGCCTGGAACCCCTACCCCCAAGGCCTCAGTTTTTTCCTCATTAATTTGCAGCCCTGACATGGCCCCAAACTCCCTTAAAGTAGACAATAATTTAGGAATAGAGTTTACAGGGTCCGTTAGAGTGCATAAAAGATCATCTGCGAATAGAGAGCATTTCAGGTGGTGGTGACCTATCTGCAGACCCCTGATCTCCCCTTCTCCTCTTATCCTTTGAGCCAGAGGCTCAATAGCCAGAGCAAAAAGCAGTGGAGACAGGGAGCATCCTTGCCTGGTACCCCGCTGGATGTTTACCAAAGCCTCTCCTGTCCCGGGCATTCTCAAATGAGCTTCAGGGCTTTTATATAGTGTCTTGATTAGGCGTATAAAGTTTCCTTTAATACCGAATGTAGCTAACACTGCATATAGGTAAGGCCACTCTACTGTATCAAATGCCTTTTCCATATCCAGTGCCAACACACAAAGAGGTGTTTTTCTTTGGGAGGCCAGGTGTATAACATTCATGGTCCTACGGATATTGTCTACCGTTTGTCTATGTTGTATGAACCCGGTCTGGTCCTTGTGTATTAGAGTTGGGAGAAACCTTGCCATCCTATTTGCCATAATTTTAGTCAATAATTTAATATCCCCATTCATGAGGGAAATGGGACGATAATTTTTCGGCTCCAGGGGATCCCTCCCTTCTTTAGGGAAGATTACTAAGTTCGCCGTGCTGAGTTCCGGGGGCATAGATCCCCCCCTAAGTACGGCATTAAACAGACAGCTAAGATAAGGGGCTAGAATGTTCCCACATACTTTATAATAAGAATTAGTGAAGCCATCCGGCCCTGGGGCTTTCCCTGATTTGAGACTTTTAATGGTTTCTAATATCTCCTCTACACCCACATCCGCATTTAAATCCTCTATATGCTGCTCTGAAGCTTTAGGAAGATCACAGGAATCTAGATAAGATCTAAGAGCTTCCGGGCTCGGGTTTATTTTAGTCGAATAGATCGAATTATAAAAATCCCTAAATGTGTGCTTGATTTCGCTCTGACTCACTGTTATCTTCCCAGCCCTGGTTCTAATCCTAAGAATTCTGGACAATGCTGCTTTAGACCGAAGCTTCCGTGCCAGAAAGGAATCAGGTTTATTAGCTTTGGAATAAAACAGCTGGTTCGTCCGTCTCAGGGCACTCTCTGTCTTGTGCGAAAGCAAGGCGTCAAGTTCTAATCTAGTGTCATCTATTCTCTGGCGAAGTCTATTGGAGGGGAGCATTTGATTCTGTAATTCTAGATCTCGTAACTTAGCAGTAAGTTCCTGTTCCTGACGTATACTATTTTTTTTTATGGTAGATGCCATCTTGATACACATCCCCCTGATATAGGCCTTGTGGGCCATCCACACCCATCCTATATTAGATCCCGGGGTATTATTTAGCTCAAAATATTGTTGCAATTCTTTCTGTATCTGGCCCAGTATCGCCGTATCCGTTAACATATGTTCATTAATTTTCCAGGAATATGGAGTCCTTGAGTCTCCTCCAAGATCCATATACAAGGAAACTGCCGAGTGGTCTGACCACGGGCATACCAAAATTTCCGAGCCCCTGGTTTGGTCAAAAAACTTAGAGGTTACCAAAATCGTGTCTATCCGAGAGTAGGTCCCATGCGTATGTGAATAGTACGTGTATTCGTGACTATTAGGATGATGTCCTCTCCAGGCATCCACTAAGCCCATTCTGTCTAACACCCCTTTAATCTGTTGTAGTTTCCGCGAGTATCTATTAGTGGCCTTGGAGCTCGAACGATCTAGTCCATGCTCTAACACAAGATTGAAGTCCCCCCCTATCACCACCAGACCATCTGACCAGGGTTCTACTTTTTTCAGCATGTGTAGTAAACTTTTATGGGGTGCCACCGTGTCCGCGTAAAAGGATACCAGCGTAAGTTTAACTTCCTGAATTGTGCCCCGCAAAATGACATAATGCCCATCCTTGTCTATCAATTTGGAGTCTATCTGAAAGGGGAAGTGACGGTGAATAAGAATGGTGGCTCCAGCTTTTTTGGACCTTTGGGTTGAAGAGTGGAAAGTGGGATATTCCTTGTTTAAGTACGAGGGAATATGATTCTTTGCAAAATGCGTTTCTTGCATAAAAATTATAGATGGTTTCTTAGTTTGATAATACAGAAAGGCTTTCCTTCTTTTAAACTGGGAATTAAAGCCCTTGACATTGTGTGTTAAAAAACTATACTTCTCCTTCAAAACTCTAGCCATTTCTTTCCTGCTTCCCGAGATAGTTTGGTCTAAACATCTTACCTTGATTTAATGGTAGCCAGACTGGATGGGGCGACCAGAGAAGCGCTTGAGCCAAAACAGAAGGCTCCTTAAAGCTGTTGGAGTGATGAGAGTCGAGCACGCAATTCTGGAAATGAAGGAAATAGCAAGAAAACAAGTTAACAGTTGAACAGTTCACAAGAAGATCAATATCTTTGCAGTTATCGAGGAGTACTATCATACAAATTATTTTTAATACACATAACTTCCTACGCCAATCGTAAATCCTGGCTTCTAGGGGAGAGAGTAATGGACCTGCCATTCTCAAATACAGCCCCGTTAGGAAGGGGTAATAGAATTCTTTGAGGTACAAAAAATTCCAACTACGGAGAGCGGGGATACCCTCGACAATACACATTGTTTAACTAACATGAGAACTAGCAGCCTAGTAACTAGCTGAAAAAGAATAATCACAACTGTAAAAAATAAAACAACATTATTGAAGAATAACCGGTTCTCCAGACACTGAAATCCAGATAAATAAGTCCCATGCATCAGTAAGAAAAACTTGGGGCTCAGCTGATTTTCTTGTTTTTTTTTTTCCGTTTTTTTTTGCCCTGTATTTCCAGAGTCTGTGTAATTATTGATTATTGAGTTCCTTCCAACTCTGTGCAGCTCCTCAATTCCTCTCCCCGAGTCTTGGAATGTCTTTCTGGAGGGATAGTCAAGACCTCTATCATGTCAGCCTCTCCAAGTCTGTTTTTACTCCTGAGCGGGACCGAGGTCCACTGTCTTTTAGGGAGAGGATTCAGGGTCACACGCTGACTTTCAGGGTCTCTATGGCCACCATCCGATGTTATATGCAGCATTTGTAGCAATGACTGGCAGTCTTCCAAACTGTGGACCGTGTGAGTTTTTCCCTTATATTGAAAAATCAGGGCAAAAGGGAAGCCCCATCGGTATTGGATACCATGCTGGATGAGTACCCCCAATGCCGGTTTCATTTCTCTTCTCCTGGTCAACGTGATAGGAGAAAGGTCTGCAAACACCATGAGCTGAGCATCATCTGGTCCTCTAAGATCCAAGATCTTTCGGGTAGCAGCTAGAATTAAGTCCCTTGACTGTTGTCGGGAGAATCGGACAATTACATCTTTAGGGGTATCCATGTTACGAGAAGCTCCTAGCGCCCTATGCGCTCTTTCTATATCAATGTCCACTTCTGCCCCTTCTGGTAAGATCACAATAAGCAAGTCCATAACATATCTTTTCAGATTCATTATCGCTTTAGGAATCCCCCTTATTCGTATGTTATGTCTTCTAGACCGATTCTCTAGATCTTCATACTTGTCCTCTAGAGCCGCTATGCGTGACGCGTGGTGATGCGTCTCCCTCCTGTCTCTATCCTGTGCTTCCACCAGTTGGTCAACTGTTTCTTCTAGTTGGTGGGTTCTTTGACCTAGGTCCTGGATGTCTTTCCTGATTGCATCCACCGTTTTAGTATTGTAAGCTTGAAACAGTTTTTCAATTTGTGCCATCGCACTCTTGGATAGATTTATATCAGCCTGGGCTGCGTTTCGCGTGTCCTCACCCTCAGATTCCTCAGAGGGGTCAGATCTCACCTCACCAGGAGTTTCAGGGGGTTTGCAGTAATCCGTAATTCTCTTAAGTGGAAGGGATTTTTTGCTCTTTCCCATCTTGGGCTGCAGTGGACCCGCCACAGAATATGAAGTGCTAAAGTTGCCGCGTAGATGTATGCCCCTTTCAGGGAAATGTTTTTGTTGGAGTGGGATTCCGGCTTGTGATTTAACAAGTTGTGGCGTGTTGTGCTGCTATGCCATGATCTGTCAAGGTCTCCCCCCGTGGATCATATTAGACCTGCATTGCTCTCTGTCCACATGTAAACAATGTTCAACAAGCAAGTAAAGTAGTTGAGTTGATCTTAGTAATCAGAGATCTTGTTGGTTTGCCAGTGAAGCCTGAAAGTTGCAGCCCTGAGAAGTAGTGCCAAACTGCCTTGCCAATTATCACACTTGTCATTTGTGTCAGTCTTTGCTTCCTGGGTATTACTTATACACTGCCACTTGTAGGTTTAGAGCAGTCAGTATTGCTGGCAGAAGTAGTTTAAATGTAAATGTGGCATATGTAGATATCTCTGGGCCTGCAATGCAGCTGTTTACTCACAGTTTTAGGGTCAGGTTGTAGTTGCTCTTTAATCACCACAGAGTCCCAGATGCAGTGGTAGGAAGGCCTTGGCTTCTTCTCTTAGTCAGCAGCCTAAGATGGCCGCCTCCCGTTTTCGCGGGCTTTTTTTGCGTGGTCTTGCCGCCCTGTGGGCTCCAATTCTGGGTACAGACCCCCCAGCACCCCTCCGGCCGGAACCAGCCGTCACCGGACCCTGTTAGGAGGGCACTGCCCGGCTTGTTGGGTATCTGCAGCTCCCTGGCTGCAAACCGCAGCTCTCTCCGTGTGGAGAATCAAAATGGCCGCCGCCCGGTCTCCCTGGGTCAATGCCCGGCCACCAGTTAATAAGGGCCCCCTGGTCAGACCTCACCACGCTGCCCAGGAGCTCCGATGCTCCGATCCTCTCCCCAGCAGTCTCACAGCAGGGGGGGGCGGCTCACTGCAATGGGGACGCTTCTCCCCGTCTGTCTCCGCCGTGGAGCCGCTGTGCCTCACTTCTTGGACCCAAAATTAGGTTCCAGGGGATCCGGGTCGTCCCCTCTGCTTCCCCAGTTACTTTGGGGCAAATTGTGGGACTTTCAGGGCGTTTATAAGCCCAATTGCTGATTTGAGTGCTGGAGCTCCAGACAAACACGTCCAGCTCATCAGAGAGGATTTTCATGTCCACAGAACTAAGCTCTATTTTGGTTGTTGCAGTTCCCTATACCTATACATGAGCATATCTGATTTAAGGATGGCATGATATATCCAAGGCTCCTTGCTTCTTCTAAGTATCTTTGCCTAAGATAGTTATACAGGGTCTTCCTGTGATGTAGGGCCTGTAGAGTGCAAACCTATGAGGATCTCTCTTAATGCACTCTATCATTATGTTGACCATGCTGGAGAATAAAGAAAGTGCAGTTTTGAGGAGGTCAGACAAATAGTTAATATGCTTACAGTTCACATCAAGTGATTTGCCACAGTTCCTGCTTTTTGTAGTTGCAAATCACAAAAGAGTGTTTAGTTTGTCACATACTTTTTTCACTATTGTAGAAATGTCATCTCAGTAACTTTCAACGACCACAAATTAAGCCTTTCAGGTTATACTTTCACAATTATTATGGTAGGCACTGTATGGGTTAATACTGAGATTTAATTAGTGACTGTCATAGTGTTATATGATTGGACAGCAGGTCTGTTTAAAGAAATCAAAGCCCATAATGCTGTTAAATATGGAAATAAGAGATAAATCAAATCACTAAGGGCCTCATTCAATTGCAATTTGCCCAATTGAATTGGACCCTAGATAAGCACATAACATATATTTTGTAAATAATTTTTTAGTTATTGAAAACCTTTCTTTTGAATAGATGCTTGCTAACAAAAAACTTCTTTAAAAAATATATGTAATGTGGTTATTTAGGTTCCTATTCAATTGTTCCTAAGAAAGCAGCTTCAAGACGGTCAAGGGGAGAGAGAAGTGTGGCGTGGGGGCAAGGGTGGAGGGAGAGACAAGGGTGGAGGGGAGAAGGGAAGAGAGAAGGAGATAGAGGGAGGAGGAAGAAAGAGAAGGGAGAGAGAGAGGGAAAAGAGAAATGAGAGAGAGAGAAAGAGAGAATATATGTATAGTATTATATAGTATTATATATTTTTTTACTTCTGTGGGCATAATGTTCAATATTGATCCCTGGATCTCTGGATATCAGCTGCAATGGATCCTCTGCAAATCCTCCCCTCTTGCAGCAAACAGTCTCTCATATATTTGTTGCAGTCACACAGACTGATCCTCTAATGGCAGCCTCCTGTGCTGCTCTGGCACCCACACTGTAAGTCTCCCCCGGGCCAATTAGGAGTCCTCCAGGAGGTTAACTCCATCACTCCTATCAAGAACTCTTCACGCTCTGTACCTGGCACCATCCTCTAGGGGGCAACCGGTCACTATTTATTTATTTATTTATTTATTTATTTATATATACTGTATATTACATATATAGTTGTCAGCATGTGGGTTGTTGCTAACTTGCGGGCTCGAGTAGCATTTGCGTAGGTGGAGGCTCCCACATCGGCTGCAATAAGCCGCTGGCTCATTGCAGGCCGCAAATGCGGGCCCTCGCAAAGCAAAGGGCTGCATTTGCTGAGGTGGAGGCTCTATGCCGCCTCACAACCGGTTACAAACGACCACACAAGCAGGACTTGGAGAAAAAAAACATAAACACGCAATGACTAACAACGCACTTATACAAAAAAAACGAGCCGCGGGACTTAGAAAAAATAAATTGCGGACTTACACAAAAACAATTACGACCCACGGGACATAGAAAAAAAACATTACGGGCTCGCAAAACTACGACCTTAAGGGACAAACATACATTACAACACAGCGGCAAACATTCAAAAACACAAAAATACACACAAACATAAAATAAAAACCTTACCCACACCAATGGGGGACACCCAGGACCTCTGCAACACAGCTTAAACCTCGAATTCTGTCAAATTTACAAAGTTAACACACTCAAAAATACCCTAAGCGAGAGAAAAAATGTCAGCCGGAAAAAATGAAAACGAGGCTACACGACCCCTAAAGCCGCTAAATTCCACAAAGCAAATACGGCTTTTACAAAAACCCGTATGACCTACAACATACACCATTAGCAAGGACGCTTCATCATACAAACCCGCCTACCACATACACAATCGCCGCCATTTTACAACACTACCTTAAAGAATGCGGAAGTACCCAGCTACACTAACGGCTTCCCCTCGCGCACGCAGCCTATTTACACAACACACTTCACACATTGCTGACACTTACACCTCAGCTCCACAACAGTGCAAACCTACAATGTATGCTGCAGGAACATCAAAACAGGTTGTCAGCTCTTCAGCACAATGCTTTCTGAATATATTACTTACAAATAGGTAAAGTATATTAATTTATTCATTTATTACTTATTTGATTTGCATCACAAAATACATATACACAAAAAAAACAAAAAAACACTATCACAATAAACGCTAAAGACATTCACTGCGCGCCTCACAACCAGCACCAATGCTGCTCATAGCACACAAACTACACCAGAGGACAGCCTTGCAATAAGTGCAAAAAGCAGATCAGCGCCGACCTTACAATGACAGCAAAAGCGCCTCTAATAAAAAAAAATACAACAACCAATAGGTTCGCAATGAGCACCGAAGGCGCTCATTGCAAGCCACGCGATGAACGCCGAAGGCAATAAGCGTGAGGCTCGCAATGAGCGCCGAGATCTCAGACCACCACAAAAAATACTGTCTGTGCCAAACACCATTCCTTGACTTACAATTCTATTGCCGTAATTTTTTGACGGGCAATTCGCTAGTATATATATATATGTGTGTGTATGTGTGTATATATATATATATATATATATATATATATATATGTGTGTGTGTATATATATATATATATATATATATATATATATCTATAAAGGAAAAATTCAGTAACAAATGCAATAACGGAGTGTCCAAAAATATAAATATTAGTGAGATGATAAATAAATGACTATAATTATCTAAGTATAAAGTGCTATAGAAAGTGCTAGTGCTGGTAATACTAGATTCAATATTATGATATGCAACCAGTTTAGATTATTAAAGTGCTTAAATAAAGTGCTAAGATTTTTACAGAGATAATAAAGTGGTAATATGAATTAAATCATAAATATAATAAAGTGCTAATTTGAGTTAAATCATAGATATAATTAAAACTCATCCAAATTTGGATTTGGAAGGGCACTGTTGTTAGATTTGGGAGTTTCTCATTGTTGTGGTGGTCGCACAGTGTATGGGGGGTGTGTCCTTGGTGGCGGTGCTTGCCTAAGGATGATTATAACCAGCAAGACGCGCTCATCTTGGTTTGTACTCCTGTAGCATAGGGTCCCCTTGAGTTCCAGTAGGTGGTTGGGTAAGCACCTCTGCTTGGTTTTATCATTATGTTAACTGAGCTCTATAAATAAAAGGGCCTGTGGCCTTTCATACTACAATATATTAAGTGTGTTGATCTTTATTGTGTGGTCTATCCTTGGGTTATCCGTGTTAGCAATGCACAGAGTTAAAGAGAGTGGGAGTTTGACGTGGGGTGGAATTAGTAGGCAGATTAAATTGATATCTATTATTAACGTGGGTTGAGTTATTAGGTGGGGTAATTATATAACTAAAACTTAGTCTATATATTGGGCTTCCCTTCCCCTCCTTGTAAGTTGGGTGTGGATAGCAGAACCATCTCCCACCCCTGGGTTATCCATATTGGCAATGCACCTTTCCAAAAAATGACAATATTAGCAGCAGTGCAAGCCATTCACATGAAACCAATTATAGAAAAATGATTAGCTTTAGCATACTCTGCCTGTGTCTTGGAATTTCCATTTTATTTATATAGAGTCTGTCAGTTGCACAGAAGCATGATGGGGTGGCTATCCTACTGAAAGTTGCACTTCCCTTTAATTCTATTTTTAAAGGACTGCTGTGGCCAATTTTTTTTTCTACATGGTCTTGGAAATCTAAATTTATACTTGCTTATCTGAACTTCTTGGAGACTGATCAGGTCACATATGTATAAGATTATGTATGCACATTCCTAGAAGTTTATGCAAAGAAAAGATCTGCTCACCTACCAGGCCTGTCAACTATGCTTATCATTTTGTCACCTGGGCCCATAATTCTATTAATAGTGCCTACCTTTAGGCCAATCAGGGACTTTACTTTTGTATGAAGCAGGTGGTGTGTACAGTGAGGGGAAAAAAGTATTTGATCCCCTGCTGATTTTGATTTTTTGTCCACTGACAAAGAAATGATTAGTCTATTTTAATGGTAGGTGTATTTTAACAATGAGAGCCAGATTAACAAAAAAAGAAAAATGCATGTCAAAAAAAGTTATTTGACCCCTCGACTTAGTACCTTATTGGCAATCACAGAGGTCAGACGTTTCTTGTCTTTGGCCACCAGGTGTGCACACATCTCAGGAGGGATTTTGTCCCACTCCTCTTTGTAGAGCCTGTCCAAGTCATTAAAGTTTCAAGGGTGATGTTTGGCAACTTGAACCTTCAGCTCCCTCCCCAGATTTTCTATGGGATTAAGGTCTGCAGACTTGCTAGGCCACTCCAGGACCTTAATGTGCTCCTTCTTGAGCCACTCCTTTGTTTCCTTGGCTATGTGCTTTGGGTCATTGGCATGCTGGAGAACCCACCTACGACCCATTTTCAATGCCCTGGCTGAGGGAAGGAGGTTCTCACCCAAGATTTGACGGTACATGGCCCCGTCCATCGCCACTTTCATGCGGTCCAGCTGTCCTGTCCCCTTAGCAGAAAAACACCCCTAAAGCATAATGTTTCCACCTCCATGTTTGACGGTGCGGATGGTGTTCTTGTGGTCATAGGCAGCATTTCTCCTCCAAACATGGCAAGTTGAGTTGATGCCAAAAAGCTTGATTTTGGTCTCATCTGACCACAACACTTTCACCCAGTTCCCCATTGAATCATTCAGATGTTCATTGGCATACTTCAGATGGGCCTGTACATATGCTTTTTTGAGCAGGGGTACCTTGCGGGCGCTGCAAGGTTTCAGTCCTTCGTGGCGTAGTGTGTTAACAATTGTTTTCTTGGTGACTATGGTCCCAGCTGCCTGAGATCATTAACAAGATCCTCCCATGTAGTTCTGGGCTGATTCCTCACCGTTCTCATGATCATTGAAATTCCACTAGGTGAGATCTTGCATGGAGCACCAGACACAGGGAGACTGGCAGTTATTTTGTGTTTCTTCCATTTGCGAATAATCACACCAACTGTTGTCACCTTCTCACCAAGCTGCTTAGCGATAGTCTTGTAGCCCATTGCAGCCTTGTGTAGGTCTACAATCTTGTCCCTGACATCCTTGGACAGCTCACTGGTCTTGGCCATTGTGGGGAGTTTGGTATCTGATGGATTGATTGCTTCTGTGGACAGGTGTCTTTTATACAGGTAATAAGTCAAGATAAGGAGCACTCTCTTTAAGAAAGTGTTCCTAATCTCAGCTTGTTACCTGTATAAAAGACACATGGGAGCCAGAAATCTTGTTGATTCATAGGGGATCGAATGCTCATTTCATTCTTTGACTTGCAAATCAATTTATAACTTATTTGACATGAGTTTTTCTTTTTCTTTTTTTTTTTTGGTATTCTGCCTCTCACTGTTAAAATACACCTACAATTAAAATTATAGACTGATCATTTCTTTGTCAGTGCAGGGGATCAAATACTTTTCCCCCTCACTGTACATCAGATTGCGGTACCTGTTCCATCTAAGACCAAAGGATTTATAAATTCAAATACAGTAAATGGAATGACTCCCAGAGGCACAATGAGATAACTTTTAAAATCAGACCCCCTGCTTGTACATCTAGGTAAGTGTACACATTTCTAATATGAGCTGGCCAGTCCTAGGTTTTGTTTTTTATTTTCTGTATTTTGCTACTGATAAAAAAAAAAGTATTTCATTTTTTTTTTTAAATACATACAAATTCTAAACAGTCAGCCCCTGTTAACAGCATGTGGGAGGGGGCTGTTGTCTGGGCTAGGGTCAAGTAGTAATTGGTGGAAGATTGTTGGTGGGAGGAGTTTTCAGGGAACAAAACTAGATTTTCCCAACCTTACTGGTTAGTCTGTGAGCAGCATGTGTGAGTTTACACCAACCATGTTGGCGCCTACCATGGATACTTGGATTGAGCAAATAAAAGAAAAAGCTGCCTTACATGGGACAACTTAGCTGCAGGAGCTGCTGCGTTAGATGATTCCAGGGGGGAATCCATCAGAACAGGGTGAAAGCGAACATCAATCAAGACCACCAGTCAGGCTCAGCCCTTCACTGACCTCTAGGAAGAGAGGAGGGAGCTCTGGTGATGGAAAAGGAGAAAAGAGGCCATTGAAGACTGGTACCCCTTTAAGAAAAAGCGCAAGAAAAGCTGCATTGCCCACTGCTGCAGCGTCAAGCCAGATTTCAACTACCCCAGTTTCTGCAGACTGCACAAGGCAAGAAAATCAGTCTACTGAATGAGGTGCCATCAGAAGGTATAGGAACTTCAGTGGCTGCTGACAGGAGTGAGCTGGGAGAAGAACGGCATGTAGCACAGCTGCAAGATGCAAGATCGCCCAGAAGTGTTGCATGTGGTTCGGCTGTGGAGGACTGGGCAAACAAGGAAGATTGATCCATCCTGGATGTTACAGTGGCTGCAGAGGAAGCAAGGAACTCGAGGCTGGAGGCAGATGATCCCCTGCACGGTGACATTAGGAGGCGGACCGTCGCAAGGAGTCTGAGGTGTGCAGAAGGATACAGCTGCAGGGAGGACTGTGGAGGGAGAGTGGATGCTGCGCAGGGGCAGAGGGATACGTGAAAGAAGATCCGGCCATGCAGAGAAGTTTCAACGCATGATGGTGAGTGACGCTATTGGCAAGGAGAGGAACCAGGTACCACAGAGGCTCAGGGGGAGGCAAGCAGCAGAGAAAGGATCAGATGGAGGAGTGAGCAGAGCAGAGTGGGGGGGGTGTCACGTGGCATTGGTAGAATAGTTATAGGGGAAGAGGGAGGGACCGCCATAGGGCAGTAAGGGGAAGGATATGCACTGGGGAAATAAAGTGCAAGGGTAGTGGGGGTAGAGTTTTGGGGAAGCGATGCATTGTGTCTTTAGGTTTGAAAGGGGGGGTGGTAATACCTGCTCATTTGCATGTTAGAGTAATTATACTAATTTATGTTTGTGTTTTATTTTATTGTGCACTAGAGGGGTATAGGACGCTGGGGTAGCTGGGTGGGTTATCTGACAGTGGTTATGCTTTTGGTTTGTCTACTAGTAAAAGGGGGCTTATAGGGCAGATATATAAAATATATAAACTTACTCCTATATATTTATTTATTGTGGTATATGAGGGGCATTTCTATAGCTTATGCTTTTAGGCTGTGGTCTCTGGTTAAGGGGATACATGGGGACTGTTGTAAAAAAAAAATTGTATGGCTTTCTTTCTAGGGGATCTGCGGGGGTTTAGGTTTAGCTTGCATTTCTTATTGTCATTTATGGCTGAGGGGAGGCTGTATATGGTTCTTTAGGGTCAGCTAGTGGCTCTTTCTTTCTAGGGGATCTGCGGTGGTTTAGGTTTAGCTTGCATTTCTTATTGTCATTTATGGCTAAAGGGAGGCTGTATATGGTTCTTTAGGGTCAGTTAGTGGCTCTTAGTTATTTATTGGTTGTTGAAGAAAAGGTGCTGGATTATTGCATTAGGGAGGTTATTTTGAGCGAGGGGAGTAATGCCGTGATTGTCGCTCTGCTCTGTAGATTTTACTGCCAGAAGTCTGGATCATGCGCTGGGCATGGTGGAGCTGAGAAGTCACAGGAGGAACGTCACCGCAGGACCCAACACTCACAGGCTTCTCCAGACAGGAGAGGGCGTGATCACAGCACTAGCAGAAGAGGCAGTCCGCTATGCTCTGGAGAAAAAGAGGATGCATCATACAGGACACGAGGAGAACAGCTACAGGTAGGTGCAGGCATGATTCTAGGGGTCGCCAAGGTTCAAGATCCTGGTCACTAAGGCGGGAGGGGTACACGGCCTTGTTGCATAGGCAGCGGACCTTACTCGTTACAGATAGATCACATTCTGTTTCACTTGAGAGTGGGACGAGGTTCACTCCTTACCATAGTTGTGGGGGAACAAGAGTAGATGATGCAGTGGTAAAGACATGACAGGGAGGGGAGGCATGTCAATCTTCTTGCAGGCAGTCCAGGAGATCATCGACTGCAGAGTGGAGAGAAGAGGCAGGAGGAGAGAATTCAGAGGAACGGTAATGGACGGCCCCTGATACCTGGTTTCCATACACCTTTATCTGTTATGACTTTAGTTGAGGGTTTGAAAGGGTTTATTAATTGTTTGGAAGCCCGCAGTAAGTCAGTTGGTTTTGAACACACATGGGTGGGGCCTCCCTCGGCTACAACTACGGTAGGCGGTGCGCCGGTGGTATCAGAGAAGTTGTGGCCGAGCCGGGAGATAACACTCAGGGTTCATCGGGAAGTGATAACAAGGAAGTAGTGAATAATGCAAACTTGGAGGCCACATCATCAATGGTTCTGAAGGTGGTGGAAACAGCGTTGCATAAGCCTTTGCTTTGTTCTATAGGCCCGATAGGGGTACACGTAACCCAAGAAACTTACAATAAGATATGGTGGTGCAAGTTCATTGAGATGTTCTCAATCCTCCCATTGGACCAATTCACAGAGTTCAAGCATGATGAGAAGGACCATTCCAAGAAAGAGGAGGAGGAGCCGAAAAAGGGTTACACGAAAATAGCAAAAACATTCAGTAACTGGCTGCAAGCCTATACTATTTTTGCAAGTATTGTAAGCGAAAAACATCCGGAATGCTGTTCGGCACTATTCTGCTACCAGGATGAGATTGATGGAATTCATCGGACATATGGAGGCCTGGCATGGTGGCATTATGACGTGATGTTTCGTCACATGGGATATGGGGAGCTGGCTGAAGATTGTCACTCCATTGCTCCAGGGTCTTCGTTTTACGCCAAGCCAGGGACATCAGCGTCTGGAAAGAAGGGCTGCTCCCTTGTGTTTTACAAAGGCTCCTGTAAATGGGGAGCGACAAGGAAATACAAACATGATTGTTCGGAATGTGGCTTGCATCATCCGCTTTTTTGATGTTTTAAGAAGGCAAAAGACAAAGAAAGGGGAAGTCGCCGGTGCAGGTAGAAAAGATGTGGCTGTAGTTAGGAGTGTATGCTGATCTTCATCCTAGTGACTCTAATTGTTGTTAACAGGTTTCACAGACGGTTTTGTTATTCCCTCTTCAGTGTCTGAATTGTCTAGGCATCCTCCTAACTTGAAATCTGCTAGGGAGAATCCATTGCTGGTCTGTGAAAATGTTTGGGGTTAGGTCACTTTGGACCGAATGGCGAGGCCTTTTAAGGAGTCTCCACTTTCCAATTTAAGGGTATCTCCGTTAGGCTTAGTTCCAAAGAAGGACCCAGGCAAATTCCTTCTCATTCATCACTTCATATTCAATGGGCTTGTCTGTCAATGATGGTATAGACAAGAATCTATTGGTGGTATCCTAGGCACCATTTTCTCAGGCAGTGGAATTGTTAAAAAGAGCAGGGAAGGTAGACATTGAGGCTGCTTTCCGTTTGCTACCAATGCTCCAGGCTTCGCAATTTTTGTTGGGTTGTCAGGTTGATGGTCAGCATTTTGTGGATTTATGTTTGCCAATGGGTTGCTCCATTTCCTGCAATAACTTTGAAAAATTCAGTTCCTTTTTACATTGGGTAACAATGTCTCAGTAAGGCCTGTCGTCACTAGTACATTACATTTGGACAATATTTTTTTTTATCGGTTCCTGGAATTCCGGCGTTTGTGCAGCGTTGCTAGAATCATTTGCATCAGATTTTGGCACTTGCGGCGAATAAGACGGAAGGTCCTACACATGTTTTGAAGTTCCATGGGATCCAAATTGACACTCAGGAAATGGTTTGTAGCTTACCAATGGACAAAGTTATGTATTTAAAGGAATCAGTGAGGCAGGTGTTAGGGGCAAAAAAGGTTACGCTAAAAGACATGCAATCGTTAGGTAAACTGAATTTTGCCTGCCGACTCATACCTATGGGTACAATATTTTTGGCACGATCTGCTTCTTCAAGGAGGCCCTTGTGTACCTTTATGTGTGGGATGAAACACATATGCCTTGTAGACTTGGGTTGCTATAACAATTGAGATAACACTCGTCAGATATCTAAACGATAGGCCAGATGTTCATGGTTAGCTAGGGCAGAAAACCTTGATGAAAAGCTCAAGTGTTTACTTAGGACTACTTGAAATACATACATGTGTCTTGACTGTGAGGGTGCAATGATCTGCAGCTAACTTCTGTGCAGAGCAGTCTTACCAGTTCCACATACGTTATATATAACATTTTCCCTCTCATAATATATAATAAGTAGTATACATAATAATCATGTACAGGCAACATATAACCACACAAAATAATACATAATCCCAATGTAACATTGTCATGCTCCCTTGGCCATATTCATAATTACTGGCAATATCAGTCCTTAAACAATGAAATCATGACAATTTCTCATGTTTAAGGCGTTTGTCCCTTGCTACCGCTGGGGTCAAACTGGCTCACCATCATATCAGGGTGACGGCGGTGCTCAAAGAGGACCTTAGACTATGGTTACTATTTCTGTTTTAATTGTATGGGCAGTCTGTTATTATGCATGATCCGGTACAAGATTCAGAGTTAGATCTATTTATCGATGCGGACGGGGTTCGGCTAGATTCAGAACATATTTCAAGAGCTGCTGGTGCATGGCAGCATCCTAAAAAATGTGGCATTTCTTGAACTTTTTCTGATCGTGGTGTCGCTGTATTTATGGAGGGATAGCCTGCGCAACCACCATGTGGTATTTCACTGTGACAACTTGGAGATGGTCCAGACTATCAACTCAACTTAAGCCTCATCCCTCCCAGTGGTAAAATTACTTTGTAAATTATTTTTAAAATGCTTAGAGTATAACATCTATTGCAGAGCTGTGCATATCCCAGGGGAATACAATGTCATAGCCGATGCTCTTTCTCAGTTTCAGTGGCAGAGATTCCGAGAGGTCGCACCGGAAGCAGACGCTCAGAGAACACTGTTACCCCCGGAGCTCTGGAATATAGCGGCTCCAACATAGACGTGTTAATACGCGACTCATTGGCTAAGGGCACTTGGGACCAATATAATAGAATTTGGAGGGAATGGATTATATTCTTTAATGAGGCTTCACATCAAGAGTCACAAGGTAATACAACCCAGGTACTACTGTTCTTTATTTTGCACAAGCATGTGCATGGTATCTCCTTTACTGCCCTTGCAAAAATAATGACGGCATTAGCATTTTTCTTTAAGTTGAACGGGCAGTAGGACGTTACAAAATCATTTACAAATAGACAAGTTGTGCAGGGCATTCGCAAAGGTTTGGGTGACAGGGTGGGGGACAAGAGGAGGCCAGTTTATTTTGCTCTGTTGGTAAAGCTAATTGACTCCCTAAGGGACATTTGTGTTTCTAAATATGAGTTTACCGCTCGGGTCAAACTGTCTCACCATCATATCAGGGTGACGGTGGTGCTCAAAGGGGACTTTAGAGTATGGTTACTATTTCTGTTTTAATTGTATGGGCAGTCTGTTATTATGCATGATCCGGTACAAGATTCAGAGTTAGATCTATTTATCGATGCGGACGGTTCGGCTAGATTCAGAACATATTTCAAGAGCTGCTGGTGTATGGCAGCATCCTAAAAATGTGGCATTTCTTGAACTTTTTCTGATTGGGGTGTCGCTATATTTATGGGGGGATAGCCTGCGCAACCACCATGTGGTATTCCACTGTGACAACTTGGGGATGGTCCAGACTATCAACTCAACTTAAGCCTCATCCCTCCCAGTGGTAAAATTACTTTGACGGGTTAATACGCGACTCATTGGCTAAGGGCACTTGGGACCAATATAATAGAATTTGGAGGGAATGGATTATATTCTTTAATGAGGCTTCACATCAAGAGCCACAAGGTAATACAACCCAGGTACTATTGTTCTTTATTTTGCACAAACATGTGCATGAGTTTACCGCTGCAAAAATAATGACGGCATTAGCATTTTTCTTTAAGTTGAACAGGCAGTAGGACGTTACAAAATCATTTATAATTAGACAAGTTGTGAAGGGCATTCGCAAAGGTTTGGGTGACAGGGTGGGGGACAAGAGGAGGCCAGTTTATTTTGCTCTGTTGGTAAAGCTAATTGACTCCCTAAGGGACATTTATGTTTCTGAATATGAGTTTCCGTTATTTAAGACGGCCTCTGTTTTGGCCTTTTTGGGGAATTTCAGGATCGCAGAATTAGTATCAGTGTCCAAATCAGCAATAGGGGGTGTATTGTTTTCGGATGTGTGGTGCAGCAGAATTACATATCTATTCGGGTCAGGAGGTCAAAAACTGACCAGGCTGGGAGAGGTAAAACAGCTCACCTGTAATCTGTGCCTAGCTGCACTTGTTGCCCATGGTTAAGTGTTTCAGAGTATTTGGCTGGCTGCCCAACAGGTGTGGGGTCAGTGTTACTTCACTAGGATGGCACAAGTTTTTCAAAATTTCAGTTTAATGCAGTCTTTAAGTTATGCATATCTGCTTCAAATCTGGATTTTGGGACGCACTCGTTCCGGATTGGGGCAGCTACTGAGGCGGCCGATTTGGATGAAAACATTGTTAAAAGAATTGGGCTTTGGGAGTCAAAACGGTTTCGTTTGTATATCCAGCCTCATTTACTGGTCTGATTTTATTTTTCAGGTGCCCTGTTTTGGCTTTGTTATCCTGGCCCAGTAAATAAATGAGTGACCCAGGATCTAGAGGCAGTCAAGGACAAAGGAACACAGTTGGGTTTTGATGATTCTGTACTGGACATCAAATGGTTTGGGGTGAGGGGAATGCAGTGGCATCAATTGTTGTAGACTATGGTTGGGTATGCTAGGACAATTGGTCCTCTTAGGGGCCCTCTTATTTACTTAGGAGGTAATGATTTGGGGTTTGTTCCAATGCAGGGGCTAGTGAGAGCCATGAAAACCAATTTGGTTAGATTGACTGTGCAGTACCCCTGACTGGTGATTATTTGGTCAGGGATAACTCCTTCACTGGAGGGTGGCCCTGGATCCGGTCAGGTTAGAGAGGGCTTGGGTTAAAGTTAGTAAAATTATGTCTTTAGTTAAACGGTTGGGGGGGGGGGAGGGGCGGTATTAGCACGGCCGGAACAACCTTTTTGGAGCCCTAGGCAGTAAAGTGGAGGAGCCCCTGCACGCCGGGTATACAGGCACCCATTTTTCCCTTTTCTGTGCGTGTATGACTCTTTTGCTGTGTGAGCAAATCACAGACATTTCCCCATAACAGCCATTTTTACAACATCGCTACGCATTAACATGCCGAGATATTACTTGTTTATTAAATGCATTTTATTTTGGGCCCTCTTTATGTTTTTCTATGGTAGGGCAGTAAGCCCATGTTACACAAACATAAATCATGATCACTTGTAACACACATAAAAACTCAGTAATTCTGAGTGTTAAAGGGCCAGCACGGGGGCCCCTAGTGCATTGCTCCATGTGCACCAGCGATAGCTCCGCTCATGCGCACAGACACACAAAGATACAGATACACACACATGTACACACAGACATACACAAACATAGATGCACACGCAGAGGTATACAAAAATATACACACATAGAGACACAGTCAGATAGAGATACACACACAGAGGTACACACATAGACACAGAGAGGTACAGGCGCACAGAGACATATAGAGGCACACAGACATACATAGAGGTACAGGAATATACTCACACAGTGGAACACATTCATACACACACAAATACTCCCCCACCCGCCCTCTTCGTTCTGCTAATGACCTTCTTCTTCCTAAAACTCTTGTCACAACCTCTCACTCTCACCTTCAGGACTTTTCTTGTGCTGCACCTATTCTCTGGAACTCCTTGCCTCGCTCCACCAGATTATCCTCCTGCCTCAAAAAATTCAAAACCTCACTAAAAGCGCATCTCTTTAGAAAAGCTTATCACCTTCTATCCTAACATGCTCAGCACCTCTCTCTCCCTCCTTTACCACACACAATACCTTTAGGTTGTAAGCCTGAAAGTTTCAATCCTGCAGGGTGCTTTGTGGAAAGCACCCTGGACACTGGATTCAAGGGTCAAACACAGGGCCCTCCTTGCTTTGCTATGTTTGATTTGTATTTACCTGCAACTTATCTTATGTACAGCGCTACGAAATATGTCAGGGCATTATAAATAAACGATAATAATAATTATATATACAGCCTTAGTCTCACATACATACATACATACATAGAGGTATACATATATAGATAGAGGCACACATACACACAGAGACACCCATACATAGAGGCACACATAGAGGCATACATATATACACACAGAGGCACACATACATAGAGGAGCACATGCAGGCACACATACTGTACATGTAGGCACACATACACAGAGGCACGCATACATAGAGAAGCACATGAAGGCACACATACATAGAGGGACACATAGAGGCACACATACATAGAGGGACACATAGAGGCACACATACATACAGTAGAGGAGCACATAGAGGCACACATACATAGAGGAGCACATAGAGGCACACATACATAGAGGAGCACATAGAGGCACACATACATAGAGGAGCACATAGAGGCACACATACATAGAGGAGCACATAGAGGCACACATACATAAAGGAGCACATAGAGTCACATATACATAAAAGCACACACACATATAGCCACATATACATACACACATAGAGACAAACAGACACATACAATTCAAATAGTTTATTTTCATAGTTTCTTTTCACTATAGGCCACTATGGGGCCACAATTTCCGAATCATTGGCACATATTGAACGACGCGGAGGCTGCACAGGCTCCCTGGGTCAGCCTGTAGCGTCACGTGACCCAGCGGAGCCTGTGAGGCTATTAGCCAATCAGGAGCGTCGGGGGGCGTGTCGGAAGCCCGTTTCGCGCCATTGAACACAGCAGCGCGGTCTCCCGACTGGAATCCCACCCACCCACCCTGTATTTTGTTGTTAACAGATGTTATGGTTTATTCTTTTAAAAAAAAAAAAAAAAAAAGTATATATAATATATATAATATAAATAAGAAATATTGAAATTAATATATATATTTTTGGTTAAAGAATTCGGAGAAGTGGCTATTGTATGTTGTGTTTTGTTAATTTATGTCTGTGCGGCGGGAGGTGAGTTGCCCGGCCCACTGGCCTAAGGGGGCGATGGCCCCACCTCACAGGGCGTGCTTAAAGATAAGCATTGGGGCTTTGGGCAGGGCTCAAAGCGTGAGGTCACTGTTCGTGGCCGGGCTCCTCCCCCGGAAGGAAAGGACTAAATTAGTCATCTAAATAAGTTACGGTTGTTTGTTTACATTGTGTCAAAATAAAGCTGTGGCCCGTTGTTTCTCCCAACTCAAGTTGTCGTGTCAGTTATTCCATCAACTAGCCTGAATGGATCATGCATGGGTCAAGGCTGGGTAACTAAATAAGCCTCTCGCCTCATCAGAACTCTTCCTGCCTCCAGCTGCTTCCATGACCCTGCTGACCTTGCTGACAGCCATCGCTGCGCAGGGGAAGGCTCTCCTCAGTGTCACACAGGCTGATCCTCCCTTCTCCTTTGTGTGCTGGGGTGGAGAGGATGGGCTGCAGCAGGTATGGAGGGGGTTGGCTGAATCACTGCTCCCGGCAGCTCAGTGTTAACTCTAGCAGTGCTGTCTGTTTTTATAGGAAGCAGGCACTGCACAGAGAAGTACACACAGGAGGGGTTTGGAGGGTGATCTCCAATGAAAGATGGGGTGATAATGAAGGCCTGTCTCAGGGATCCGCCTGTAGGCATTTGCCTAACTCGCCTAATGGATGATCCGACCCTGGTCATTAGACATTCTGATCTGGAAATCCCTGCAGCCCATGAGTATTACATTGAGGATGGGGTTCATCTGAATGAGGTGGGACTTAGAGTTTTTAATTTTGCATTAAGGGAGGGTATTGCCTTTGTTTGATGGCGGGGCTTGCTGTCTTCGCCTAGCTGGTGGCGGAGGTGACTGCTCTCATTAAGGTGGGAGCATATCTTGGTGATGGTCTACACCTGGTTCGGTTATTGTGGTCTCTTGGGCATGGGTTTCCTGGAGACTTCAGTTGGTTGGGCTCCCTTGGTGGTCGTGAGCAGTCACCTCTGGTTCTTTGTTAAATATTATTCAAATTAAAGCTGTGGCCTGTTTAATCCCATACTGTTTGACGTCTGTCATTATTTGGGATGGGGTATGTTTTAGCTATGTGTTACCGTACTAAGTCAAGTATTAGAAACAGTAGTCTTATATGAAATACAAAACCAAAGAAAAGTCAGTACTTAATTATCAATTAACAATTTTTAAAGGTTTTTAAAGGTTGAACTTGATGGACTAAAAGTATTTTTTCAACCTCAATTACTATGTAACTTAGAATCAGTGTACATAATATAGTAAAGGAAAAATATAAGCAATGAAAATCCTCCTTTCAGACAAATTAAATGGCCCCTTTTCTGACATATGTCAAAGCTGCTTTTGTATACATTCTTTGACATGGGTGGAGAAAAGCAACTGAACTGGTTTGGAGACATAATGGGTGTGCACAGATCATTTAATGACTACACTTATCTATACAGGATTCCAACAGCTGAGGATGTTACTCTACATTACTTTACTAATTCACCCTAGTTTAGCTTTTTGAAAAGTATGCACTTGAATCATTCTTTACATTTTTCAGGTTTGATCTTTGGCATTCTTTATGATTATTTATGGGTCAATCTGAGTCAGTTTGCTCATAGGACAAGCAGGCCACAGTACTGGATTACAAAAACAAAAAATGGAAATAAAATATAATACTACTAGCGACTTGCCCGTCAAAAATGACGGCAATAAAATTGTAAGGCAGGTAATGCTGTTTGGTCCAGACATTGGTCCAGACGGTGCTCATTGCGAGCCTTGTGCTGAGCGCCTTTGGCGCTCATCGCGTGGTTCACAATGAGCGCCATTTTTCTCTCGCTTAGGGGATTTTCGTGTGTCTAAACTCAGGAATTTAGACTTAAATTGAGGTGTAACTTCACTTGCAGAGGTCCTGGGTGCCTCCCTCCCTTGCTGTGGGTAAGCTTTTTATGTATTTTTTGTGTGTATTTATTGTGTTTTTAATGTTTTCAGGTGAGCGCGGTTTGGCCGTTAAGGTCTTATTTTTGCGAGGTTTTAATGGGTATTTTCTAAGTCCTGTGTCTCGTATTTTTTTAAGCTAAGTCTGTAAACTTTCCGTTCTAAGTCCCAAAGTTCGTATGTTTTTGTGTAAGTCCGTATATAGTGATTGCGTGTTAGATCTATTATTTGTAAAGTGCCGCTTGTGTGGGTGTTTGTAACCGCGTGTGAGGCGCCGTAGAGCCTCCACCTCTGCAAATGCGGCCCCTCGCCTTGCGAGGGTCCACATTTGCGGCCTGCAATGAGCCTTTGGCTCATTGCAGCCGACGTTGGAGCCTCCACCTTCCGCAAATGCGGCCCCTCGCTTCGCTTTGCGAGAGACGCAAAGCATGACAACGATTTGTAGTTGGACAATTATAATATGTGATATGATCTCAAAGATATATATGTTTTTGGTGTAAATGAACCCACTCTCTGGTTTGCTGGCATGAAAGGAAACCTCAAAACAATGTTATACTTTAGCTTCATTTGCTGACACTATTCCCGATTTGCAGGAAAGTAGAGGAGGTAAATCCGCATATTTCTGGTTCTTTGTAGATATCAAATCCATTGACATTTATATACTGTTCTCAATTTCCTGCAAGTATGCTGATTCTATGCTTGTTTTTGCCTTTGTACCTGATCCATAACTGTTTCATGTTGGAATTTGTACAGTAAATATGTTAGTCCTTCTTGCTCTTATATATTCTAGCTTTTTTTTCTGTGTAACAATGTGCCATTTACCGTCATCTAATTTAGTGAAAAACAGAGTTCATAAAAGCCATTATCACATATTATAATTGTCAAACTACGAGAAGTCGTCACGCCTTGCGTGGTGCGTACGACTTAGGCGTGGTGCGTCACGCCTTAGGCGTGGTGCGTACGACTTAGCCAATGGCGAGCCGTTAACGTGTAGCGCTTAGGCGATGAGCGCCGAATGCGCTCATTGCTGCAAGGCGAGCCATTAACGCGTAGCACTTAGGCGAGCTGTTAAGCCAATTAAACTCGCAGCACAAAGGCAATGAGCGCCTTCGGCTAAGCGAGGCGAGCACTGATGGCAATGAAACACACGGGGCTTAGACACCAAACACTTAGTAAACGCGCATTTGCATTAGCCTACAAGCACTTGACAAACGCAGGACTTATAAAAAAAAACTACGAGACGCAGGACTTTGAAAAAAAATAATACGATACGCAGGACTTTGGAAAAAAAAATACGAGATAACAAAAATACCAGTTTAACAACCGAACCGCGAAGATCCAAAAAACACAAAAAACACAAAGAAAATTAATATAACAAAAACAGCACCAACAGCACGCAGGAACAGCCAGGACATCTGGGAGTGATTTGGCGATTTCGACGACTTTCACCACACGAAAATCGCCTAAGCGAGAAAAAAAATGGGCGACGAAAAAATTAAACACGACCAGGACCGCGCAAAACACTGCCAAACGCGTAGCCTTTTCACACAGGAACGAACGAACTACAAAATACTCTATTACAAAAGACGGAAAATGCTGGAGACATTAATAACATTACGAATCTACAATGGCGGTTTACACAAATACACCAACAGATTTCCCTCGTGCACACAAACAATTTCTAATGCACAGTTGGGACACTCATTACAATTTATCATCAGGGCACCAACACTCAAACTGTACATTGTATGGGGCCTGAAAATATAAACAGATTGTTAGCTCTTCAGGCTATTGATTGCTGGATATATTAATGACAAAGAGGTAAAGTATATTAATTGATTCAAGAACTAATTAATTAATTATTGATTAAGAAAATATAGATAAGTATATATCTCTCTTTATAATGAGTGACAAGGGTGCTCAGAGGAGCGAAAATAGATGAGACGAGTGTGTCAACCAGCATTCCCATGGCTTCAAATTTTATTGCCCCGTCATTTTTGACGGGCAAGTCGCTAGTAATATATATAGTTTATTTATTATATTTTTTAGTGAATGCACTATACTGAAAGCATTCACTAAACCTATACTATATGGCGGTTTTATTTTTTTCCTTATATACTAATGTTATTGTGTTTGTTTGTTATGTGTTTGTTTACATATGTTAATTTTGCTAGTTATATTATCGAGTTAGTTATGTGATGCCTTTAGATTAATTTCAAACCTATTAAGTACTGCACATAAACTGTTAAAACTAATATTATCAAAAAGAGTAGAGGTGCTCATCTGAGAACAAAAAATACCTCAGTGGGTTTTATCTATAGGTCTGGTTACCTACTCTGAGAGCAACCTCTTTTAGCCACTTGTGCCCTTCACAGGGAGAAATATCCTGTAGTATATCAGTCTGGTCTCATTCAGAAGAGTGATCCAGTCCCGAAACACCTGGCAATTATCCCTGAACAGAGAGAAACAGCAAACCCCAGACATGTTTTAGCCTCTATGGGCCTCGTCAGTGAGATGCAGCTGTACTCCCTAAGGCACAGTGAGCAAGGAGTCCATGCCATATTAACCCTTTCACACTCACAGAGGCACTAATGTGGACCCTGAAATATAAATATAATTGCAAATAGATCTTGCTCATCACATCTACATTTGGGAACACAAATAGTGGCCAAATTACACCGCCACATCACATATATCAAGTACCAGTCCTTCAGTCGTGTCCGACTCTCTGTGACCCTATTGACTGCATCACATTTAGCTAGGTCTCTGCCTGGGCTGTTCCACAAGGTTTGCATGGCAAAGATACTGAAGTGGGTTGCCAGTTCCTTCTCTAGTGAACTGTGATTTGTCTGACCTCTCTGATATCACCTGACCACCTACATTGGCCCTACATGGTATAGCTTACAGCTTCATTCAGGTACACAAGACCCTTCGCCACCACCACTTAGCAATCCACACTAATTTAAATTGATGCATAGCAGAACATAATGGGAATGGCTATACATCTTGACACATGGCCACCAGCAATGACGTGGGACTTTCCAGTATGGGCATAGTGGAGATTACCCCTGTTGGAGATGAGTTGGCTGTTGATCCACGTGCCTCTGCAAAGCCTCCATGTGTTTATGTGACCCCTCCTGATGGGTTAGAGTAGATTAGTGTGGTGTATGTACCCCTGGTCTCCTTCAGCATTGCTAAGTGGTGGTGGTGAAGGGGCTTGTGTCTCCCAACAGTTCCTGAGTTACAGGCTGGAAAAAAAAGAGGGGGGGAGAGGCTTACAATGAGCGCCAAAGGCTCTCATTGTGACAGCTGCAATGAGTGCCAAAGGCGCACATCGCAGGTGTCACACGAGATGTATGTGTCGCACTACATTATAACGCAAATTGGTTTATTGATGGCCAATGCCACTACGGGCTTCGAATTTAATGTGGCTGCTGGTATAATATACCCCTTGAAAAAAAAATACAGGACAAAAATTCTGAATCTTTTCTCAGTGTCTCCTGAGTGGCCAACTATACCAAAAAAGAAAATAATTGTTTAAGTCTATTAAGTGTACAAGGTCCATAAGAGACGTCTTATTCCTTTCTTCTTTTTTCTGCATCAGATGCTAATTTTATATTTTTAAATCTGGTTAATGTGTATGTAATTTTACACTTTATTATATATAGTTTATTTAGTATTGAGGAGTACTTTTTGATACTTGCATTTTGTCATTTTAATCTTTAAATGTGCACTTTTATTATATTTAACTGATAATTTTATAATAAATCATGGCACTCTATTTCACTAAATTCTTATGTTTTCTATTGCATTTGGTAAATACATTTTGGTACCAGATCATTATAATGATTTGAAATGCTTCACTATTACGCTCTTTTTTTTCCTGGTGTACAGCATTAAATAACATCAAATAATGAAGAACATCAAATCAAATTACCGGTATATGTTTTTTTCACTATCCTCTCCCCTTACCATTTGGACAGAGGAAATTCATAGAAGCTGAGTGTAAATGTGTTACTGTTTGGATTAGAAAAATGCTTTGTCAAATTTATCAGATGGAGATGTGTTTTAATAAGGAAGAGAGACAGTTGTTAAAATATGCTGTACTAAGAATTGAGAAGAGATACATTTTGGTTTTGATAGTCTATGTTTAAATTGATCTCTCATAATGTCAGGATAAAGGGCCATTTACCTGACTGTATGTGCTCTTCACAGTCTGAAAGAGCACTAGACTGTATGTTAAAAAAAAAAAAAAATTATTACGCTAATAACAGCTAAGCAATCTACTGGTTTAAGTATGTTTACAAAGTTTAGTATGCCTACAGCCTGTTGCATGATTAATAACAGACCGATAAGGCTTTCGGTGAAGTCAGTGATTGATAGCAGTTTTTCTCTGGACTCAGGAATGCAATGACTAGTTAACCCATAACTGGCCTGTTTAGGTAATTCCAGCATGCCACGCTCTGCACAGATTGCTTTGTTAAGGTTTGCTCTGTTTATAATTTTGCTCACTACCCAGAGCTGTAGCGTGGGTCTGGAAAAGGGCAGTCAGAGACACATGTAAACACAGCCTTTACTTTATTGATTTCTCAGTGAATAAAGCATGTATTTCAACATATATCTGCAGGAGGCACATTGGATTAATGACTGTTCTCCTGAGCTTAGTTTTTCAGACTTTCCAGCAATTATTGTTTCTACTTATAAATCCAAGTAAAGGGGAGTAGCCCTCCAGATAGCAAAACAAAACATCAAGAAAACCATAACATTTATTATGCATGTCTGTGAAATAAGTAATGAAATCTTTACATTAGTTAACACATATGCACCAAATAAGCACCCTGGTTGATTTTTATCTAAAGTACTTAAAGAGGCGGAGAAGGTAAAAAATGCAGCTTACTTAGGATTTTTTACAATGTATTTAATGTTAATTTAGGTAATACAGCTTCCACTCCTCAAATACCTCTCACTGTTGACAATGCCATCATGACTCCCACTTCCCAGGGACGGTGTATTGAGGTTCTACTGGGCCCTGTCCTCTCTTTCATTCCTCACATACAATCAATAACAAAATCTTGTAATTTTCACCTAAAAATATCTCCAAAATAAGTAACTACCTTACACAAAACACAGCTAAAATTCTAATCTTTTCTCTCATCATACAGTGAGGGGATATTCGATCCCCTGCTGATTTTGAATGTTTGTCCACTGACAAAGAAATGATCAACCTATAATTTTAATGGTAGGTGTATTTTAACAGTGAGAGACAGAATAATAAAAAAAAACATGAAAGACGCATGTCAAGCAAGTTATAAATTGATTTGCAGGTCAATGAGTGAAATAAGTATGTGACCCCTTCAAATTAGTAATGGTGGCAAAACCCTTGTTGGCAACCACAGAGGTCAGATGTTTCTTGTAGTTGGCCACCAGGTTTGCACACATCTCAGGAGGGATTTTGTCCCACTCCTCTTTGCAGATCCTCTCCAAGGGCCTCAATTGCGATGTGGGCAATTGAATAGGGCCCTAAATAAACACATAGCATATTTGTATTAAAGAAGTTTTTAGTTAGTGAAAACCTTTCTTTTGGATAGATGCTTGCTAACAAAAAACTTCTTTAAAAAATATATGCTATGTGCTTATTTAGGTCCCTATTCAATTGGGCAAATTGCAATTGAATGAGGGCCCAAGTCATTAAAGTTTCGAGGCTGATGGTTGGCAACTTGAACCTTCAACTCCCTCCACAGTTTTTCTATGGGATTAAGGTCTGCAGACTGGCTAGGCCACTCCAGGACCTTAATGTGCTTCTTCTTGAACCACTCCTTTATTGCCTTTGCTGTGTATTTTTGGTCATTGTCATGCTGGAATACCCATCCACGATCCATTTTCAATGTCCTGGCTGAGGGAAGGAGGTTCTCACTCAAGATTTGACAGTACATGGCCCGTCCATAGTCCCTTTGATGCAGGGCAGTAGTCCCCTTATCCCCAGTTGTCCCCCACCCACAAAGTATAATGTTTCCACCTCCATGTTTGACGGTGGGGATGGTGTTCTTGGGGTCATTGGCATCAACTCAACTCACCATAATTGGAGGATGAGAAATGCTGCCTAAGAGCTCGATTCTGGTCTCATCTGACCACAGGACTTTCACACAGTTCTCCTCTGAATCATTCAGATGTTCATTGGCATACTTCAGATGGGCCTGTACATGTGCTTTCTTGAGTAGGGGGAAATGCGGGCACTGCAGGATTTCAGTCCTTCCCAGAGTAGTGTGTTACCAGTTGTTTTCTTGGTGACTATGGTCCCAGCTGCCTTGAGATCATTAAGAAGATCCTCCCGCGTAGTTCTGGGCTGATTCCTCACCGTTCTCATGATCATTGAAACTTCACAAGGTGAGATCTTGCATGGAGCATCAGAACGAGGAAGACTGGCAGTTATTTTGTGTTTCTTCCATTTGCGAATAATTGCACCAACTGTTGTCACCTTCTCACCAAGCTGCTTGACGATTGTCTTGTCTTTTTTTACATGCGTTTTTCTTGTTTTTTTTTTTTGTTATTCTGTTTCTAACTGTTAAAATACACCTACCATTAAAATTATACACTGATCATTTCTTTGTCAGTGGACAAGCATTCAAAATCAGCCGGGTATCAAATACTTTTTTCCTCTCAGTATATCTCGACTTCTGCAACTCTCTCCTTGCTGGCCTCTCCACCACACGTCTGTCTCCATTCCAATCCATAATGAATATCTCAACTAGGCTCTTATACTATACCAATCGCTTTTTGTCAGCAGCTGCTTTCTATTAGTCTCTCCATTAGCTTTCCATAGCTTCCAAAATAACATTTCAAATCATGACTCATGACATAACATATAAAGCCCTCAACAACAGTGCACCCCCTTATATCTCTGCTCTTATATCAAAATATTCCCCCAACTCCACTCTTGTCTCTGCTGACCTTCTTCTTTCATCCTGTCTTATCCCCTTCTCTCACTGCTGCCTTCAAGACTTTTCTTGTACTGCCCCACTCTATGGAACTCCACTACACTCTACAGCATTATATCACTCATACCCAAAATCTACAGTCCAACACACAACCACCTAAATTTGCTTGAACCTATTACTTTGTAAGATATTTAAAATTAAACATACATAGGCTTTCTATTCAATTGAGCAATTGTAAGTTACTGGAGCCCGTAATCGAGCCTGTAAACTAATTTGCTATTCAATTGCAGTCTTTTAGTGAGCCACAAACTATCTGCCGATTACAGGCTCAAAATCCCTGCGGTTGCCAAAATCGTAACTCCCAACCCATCTAAGCCTTTGATCTTTCAAGACCGTAAATGTTACATTCGCTAAAATCGCAAATCGCTATTCAATTGCTACAATTCCCCAATTGTCTTCAAATCCACAAACGGCAAATGTAGCCAAATATTCCAAATAGGACCAACAAAGTGTTTACAGACTGGTTAGTAACACTGCAAAAGACAATAAAAACACACTAATGGACTTTAAAATATGGGGAATAATGGAAGACATTAGAATTCATTGCACAACAACTCCCAAGGAACAAATAGGCCTTAAAAAAAAAATTCTCATATGTTGGAATGGTCGTGCAAATGCCAATATGAAAAGCCATGCTGCAAGATGCTGAAAGCAATTAAAGACACACTACCTGATTAAATTGCAACACAAAAAAATATGAAAATGTCTGCCATATTATCCCTTTCTCACTCACAGAGTGACCCTAAAAATACAAAGATATTCTTATATACATCTCACTCATCAGATAGAATGGGAAAATAAATAGTTGCCAAATTACACCGCCACATGACATATATCAAGTACCAGGGAAACATATTATTTGTTGTTGTTCAGTCCTTCAGCCGTGTCCGACTGTCTGTGACTCTATGGACTACAGCACACTTAGCTATGTCTCTGTGCTTATCCACAAGGTTTGCAAATATACTGAAGTGGGTTGCCATGCCAGTTCCTTCTCCAGTGGACTGCACTGACCTCTCTGCTATGACCTGCCCACCTAGAGTGACCCTACATGGTATAGCTCACAGCTTCATTGAAGTACACAAGCCCCTTCACCACCACATGGTAGCGATCCAGAAGGGGACCAGGGTAACATACACCACACTAATCTACTCTAACCCATCAGGAAGGGGCACAAACACACATGGAGGCTGTGCAGAGGCATGTGGAGCAGCAGCCAACTCCCCTCCATCAGGAACAATCTCAGCTATGCCCATCCTGGAAAGTCCCACACCATTGATGGTGGCCATGTGCCCATTATCATTTGGTGAAATCCCATCAAGTGTTTCGCTATCAATCAATTTACACTATCACCTGTCATATTGTTATCAAGCCTTCAGGGGAAGTTTGATACTCCACAGTATCACAAATTGGACCTATCATGTGTATTAACCCTATATTATTATATTAATATTATTATCACATGTATTCATCTATTGTACAGTAACCAGGGCTGATTAGTTTACTGATATAGGAATGTGACACAAATGTAATCTATGTGGATGTCCCAAAACCCCAACCTCTGAAAACACACTGACACAGTGATAACGGTATAACAAAGCTTTATTTCATACACAGAGCACACTCAGATATGAGCAAGAGTACATTAATATCATGGGAGTGGTGTGGGTCCCGGAAGGGCAAGAGGCTTTTTGTGGGGAAAAAAGCCCTTGAGGATGCTTGTTTTCAACAAGTAAATCGGACCGTCGGCATTGTTTTTTTCATCATGAATTTTTTTTTCATCTACTTGTGAGTGATCTTTGGTACACGTAAATCTTTCTTCTGCTTTTTGAAGTTACGACACTGCCCTGATTTGCGAGTGATCCATAAAATCTTATTAGTTTTGGGGTTTGGGTGTCAAAGTAAGGGAGTAACTTGATTTTCAGCTTTGTCATGAAGTTCACTCAAAGCAGTGACCTGCAGCAGTTTTCTCGCAATGTTTTAGGGATGGGTGATTAACATAGCTAGGTAGGATTTACTTTGTTGCTAGGGCACTCATAATTGATTTTTCACGGATTAGAATAGGGCTCTAAGGTATTTGTATAAAGGCAACCATATTTTAGCTAATAGATTAAAATCTATGTCTTAGATGTAAAGATCTGCACTAAAATTCTGGTAAACAGATTTTCCCCATTAAGTCCTTCTCTTATTAAGAGAGGTCAAGTCAGTTTTATTTTAAATCGGAAGGCTTCAAATGGTACCTGAAGATTTATAGATTTTATTGCTGAAAAGCCTTTGACAGAGTAAGCTGGGAAGCACATTTTAATTAAATCTGTCTTTATAGATAGCATTCAGGATGCCACTTTAGCTATATATATTCTTCCCCTTCTGCACAAGTTGCAATTTGGATTTTTTTATATATTAATGCAAAACTAGTTGAATTACTTTTTCCCTGCTTAATTATGGGGCTCATCATGAGGCCCATAAAGTAGACGGTGGGAGAGGCTCGCAATGAGCGCCAAAGGTGCTCTTTGCGAGGCATGAATGTGGCGGTTTGGCCAAGGCCTGCAATGAGCTTCAAAGCCGCTCATTGCAAGGCTCGGGTGCTCATCGCGAGGCCTGTAAAGTAGACGGTGGGAGAGGCTCGCAATGAGCTCCAAAGGTGCTCATTGCAAGGACCGTGATGAGAGTTAGAGGGTGGAGACCCTTGCATTGTGTGGCAAACAGCATTGCCAGCCTTCAAATGTTATTGCCGTCATTTTTGACGGGCAAGTCGCTAGTTAATATATAATTTCCATAAATCATAAGTTCTTTTGGACAGGTCAATAAACAAGCAGACCAAAAAGGTATAATTAAAAAGATAGACTTTACATAAATCAAGATACGGTTACGAAATGGGTTTAGACAAAACAGTTTAGGCAAGTATTAAGACAATATTTACAAATATAATTGTGAGGAATTTACTCTGCTGGGATTCAAACCCTGGTTTGCATGTTGCTAAACCTCTTCCCTACCGGTACGCCAGCCTGCCTCTTGCAGATTTACCTGAGTTTCTGATACCTTGACTCTAAAAGCAATGCAATCAGTGACAACTCTCTTCAGCTGTGTCTGGTCAGCTGTCTGGTTCTTGGCCTATATAAGGCACTTCCTGTCTCTGTATCCTTGCCAGATTATTGTTGGTTCCTGATCCCTTCAATAAAGCTTGTTCCTGTTTCACCTACAAGTTGCTGAACTGGATTATTGCTGACCTTGGCTACTGGTCTCCACAACCTTGTGATTCCTATATCATTACAGAATAATCTGGCCCTTTCATGGAGACCTGCAAGAGCTGTGCAGACCCAGGCACAGACCATTCAAGTGCTGCAGGACCAGGTAGCTGAACTGCAGGCCCAACAGGTTGCTTTTACTGCAAGAACTGTGCAGACCCAGGCACAGACCATTCAAGTGCTGCAGGACCAGGTAGCTGAACTGCAAAATAAATTTCAGTCAATGCACAGTGAGTATACCAGCTACAGGGCACGTGATGTTGCGGCTGCTACTGTTACACCTGCACAAGATGCCCGCTTGCCCCTGCCAGAAAAGTTTGGAGGAGATCGCAAAAAATGTAGGGGTTTCCTAAATCAATGCCGTTTGCACTTCATGATGTTACCTCACCAATTTCCATCTGAAAAAGAGAAGGTGGGATTTATTTTTTCACTATTCAAAGATGAAGCCCTGGCTTGGGGCTCCGCTCTTCTGGAACAGGACAGTCCAGTCTTGGGTAATCTAAATGACTTTCTTGAGGCCATGTGCCTAGTTTTTGATTACCCCAATCGATGTGCTACAGCAGAAGCCACTCTCCTTCATTTGCATCAAAGGAGGCGCTCTGTGGCTGAATATGCTGCTGAATTCAGACAGTGGGTTGCTGATACTACCTGGAACCAATCAGCTCAGAGGTTCCACTTCAGAAAAGGTCTCTCAGAAGCTATAATAGATGAGCTAGCTCGTGTTGATCTTCCTGCTGACTTTGATGCATTTGTGCGTTTGGCTATTCGTATCGATCGGAGACTTTCTGAAAGAAGATTGGAAAGACAGGGCTCTTTTAGACCAAGTACTACTCCTATTTCCTATTCAAGAATTTCTACTCCAACCCCACAAACACCTTCAGACTCTGAGCCTGAGGCTATGCAGGTAAATCTAATAAGAGGGCCATTATCCAATGAAGAAAAACAGTGGCGACGCACTCACAATTTATGCCTGTAATGTGGTAGTGCAGGGCACTATGCCATTAATTGCCCTGGCAAATCCAAAAGAACAATAGCTATGGCTGCTGAGGGCGCACAGATTCGATACCAATCCCAGATTGCAGATCAACTGGATTCTGTCACACAACCCTTGTTTTCTCTGGCTCATGGTGAAGAGGGTATGTTGACTCAACATCCTTATTTTGTGGTACCTATCACGTTGCAATGTGGTGATCATAAAATTTCAACTACAGCTAAGCTATGATAGATTCTGGAGCAGGCGGAAACTTTATGGACATTAAATTTGCAGCAGGAAATGGAATTCAGTCTATCCCTAATTCTTCACCTGTGTTAATGGAGACAGTGGACGGTTCTCCACTTACGTCGGGCCCGGTTACACATGAGACTGTGCCCTTAAAGTTGACTCTGGAAGTGAATCACCATGAGACTATATCTTTCCACCTAATTTCCTCAACACAGTTTCCAGTGATTTTGGGGGTACCTTGGCTTGCTCTGCATAACCCACAAATTGATTGGAAGATCAGAACTTTGTCCTTTCCTTCAGAATACTGCTTAATAAATTGTCAACCCACTAAGGTAACACCTGTTGCCACAACAATTAATGAAATGGTTGCTACAAACTTGACTAAGCTTCCTCTACAATATCAGGATTTTGCAGATGTCTGTGATAAGAAGAATGCTGATCAGCTTCCACCCCACAGGCCTTATGATTGCCCAATAGAGCTGTTGCCTGGGGCTGCTATCCCATTTGGCCGTATATATTCCCTTTCTGAGCCTGAATTGAAAGCTCTTCGTGAATACATACAAGAAAATCTTGCCAAAGGTTTTATTCGACCATCTACTTCCCCAGCAGGAGCTCCTTTATTCTTTGTAGAGAAGAAAGATGGCAGCCTACGGCCATGCGTTGATTACAGGGACATTAATAACATCACTGTTAAAAACCGCTACCCCTTGCCTCTCATTCCTGAACTTTTGGAGAGACTCAGCTAAAATATTTACAAAGCTTGATCTTCGGGGGGCATATAATCTGGTTCGCATAAGACCAAATGATGAATGGAAAACAGCTTTCAGAACCAGGTACGGGCATTACGAATATCTAGTAATGCCATTTGGGCTTTGTAATGCCCCTGCAACTTTCCAGCATCTTATCAATGATGTACTACAAGATCTCCTGGATCAGTTTGTTGTGGCATATTTGGATGATATCCTAATATTCTCTGATAATCTTGAAAAACACAGAAAACAGGTCCGTATAGTTCTGGAGCGCCTTCGTACCCACCACCTATACATTAAACTAAAAAAATGTGAGTTTGAACAAACAGAAATTCAGTTTCTGTGGTATGTCATAAATCCTAAAAGTTTAACTATGGACGCAAGTAAAATTAAAGCTGTGCTGGACTGGCCCATCCCCAAGAATGAAAAAGATGTCCAGAGATTTGTGGGGTTTGCCAATTTTTACAGGCGTTTCATTAAGAATTTCTCTGCCGTTATTACACCGATCACTGAACTCACACGTAAGGGGACTCCTTTTCAGTGGTCCGATAAGGCTGATACCGCATTTTCCCGATTAAAGACTCTGTTTACATCTGCCCCCGTCCTGGTCCATCCTCTGCCGGAATTACCATTTATTGTAGAAGTTGATGCTTCTGATTCAGCTGTTGGTGCTATACTGTCTCAAAGGACTGGACCTAAGATGCTGTTACATCCGTGTGCCTTCTATTCCCGCCAGATGGTGCCAGCAGAAAGAAACTATGACATAAGGAATAAAGAACTATTGGCTATAAAAGCTGCCTTCACCGAATGGAGACATCTCTTGGAGGGAGCTACCCATCCAATTACTGTCCTCACAGATCACAAAAATCTGGAATGTATTCGATCAGCTAAGAGACTGTCAGCCAGACAAGCACGCTGGTCCCTATTCTTCTCGAGGTTAAATTTTTTGGTTACATGCCGTCCTGGCTCCAAGAATGGTAAGGCGGATGCCTTGTCTAGAATAGCTGACCCCCTCCATGCTACCGTAACCAAGACCACCATCTTGCCGGAGGATATATTTATAGGAGTTACTTTTCCTTCTGATCTGATGTCTCGCATTAAAAAGGGCTACGCTGAAGACCCAGTTCTTCGTGATCCTCCTCGTGCTTAATGGGTTTTGGATTTTTCAACAACGTCTGTTTGCTCCGGAGTCAGTGCGACTGGACCTTTTACGTCTCAACCATGACTCAAAACCAGCAGGTCATCCAGGAATCCGAAAGACACAAGTGCTACTCGCTCGATCCTTTTGGTGGCCCAAGTATTATGAGGATGTTAAGAAGTATGTGTCCTCTTGTGATGTATGTGCCAGACATAAGACTCCTCGCTCATCCCCTGTTGGCTTGCTTCAGCCTCTTCCGATTCCTCATCGTCCCTGGGGATCTATATCCATGGACTTTATTATGGAACTACCTCCCTCTAAGGAACACACTACCATTCTTGTTGTTGTGGACAGGTTAACTAAGATGGGTCATTTCATACCAGCTCGTGGTCTCCCTTCAGCTAAACAGACGGCTGACCTGGTTATTCGGGAAATATTTCGCTTGCATGGAGTGCCTGATGAAGTAGTTTCTGACAGGGGAGTGCAGTTTACATCTCGTTTTTGGAAACATTTTTGTTCTAACCTAGGTATTAATGTAAATCTGTCGTCAGCTTTTCATCCACAAAGTAATGGACAGACTGAGCGAACCAACCAGACTTTGGAGCAATATTTGCGGTGCTATATTAGTTACCTGCAGGATGACTGGCTGGATTTTTTACCCACTGCGGAGTTTGCCTAAAACAATGCCCAACACTGCTCCACTTCTCTGAGCCCATTTTTTGCTAATTATGGTTACCATCCAACCTTTCTAGTGAGTCTCCCGATTACTACTCCCGTTCCTGCAGTCACTGACTGGCTAACCGCCTTACGTGATTCCCAAGCACTGTTGAAAGAGACTCTTTTGGAGACTCAGGAATGTTACAAAAGAGCTTCTGATAGACATAGAAAGGAGGCCCCAGTCTATCATGTTGGTGACATGGTGTGGCTGTCAACAAAGAATCTTAAGCTTTGGATTCCTTCTCATAAATTGGGTCAAAGGTTCATGGGACCTTTTGAGATCATTGCTCAGATCAATGCGGTCACTTTCCGTTTGCAACTTCCAAATTCCCTGAAAATACATCCAGTGTTTCACGTTGCACTGCTTAAACCTTTTCATGAAAATACTTTCCCTGGCCGAGCCCTACCTGCCCCACCTCCTAGCACTTTTGTCAATCGAAGCTTACTTCCCTCTAAGCCTTTGATCTTTCACGGCCGCAAGAGTTGTGGCCACAAAAAATCCCTATGTGAGGAATTGACTCTGCTGGGATTCGAACCCTGGTTTGCATGTTGCTAAACCTCTTCCCTACCGGTACGCCAGCCTGCCTCTTGCAGATTTGCCTGAGATCTGATACCTTGACACTAAAAGCAATGAAATCAGTGACAACTCTCTTTAGCTGTGTCTGGTCAGCTGTCTGGTTCTTGGCCTATATAAGGCACTTCCTGTCTCTGTATCCTTGCCAGATTATTGTTGGTTCCTGATCCCTTCAATAAAGCTTGTTCCTGTTTCACCTACAAGTTGCTGAACTGGATTATTGCTGACCTTGGCTACTGGTCTCCACAACCTTGTGATTCCTATATCATTACAATAATACTTATATGAATTCTACATTATGTAATATAAAGATACAGTATACTACCCCCTGTGGTCAGCTTTTGAAGTTCACCCTCCATCAGGTTCTCTCTGGTCAGGATTGCTCAGCTGGGTTCATCTGGCCTTCTCCTGGCACACTTCCTCTCAGGACTGCTTCATGGAGGCTCTCTCAACCTGTGCCCTCTCTTCCATAGGCTTTTGGCTTTTTTATATCATATGTCCCACCCTCTCTATACATTATACATGGTAATGAGTTGGATTTAGACTGTTGGTTTCCATACAGGCTGTACCACTACACCCATCTAGGGTCTTGTTTTCAGCTGTCTAAAGTTAAATAAAGTATTTACTACACTTTCCTAAGGCTTTCTGTTTTTATTGTAAATAAGACCGTTTGTGATTCTCTGAGTTATTTTGAGTGAGACTACCCACACCTGTTGTCTTTTCCCCACAGTACAGACTTGGTTAAAAATGAATTACCATCATACATACACATATTTATAAAGAGGTATAATGTCTTGATACAAACACGCAATTGTAATACCCAATTATTAACACTAGAGTAGTATATAATAAGTTATATTTGTAAAATACACATTGAAGTCATGTTAAAAATTGCCTGTATATAAGCCATATTTTACACACTGAAACTGTTTTGTGTTGTTCTAAGGCTGTCACTGTACTACACATTACCTAGCAACATCCTGGCTTCTTTTATTTATAATTAAAATAAGAAATGCTGCAATTAAGCCATTTCAATGCACAAGAATATGATATGACAAAGAAAAATGTGTGAACAAGCTAGGTAGTCTATTAACTATTTTGCAACAATTTCTCAAATCTGATATGGTTTTGTCTAAATCGTATTGTGTTGTAAGGATACACAGAGAGAATCTGCCTTGATTCCAAGAATGCAAGAGACCAAACGTGTTCCTCTGGTCATAATCTTGAGTAATGTATTATCACTACTAAAATACATCATTAGCGATACTAAATGAGACACCCATCCCAACCTATAAAAAGAATAAGTGTGAAGCAAGCAGCAAGGCATAAAGATCATGAGTCATCGTTCTGCTGTATGTTTTGGCACTATAAAATGAATCTAATCTGCTATGAATCAGTGCACACATAGATGTATAGAACGGCCAGTACATGTTTTGTATAAAGCTGTGACTTTATTTGTGTATTCCAATCTATAAACATACCTAAATAAACACAGCAAGTGTTGTCACGTTGTTGTTTTTCTATAAAGGTGCCAATGTATTTGCAATAGAGTCATGAAGACAAGGAGTGTATCATAGCAAACAGACATAAAAATGCCCTGAATAGCCTTTATGTGAAGGTCTTCATAGCCCATGTGACATTTAGTCCATTTAGGGCAGTGTTGAAAAATCCCAATTCTACTATGGCCCCTGTCAATCCACCTTGTGCCAGTCAGACTGTGTGGAGTATTGTGATTGCACTGGGTATTGTGATTGCATTCTTCATTATAAACTAACCCGAAACACTAAAAACTAATCCCCCATCCCAGTTATTGAGATGGGCCCCTCAAACTTATTTTTTCTTATTTATATGGGGATAAGTGGAGCAGCATTCTTTATTTATATTATGAATCCCTACACTGCCATGAAAGCTAAGGGTACAACCTGAGTAGTAGTTTCGGCCTTACAATAACTCACCAAGGGCCCTATTCAATTCCAATGAAATTTGCTGGAGTTACAGAGCGCTTAAATTAGAAAATGCCGCAACGACATGGCCAGAATCCAAATCCGTAAACCATGCTTTGGCACGTGGCATTTCCGTGTGTAAACATGATAAATTATTCAAACCCGTAGTTATGGGTTTAGACGGAGCCAATAGTAAAAGAGACAATGACATCATTACGTCACTAAAACATGGAGGTTACATTTCAATCACTTACAGTTTTGAAGTCCGAGTTGCCATCGGGGCTGCATTACAGAAATAATGCAATATGAAAAAATTAAAAAATATAATATTCTAGTCAATGCGAATACTATTATATGTATTAACACATTGATTGCCAGAATCAATATAACACGAAAAATAAACATAAAAAAAAAAATATTGCAGATTTGCGAGCTTGAGAATGTTGTGCTATTAGTTTTAATACCTTTCATCGCTTTCCCTGTTATAAAAAAAAAAAAAGTAGTGTGTTTATATTTGCTTTTACAGTACTACAGACAGGAGATTAACCCCCTTGCGTGTCCTCTCTAGTAGGCGTAGGATTTTTGGGCTACGTTTACCAGTGTGAAAACAATTGCGGGCTTGAGCACTTTTAGCGATTTAATAGCGAATTGCGACTGTAACATTTACGGATTGAAAGATCAAAGGCTTATCTGGGCTGGAGTTCAGATTTTGATAGCCTGTCAGGATTTTTTGCCGGTAACCAGCAGATCGTCGGGTAGCTAAAAGAGGCCAATTTAAAAGCCGTAACTTTTGCGGGCTCCTTTACAGCCTTCTGGAACTACATATCAGCAAATTTAATAGGGCCCCAATGCTTTGAACAGCCTTAGATGGTAGTCGCAGGACCAGTAAGTTTGACTGAACTCCCTATCAGTACTACCTACTAATATGTGATTAATGGGGATTGTTGGTGGGTAACCCTCACTATGAGACTCATTCAATTGTTCCGATTCAGAAATCCGGGCTCGCAAGTAGACGTTGCAAGTTACTTTGCTATTCAATTGGCTTCCGTTTGCAGGCTCCGATCGAGTGATGTTAGGTCTTAGAATTAATAGCAAAACATTCTCCAATACTTTAATTCATGCTTAATTTCGTGTTATATGGAGCACGGCAATAATTTTTAAGTCGCAAGTGAAGGCCGTAGGACTTTGACATCCAACCTCCATTTTCAAAGTCCTACTGGCTTCAACCTCCTGGCCCGTAGGATTTGAAAATCCAACCTCCATTTTTTCAAAGTCCTACGGGCTTGGAGGTTGAAGCCCATAGGACTTTGAAAATGGAGGTTGGATGTCAAAGTCCAACGGCCTTCACTTGCGAGTTACAGGCTTGGAGTTGGTCATGATGATGATCTCTGTTTCCATTGGTTGTTTCTGCATCTGGAGTTACGGGCTTGCTCCCCTAACATGTTCAAACCCGCAAATGCTACTTTCGAAGGCAATAGTTTACGATTTTCGCAATCAGCCCCAAACTTTTGGGCCCGGCCAATTGAACAGCACCTTAAAATCGGGCCCACAGCAGGCCCACAAACGTAAGTCCAATATTAACTAACTTACAATGCCTCAATTGAATGAGGCTCTCTCTATGTATGCGCTATTCTATAGTGAAACATGATTGCCAATGTGTGATTTTTACACATTCAAAATTAGCGATTGCAATTTGATCGTGGCCTAAGTTTGTTACATACCTCACAAAAAGACTTTTGCTTATAATGAACTACAGCGGTCATTAAATGTGTGTAATGGAAAATTACCATATGAGGGCATGTGAAGAATATATAGTCCCATCTATAAAATACATTGTATGCTATTGATTTTAAAACAGTAAGATTAAAAACATTACATTGGTTACACAGGGTTGATTAGTTAATTTAAATGGATATAAATATTTAGAGACCTACATTGTAGAAATCTACATCATCTTACACATTAAATTAGCAATTTAATGTGTAAGATGTACATATATCGCCTATAAACTACTAGCATATATCTTATACTGCTGACAAAAGCAAGTTTACTATATATAACAATACCTGCTTGAGCTGCACTATGAATTCACTATGCATTATCATAAAAATTATGGACCAATGGAATTAAGTTAATTCATAGTCTTCATTGAAAGAGACACTGACGTACCATATTATTTACAACTTTAGCTATTCAAAATACAGTAAAGGACCAATCTTGTGGAATAGTTCAATAAAACAACATTTTGGGGGCTGTTATTGTTTTTTGTCTACTTGGTTTTAGTGAACCTTTCTTTAAGCTTACAATGAAAATAAATGGCGACTACTTTTTTTTGTACATGGTGGCAGCCCCCACCAAAGGACAATTGTTTTTAATTTTCTAAAATATCTTGGCCATTATCGATTATATTGTAGAGAAATCAGTAAAAGCTATATAGACACATATTTTGATGTGTGTTAACACTTTTTTGTAAACAGTTCTTGTGTTACTATGGTTTAAGTCAGTTGTCTCTTAAATAGACCATACAAGCACATACAATTTGTTCTTTAACTGTAGGCTGACAGTTGACAAATAAGAAACCAGTCCCTGATTTTCCTTACACTGTGATTCAGTAATTGCAACAAGAGATCATCCCATCATTATCACAATTAGCTCTGAAATTTCCTTTTTCAAACAACATCCAATTTTCCGTATACCCTGAAGACTCCTGTAAATGTTTCTCCTAATATCTCTGTTTCCTGGTTGTTCTTCTTTTAACCTCTGTTGTTTATTATCTTTAAACAGTAGCTATACAGTGTTCTATTTCCACGTAAATCTATTTTTATATTCTGCTTAGCTACTTAATGACATTGAGCCTCATTCAGTTTTCGGGAGATCCGGGCTTCGGAAATGTAGGCCGCAAGTTATTTTGCTGTGAACACTAAAATCGCAAATCGCTATTCAATTGCTCCAATTCCCCCTCGCTAACCACCCCGTCAAGCCCGCAAATGCCAAAAATCGAACCACAAGTTAATGGTACCAAGGAGGATTCGCAAAGGGCTTAATGACATCCGTAGCACTTTAAATGCACATATACACACACTACTGTACTTTTATTAAAAGGGAAAGTGATGTTAGGTCTTAAAATTAATAGCACAACATTCTCAAGCTCTCAAATCGGCCCAGAAAAATACTTTACTTCATGTTTAAATTCTGTGTTATATTGATTCCAGCAATCAATGTGTTAATACATATAATGGAACTTGCATGTAATAGAATATCATATTTACAGTTTTAACAATATTGCATTATATCTGGAATGTGGGTCCAATTATAACTCATAATTCAAGCCCGTAGACCTTTGAAATCAAAACTCAATTTTTCAAAGCCATAATGATGATGATCTCTGTTTCCATTGGCTGTTTCTATCGCAGGAGTTACAGCCTTCTTGTTCAAGCTCGCAAATGCTACATGGTTTCCAAATGTTGCTATCGGCCCATAACTTGAGGCCGTGAGCAATTGAATAGCAGCATAACTTGCAAACAATACGAGCCCACAGCGCTGTGGGCCCGCAGACATATGGCCCATACCTCCATAGCTTGCCCCTCTGAATTGAATGGGGCTCATTGTTTTTAATCAGCTTTATATATTGCTCAAGAATTGAACAGTTTGAAAGGTGGTGGTCAGTACAATGTTTCAGCAGTGCCAAGTAAAGTGTTTGTTTCTATATCATATCTCTGCTAACATCTACATGGAGCGCACTGACAAACTAGTGATAAAATTAAATATAAATAATGAAGCTAATGAACATATAAGAGGTGAGGAAGCAAATATATCCATATTCCTTATTTCCACATTTTTAATTGTTGGTAAATTTAAATTATAAAAGTTGTGTCCTGATTAAGTGGAGTGCCTCTCACTATTAATAAAGTACAGAATAATACTTAATGTGCAGGGGCAGAGCTACCTCCGGTGCACCCGGTGCAGTGTACCAGGGCCCTGCTCTGGGGGGCCCCAGTGCTCCTCCATATTTTATTTTCAATTATCGCTGGGGACTCCCACTTCACATGAGTGTAACGTTATTTGGGATTCCCTGCCCTGACAAGAAGGAATAGAAGCGCAGGAGTTGGTGAGGCTGAGGGGTCCAAAGGGGGGGCCAGAAGGGGCTGGGGTGGTTGGGGGCAGCAGGGCAATAGGTAAAAGTATATTGTTGTTGTTGCTCATAGCGAATTTGTCTGACAGCCAATTTCATAAATATTTCTATGGGCCAATATTCTTTTATATGACATCGTCTACATCCATTATATAGCTAGTCTCACAGGTGATCTATCTCATATAATGTAGGGCTTACAATCTTCAGCCTAGTTTACATGTTATTATGATAATATCAATATGCATCTTGCAACCTTGTAATTTCTTATTTCTTAGGCAGAATTAGTTTGCAGTTGCTTAAGGCTTTAGCTTTCTTGAGATTTCATTTTAAGATTGATACCATATCCAAATATCTAGTCTTTTTAAAGATCCATATATCTAGTCTGTAAACTTTTATGGAAATTAATTAGGACATGTTTTAAAGTTGTGAAGTATCTAACTTTAGAAATGTACTATATCATGCAGTGGAGAGATTTATATGCGGTGAGATGTACTAAAGAGTGACATATATCTTGGAGAACCTCTCTCAATGTTCCTGTTATCCAATGGGGCCTATGTACTAACATTTTACATATCCAATACTTTAAGTACAGAATACAATCAATTAAGTCCTATTTCTGCTCTCATGTCTGTCTGTGCAAATTCTAGGCCATACACCCTGACCTGTATCTACAGCATACAAATTATAATTGTATTACAATTATCTTAACTGACTGATTATAAGAATATTTTTCCAGAAATTAAAGGACTAAAACTAGCACACTTTTTAATTTAATTTCCCTATTACGAATGCCTTTGCTGTTTCTTTTTCTATAATGTCTTAAAATCAGGGTCAGTTTTTAATCCCTCTAATATGGCAGATATATATATATATATATATATATATATATATATATATATATATATATAGTAGTACAAATAAGGAATAGTACATTAGTGATTCCACTTGAATGTCTAAAAATAAGTTGATAAAAACTTATTTCCTGCTCAAAATTCTCAGAAACACAGTATATGCACTGCAATCTGGGAAAACTGGGCGGGACATGCAAATGAGGCCACATAATGCACCATCACTCTGTCAATCCAAACCATTTTAAACATGGCTCCTTTAATGCATATGCTTACTGTATTTCCACAGTTTTAGGACACAGCAAACGGATGGATTTTTTCACAAACCAGGGTCACTTTAACTCCCACCTATATATATATATATATATATATATATATATATATATATATATAGTAATGATTGTCACCAGAGGGGGGGGCCAGAGGTTTGGGGGTGAGCCCAACACAAAATAGAGTGTTTTTTTGCACCGGGGTGGGCCCCTTCATTCACTAGTTTCGCCAATGGGACCATTGTTTCCAATAGTTATTAATATAATCAGGCGTCAGATAGTAAGCAGTAATCATACTTAGTGATGTCTGATGACTGACTGGACATTTATATTGAGTCCCAGCAACATGTGGCAAGATATTCACTTTGCAGTATGTATTTGACAAGTGTCCCTACATTTATGGTAAATTTTATAAAAGGGTAGAAGCATAGGAGAGTGAGATTCAGGTTTATACATGTGAGGTTGGGACTAAGTAGTGCCAACATGTTTTTGGAGGTCCAAGACCTTCCTCTTTGAAGGCTCGTATAATTTATTTTAAGATGATACAAGGCTACAGACAATTTTAAGATAAAGATCATTTTGACCCTTTCATATAGAAATGGGAAATTATGTTTTTTATTCTTACCGTGTTACCTAGACTAATACATCAAGCACTTCCAGGGAGATCCTAAACTTGATCCAGAGTTATTCAAATAGCAGGTGACGTATAGTGCTGGGGGCTCAATTATGTTTTCAGTGGTTAGGTGATAATCTTCGGTCCAATCATAGGACCATAGACTGTCAAGACAGGCAGAGGTCACAGCAATAATTAGTGTTGAAGTAACCACCTTTTTATTGTGGCACAGGAAGTCCATTGACCTCTGAGATAACCCTACTGGGTCATAGCCTAATTAAAAACATTAATGGATAGACCATAGACTATTTTAAACTGATTGATGATAGATTAGAAATACAAAATGCAGTTTGGTTGTATATCAGTCTAAACGGTAATAAAGTAAGTAACTGGACATCCCTTGTTAGGGAATACACAGCAGGAAAGGTAGTTATCTAAAACTCCATCCAGACTACATCCTGAGTGGGCACTATCCCATATATCCCTAGTATTACACTTTTTGTTTCCAACACTCAACAAATACATATAATTATCTCACTGTTCAGCTCCATCTAAGAATAACAAAAGGATTACACTCCAAATAGTGGATAGTTTCATTGGTAAGTTAAAAAGTAAACCATTAAACATGTTAAAGCAAGGCACACTCAGCATAAGACAGGATAACAGAAGCTTGAAGAATAATACTGTATATTATGGCAACAGCGGAGTAGGTGCAAAGCACTGGGGCCCATATCAGTATAGGTGCTCTGTTATTTACCCTCCTCTCAGTTTATTAGAGGGGGGTAGATCATTTTTTTTATAGAAAGGTTATCTGGTCATATGTTTTGCCCCGGGATCTCCATTAATTAGCACTTCCACTGTTGTGGTACAGTGTGTTGCAGCCTACCTGGTAGGAAAGAGTTACAAACCTTTTCTATAATATACTGGGTTCCTTTTTATCTGCTTGTAACCTGATCAAGTAGCATTCCACAGCCTGCTCAGGAGCACAAATCCCTGCGGCATTGCAGCAGTAAGTACAACCTTAATTATTGCCATATGCAACCAACCAAGTGTAAGTCTGCCATACCACATACACACTAGTGCTGGTCCATTTTATGATGACATTGCCTTCTTTTGAAGGTATGACAAAAATGCTAGAGAGCCAAGCCACGGGATATATTTAGAGGTAGTTTTCAGGTGACACCCTTTACCACACCCCCACCTTCTCTGTGAGGTGAGTCACAATCTGAGAGAGAGAAGCCTTACGGATGTTATTCTCACTGATCAGTCCAGTCTGTCGATACTATCTATACTCTGCACACTTCCACAGCAGGGTGATTACCTTGGGCGATCAGGTACACGTGCGTACACTAACCTGCCAGTGTAAAAAAAGGTATGTTTATCATTATGTTCATTAACCGTGCAGGTCTGTTTTACGACAGGTTGCTTTCACTTTAATCTTGTTTGCAAAATCTTTCTTTAGTGTAAATACATTTTTATTTATTGTAATTACAAAATAGTTTCAATGTAATGTATATCCACTAGTTATTACAATATGGGTAGAAATTAAACAACTCTATGGATTATTTTGAGTTCAGTCCACTTTTTTGTGCCTGTAGCCTGTTGATACATCAACAGAATGAGGTAGAACAGGTAGGCCCTCCTTCTATTAACTTTGAAGATGTTATCACCTATTATCCACAAAATACCTATTGTGCTAACCTATATACAGCTAACAAGACCTTAACACTAATAATGCAGTGTTGGAATAGTTCCCTATTGTGCTCCCAGTTCTAAACAAACAGTATGTGTTAATCAATACAGATTGGCACAAAGAGCAGCAGCTCGGAAACTGTATATTTACTTGTGGTTTCTGGGTTTTTCATTACATCTGAAAATATGTATGGACTGTATTCCAGTGTGTCAGTGCACGGGTAGGTAAGTTTGGGTCCTGGAGAGCCACACATATTCCTGAAATTGAGGATTTGCTTTCTGTGCATCAGGATAGACTGAAGAAGCGATGGGTCTCACATGTACGCAGCAGGGATATCCTCAAATCCTGGACTGTGTACTGCGCTCCAGGACCAAACTTGCCTACCTTGACTTGCCAGATTTATTTAGTATGCATATCCCTGTACCTACCCCTTATGTGGTGGCTCAGAGTGGTGCAAAATTCACAGCTTGGGAGTTTTGTAGCTAGTACTTTGCCTATATCGATATGATAATAAGCAACTGGCCAATCCATGACACCACGTTAGCTCATTAACACAGGATATTGTGCAGGTTCATTATGGCTCTGAAAGGCTGGAAAGGGCTTGTAATCTGGACATACAGTTCTCAAAAAGTCAAACGTCCAAGACACATGGAGGCACACAATATAGGGGTGACTGCAAAATAATTCAATCTTATAAATTCTCCTTTTCTCCTATCCCATACATTACTGCCATATTTATATATAATTTCCTCTCTATCATATCTGTTTCTCTAGACTCCATTTTTTCACTCTCAGCTTCCTATGTGTTTTCCCTCCTTCCATTACAAGTTTTTTGCTCTCACTCATATTTCTTCTTTTCCCCCAATCTCCCATCTAGTACACTCTCCTCCCACACTCACATCACAGTTACTTCCATTTTTTGCTGCTCGTTTTCCACTTTATCTTGTTCCCCTTTCCACTACCTTTCTTCTTTCTATCTCTCCTTTGACCCCCTTCTCTCTCTATCCCCTGACTGCTCTCGCCTTACATCATCCCAAGCTGTCCCTGCTCTAGAGTCATTTAGAAGGATATTTTGGTGTCAGCATATTCATATTTAGTCTATCTGTAATTATTTGTAACACTTAGTGGATACTGGCCCAATTTGATGGGATTTTGCCACACAAACATATTTAGATGTAAAGAAGCTCTGATATTCAAACACTGCAATAACATCGATACCTGCTTCTCTTTAGTTCATCACCTTCATATTTATTTTGTAAAAATTACGTGTTTGGTATTTATTGATAGTTTTACCACTGGTGTTGTGCCTCTCTTTCATAAAGTTTTAATTTTTCAAATGTAAACTCATTTTCATCATTGGTTAACAGTTTGTGGGCTAATTAAGAAAGTGATAATGAGATTTGTAACAAACTAGTACATGAGAAAATGAACACATTTTTTTTTTTTTAACCAATGGAAATGTCTGCATGAACCAAAAATGAAACATGTTACTTGAATGAGAAAATTAACCAACAACAGAAGTAATATTAAATATATGCAGCCTCCTCAACCTGTCCTGTTTACTGTTGGCTTATAAAGTGACAGCTCTCTGGTTGAAATTTAGAGTGTCCTCAATGAAGCAGACAGCTTTAAAAAAAAACAAGCATACCCACCCTAACCTGGAAAAACCATGTTGTGTTAGTTTGCTTCGTCATGAATAGACAAGGGACTGCTTTTTTGGTGCATATCTTTATTCTGCTAAAGACGTATTTCACCTTAGTGAATCTTAGTTAATTGTTAGTAATGAAGATGTTTGTAAACTCAAGATGCATTTACGTAACATTTAAATAAGGCTGAATTACATGCAATATTACATTATTCACTTTATAGTATACAGTGTTTACTTATACGTTGACATTTTCCTTGTAATATACTTATTGGCTCAGGTGGTCCTTAAGTGTCAATGATAGAATAGTGGAGGAAAAGTGCAGTTTTAACAAATAGGAGAACCTAAAACTGTATCTAACAAAAGCTAGCCCACATCAAAGTATGTTGGGTATAAGCCATATGAAATGGTTCTCACTGGGCTGATCTATTGTTAAACAGCCCCATTAATGTTATATAGCCAGGTTTTATTAGAAGTCTTTTTACGAGTAATTACATGCTCAGTGGTGTTTCACTTTTAAGACTATAAAACAATGTGCTTCTGCTTGAAGAGTCTTAGAACATTTATTGATGACTTAATTGACCTGTGCTGAAATATAGGTTTTATAAATGTAATGACAATGTACTGGAGAGTTATTAGAGTGATATTTACATTATCAAACTACCTAAACAATTTATATTTTTATTTACAGTAATAATTTTAATAAAATCTAACTTGTAGCTGCTTCTAAAATGTTAAAAAGTTATCCCTCTGTAGAATAAAGAGTTTACTAAGCAGTAATACGCTACAGAGGATGAAGTCTCCATACTGCTATCATCCACTCGCCTCACTACCTGTCCTCACATCCTATTCCATCTCAGCTCATATCTCCCCTCTCTACCACACTAATCCCAGCTCTCACACACACTTTCAACCTCTCCCTTACTACTGGCATGTTTCCATCTTCTCTAAAACATGTCATAGTTATACTCACCCTCAAAAAACCCTCATCTGACTCTGACGTTGCATCTAACTACCGCCCTATCTCTCTGCTTCCCATGCTTAGCAGCTTTATTTCCTCTAACTCCCTTCTTGGCACCTTCCAATCCGGCTTTCGGCCCCAACACTCCACTGAGACAGCTCTCACTAAAGTCACCAATGACCTGCTTCCCGCCAAGTCAAAAGGTCACTTAACAATTCTTCTTTTTATAGATCTCTCTACTGACTTTGACACTGTCGACCATCCTTTTCTACTCCATATCCTCTTCTCCCTCGGTATTCGAGACACTGCTCTTTCGTGGTTCTCATCATACCTACAAAATTGATCATCCAGTTTCTCCCCTGACACCTCTTCTTCTCCTTGCCCATTGTCTGTTGGCATACCCCAAGGATCAGTCCTAGACCCCCTCCTCTTCTCCATCTACACTTCTCACTTGGTACCCTAATAAATCTTTTGGGCTTCATTATTATCTCTATGCAGATGACACCCAAATCTACCTCCCAGCACCAGATCTATCCCCCTCTCTTCTAACACATGTCTCCAACTGCCTCTCTAGTATATCCTCTTGGATGTCCACCTACCATCTCAAACTCAACATGTCTAAAACTGAACTCATAATTTTGCCTCACTCTCCGACAGCGTCAATTCCTCACATCTCTCTCAGTGTCAACAACGACATCATCACCCCACCTCCCAAGCCCTTTGTCTTGGAGCTCTACTGGACCACACTCTGTCTTTCATCCCTCACATACAATCACATACATCAACTAAATCTTGTCTTCTCCATCTAAAAAACATCTCCAGAATTTATTATGTACAGCTCTACGGAATATGTTGGCGCGTTATAAATGAACTATAATAATAATAATAATAAATATTGAGTAAATGAATAAGTCACAGTGTACATATAAGCATATAATATATATTTTTTTTATAGTAACTGAGAACCTTTACTGAATATGCTCTTAAGTAAGTTGGTAGAGAACATGGGCCCGATTCAGTTGCCTAATTCGTAAATTTATACACACTAAAAATCACTCATGAAATTGCGAAATATTCAGCAAATATTATTATTATGAGTTCAAGACATTTGTAAGTAGCTAATAGAATAAGGCTACATGAGTTCACCATTGCATGTGGGTTGTTAAATCATGATAAAAATTATAATTTATCAAACAGTCATGATTTAAAATGTTAATAACAAGTGACAGGAAACATATTGCAACAAGCATTGTCCTTGGCTAGAACTGGATTTTAAAAACTGAATGTAAAAATATTGTGGATATATCACACACACACAGATTATTGCGGATATTAGCTGCTATCGGTGACATTTGTTCAGGTATGGGAGAAAATGTATGATCCAGTTTTAGACACGGCCAAATATTAAGTGAGTAAGGATCACTAAAGAGCAATGAGGACTGCTGTTCGATAAAGGATGACTGTTCGATAAAAAAAAGCTTTATGTTTGGAAACAGAGTCTCACTATGAGCATAATTAAGCAGGAAAATAAAAATAAAATACATGTTGATGCCTCTGCATGACCTAGATACATTAGTGGAAGTTGTTATATGTAAGAGGGGTGTTTACATTTCAGGAGAACTATGAGCCACATTCGATTCTAAGCCCGTAACTCGATTGCTGTAGGCTGTATATCTGCGGGTGTGTTGTGGGCTCCCCTTGATCTCCAATTCCGATGTCAATTCAATTGCTCAAGCCCGCAAGCCGCCCCCCGTAAACCATGAACTGGTTTGTAGCAGTTATAGGCAGGAACATGGTCAGTTAAGCAAGACTGTAACCTCCCATTTTGAATCAGCCAATAGAAAATGACACTGTCATTATTACGACAGTAAAACATGGAGGTTACATGTCAATCAATTAGGTTTGGGGGTCTGATCTGCGATCAGACTCGCAAACCCGCAAAAGAAAGAATTATGAAAATGAATGCCAATACAGTTCTAGTCCATATGGGTGGCCTGATATGTATTAACTCATTGATACCCGAGATCGATTTAGCCCTGAAAGGAAACATAAAAATAAATTATTTTCCTGCCGATTCGCGAGCTTGAGTCATCTCTTTCCCTGTTATTTACAGTGCAGTATTGATTTTTCATTTGCTTTTACAGTGCAACAAATAGGTGTTTAACCCTATTGTGGGTCCTCCCTAGCACTCATAAGATTTTCTCCTTCTTTTGCCATTTACGGGTGTGAAAATATTTGCGGGCTTGGGGAAACTGAGCAATTGAATAGCGATTTGCGATTTTAGCCATCATAACTCTTGCGGAATTGAAAGATCAAAAGCTTTGAGAGGCTGTAAGTTACAGGCTTCACTTTCGCCATTTTTTCAAGGCCGAAACTCATAACCCGTTTGGAGCCTACAAAAAAGACGCCAATTGAATAGCAAATTAACTTGCGACCTCACTTACAGGCTACCAAATCGCCCGAAACCTCAATTGAATATGGAACTATGTTTTTATCCTCTGATGCAATATTCTGCTTCAGGGCCAATGAGAAGGAAAGGGTATGGTGTCAATTCTAATCTTATCCAGTTATCCAACAAAGACTTTAGTTTTCTGCCTGTTCCCTCCTCCACCACTCATCTCTCCACTGATAACTACACACACCCATCCAGCTCAAGAAGTGATATAATACAAAATAGATTCCTAAACTCATAAACTGTCTTCAAATATTCAGATTTTTCTAAAAATATGTTATGCCCATGACTTACACAGCTGCTCTTACTGTTAGTTTGGCACATACTTCGCAGACAAGTGTCCTTTTTCTTGAACTGTGGTGGTTATTTAAATACTTTTTTGTTTTGTTGTGGACTGGAGGGGAAAGGTCAAGTGTTCTACAAATGTGTGGTGTTGAAAGTCAGTGGCCATGATAAAGGAATAGTGTTCAGTACTGACAAATGTTCAGGTCGATGGAGGTTAAGTAGAGACAGGGATTGATAGAGGAGGGAGAACTCTAACATAAGGCAATGTTTAAATTCCAGTTATAGAGTTTGTTATTTTTTTATATACTATTTTTATGGGAATGGTTTAAAAGTAATGGTCATTCAGTATACTGTATATATGGATCTGAGTATTGGTTTAATACAGTAATTTAGAAGCAAAACTTTTGTATTAAATCTGATTATACTATTCAAAAAAAGTAGTCTATCCTGGTCCCTATGGGATAAGTATTTCTCTAATACGTAATTAAGGAAGCCACTGATCTGACCTAGGACGTTCTGGCACACCTCTCCCGGGGCCCATTTCTCACGATTTCCCTGCCCGAGCCCCTACCGACCCGAAGCCATGAATGGAAGAAGTGTGAATGGAAGTTGTTTAGTTTGAATGTATATTTTTAGAATATAGGTTCGCATATAGCATTGTGATGCCGTTGGGACACTATTGAAGATCAATTTATTGATATGAACCTTAATGGTGCAAAGGACCAAAAGGAGATGGAAAGGCCTTAGTAAGATGGAAATAAAAGAAGGGTAAAAGAAGAGGGAAAGGAAAAGGAAGTAATAAGACAGAATGATAACAATAACTTTGTCTAACTAGAACGATCCCATGTACTGTACTTTTGTGCTTCTTCATGTAACATTTCTCGTTGTTAACTTTAAAATGTAAAGAAAAGGGAAGAGGCACGTGGTTTCAGTATATGGTTTTATTTCCTTTACCCAACTGATAAGTTGCACAATTTATTTTGTCTGGTATATTGTTCTTCTCCTCCTGTTTGATGTGCAAATTTCCGAACGGATGAATAGATTATATGTTTGCTTTTGAAGTGTATGTAATTTATACTTTTCTAAAATAAATTTAAAAAAAAATGTACTATTTTTATGGGAATGGTTTAAAAGTAATGGTCATTCAGTATACTGTATATATGGATCTGAGTTGGTTTAATACAGTAATTTAGAAGCAACACTTTTGTATTAAATCTGATTATACTATTCAAGCATATACTGTAGGTCAGGGAGAGTTAATAATATGTAGAGATTTTTAGTTTTTTCTATACGCAAAACATCCCCAAACCCCAGTGAACTTTCTTCCTCATAGGGTGCCACAGCCTAACTCAACCTTTTTGATACACCATGGTATGACAAGTAAAACTTACTCCTTCTGCTCTGGGTTTTCTTTGTTTAATTTTAGTTCTCTAGGTCTTGTTTGTGCAGTGTGGGTACTGCACTGATTGCTACTTCCAGAGCATAGTAAGAAAGTCATGAAACTTGCACTTATTTAAAGGAAAGTGAAACACAATTCTTTCTTTAAAACATTTCAATGAGCATACTTTATATGTTCATGGAGTACACAACCACCTAAGTAACAGTGCTCAATATCAAGCCGCATCTGCAAAGGCAAGGATGACTATTAGCATGTATTAAGTAGGATATAGAAGCAGGTATAATTCTGCACTATACAAATCCCTAGTATGCCCTCATTTGGAATAGGAGTACAATTTTCGGCACCACTTCATAAAAGGACATTTAGAGCTAGAAAAAGTACAGAGAATGGAAACAAAACTTCTCTGTAAGTGGAAAGGAGGGTATGCATTATGAAGAAAGACTAACTAAATACAACTTAAGCAAAAAAGGTGTCTAATGGGGATATATGATTACATTATATAAATATTTTAGGATCAAGAGATCTTTTTGTGCCAAGAGGTTTCAACTGACAAGAGGACAACCTTTGAAGTTAGAAGTAAAAAGATTCCACAGTAAAGAAAGAAAAGGGTTCTTCACAGTAAGGGTGGTTAATCTGTGGAATTCTCTACCAAAGGAGGTGGTGACAGCAAATTGAATAGATAACTTTAAAAAGGGATTGGATATATTTTTTAAAAAGGGCATTCAGGATTATCTTGGATAACCAGAGAAGTATTAATCCAGTTAGAAATCTTTTGCCAGTATATGTCAGGAAAAAGACTATGACTGCTCATTGGCTGACAGGACCAAGCCCCAAGATCATTTTTAAAATAAAGAACACACAGTGGTACATTATTAAATATCCTCAATGCAACAAAGAAAAACAGGTTTCAATGTTCCTTCAATAGTCAACAAATAACAAAGCAACATGTGTAAACTATATTTCAGGTAACAGAGAATATCCATGGAAGTTTCAACCTCAGTGCCATAAGCCTCATACTCCTGCTGTCCACTCTATGGCTTTCACATCTATACCTCTAGCGCAGAGACCAATTGTATACCCATAGTATGCGAGGCCATGGCAAATACCACCTACTTTAGCATTGCATCAATTGCTCAGAGATTTAGAGTTTAGAGATTTGAAAAGCACAAACCATAAATATTGATCCAGTCCAGGTTTCATTTTCACAAACTATATTCTGGTTGTTGGGCTGGTCTGGTTATTTTTGTGCTGCTGTACCAGGAAGTGCAACACAGTGTCTGTTTAAGTCTGCCAAGACCGGACCATAGGGCTCGGTTATTGTTTTTTGTACTTCAGCCTCAGCTTTTACTCTGCATTATTGAGTGATGTGTTGCTACTGGTCTGTCCCAGTTCCTGATAATTTTCCATTGTGGTCCTGTACAGCCTTACACTTGACCATGAACTGTCTGACTTTGCTTATAATATCTGGTCCTTTTGGTATTAGGCTGGTACCCACTTGCTGCTGGACACCTTATACACAGTAGAGGATCTCTATAGTGGGATTGTCTCAGTGTCTGGCCTCTGTGATCTTAACTGTGGGGACAACTGGTTTGGAACTTGGGCTCCTGGTTCAACATACTACTATCACTCTCTTTGTGCATTATTTGCATAGATCTATTGGGCATGAACAACACACTACAAGGACAATGCCAACTGGATATCCATGTCTCTACAGATTTTCCTGTTTCTTATCTCTTAATCGATTCTACAGATAGCACACAATATCCTTATTATTTCAACTAGATTTGTTCAGGTCCACAAAATGATGAAGCAAATCACAATTTAAGAAGGGAGGGGGCCAATAAATTTAGGTCAGAAGACTTTATAGATGCTCAAACACTCTACAGCAGAATAGCTCATCCCTAGGTCAAGGATCCACAATGGGGCCCTCTAATGCTTTTTATTCTTCTAGACTAGAGATATGCTCTACAAAACTATTACATGCACAACTTACTTACTCGTTATGCCCACATCCTCCTCTCTCCCTCTGGGTCAATGTCCTGTTTTCCGGCACTTTTGATGGTAGGAAACACAGGAGGCTTTTAAGTGCTTTTCAATTTTACTAAATCTATTTGCCAGGTTATACATAATAACAAAACAAAAAAAACATAAAATAAAAGGCTTAGCTTTGTCAGAGCACTAACTTACCTAGAGGATAGTTTTCCTCCCTATCAGAGCTTTTATCCAGCTACTCTGAATGCAGAAAAAACAGTACACAGTCCAATTTACTTTATGTTTAGTTTTACTGGTCCTTACCCTCTGAAGTCCATGTTTATAGTCTGTGGTCTTGCTAATCAGCTTGATCACTTTAGTCTGTCTCTCTGTCAAGCTTCAGACTCTTTTCACTTCCAATACCATTCCAGCAGCCTCTCTGGGTAAATGTTTCTAAAGCTGTTTATCACAGCTTTTCAAACTGCAGGCTCAAGCCAGTCCCAAGTATCACTTTCACCAGCAGCTCAAAACAGGACAGCCTTTAATGCTAGCCCACTGCTCCATCTCTCCAATTTCTGTTTTTAAAGGCACTACTACGGTGGTGTTTTCTCTTAATCACTGCTCCAAGAGGTAACTCATTCTTTCCTGGGGAGAAATCCTCAAAACTTTGCATTCTGCACTGACCTCTGGGGCACACCGTCCAATACTCATATACAAACACAACGTTTTTTTTTTTGTTTGTTTTTTTAAATGTCCATGTCAATAATAATATAAGCTGTTACACTAAAAGAAGCTAGTATGCTGATTTTTAAGGTTTCACTAATAAAAATGTATTCTTTAAAACAAACTATTTTGACAGAGAAATAAATTCCCAGCCAAATTTTAATGTGATGCAAAATACAAAATCAGTCAATATTTCTAAATACTTGATTGAATCCAATTAATTAATGTCTAGTGCTCAATAAATTAATTGCTCCTGATCAGCGGCGGAGCCAATTTGTCAACATATCTATATACCCCCATAGGGTGCTAATAAAAAAAATCTGAAGATCGCCAGGTCACACCTAGGGTGATCAGATCACCTTTTCCATAAAAATAATTATCTGCCCCATCTCCTAAAATGTTAATAAGTGCCCATTTAACTCGAGGCCATTTGCAGTGGCAGAGGGCCCCTTCCTGTTGTGGATCCTAGTGCATTTCACCTTCTGCACCAGCAGTAGCTCTGTCATTACTCCACATGATCGTTCTCTCAACTAATTATAAATATTCAGACAAAAAACATTTAGAACTACCATTTTATTTTTCTAATAGGCTTACAATTAGATTTAGTGGCATTGCCTCTGACTTTTGACCTGAGTTTTATATATATTAGAGTATACGCCAAAATGCCTAAGAATAGACTGCGTTGATAAGCAAATGTTCATCGGTGTGAGCACTAATGTAACACAAGCCAAAGATAGAACATAGAAAAAGGGGAAATTAGATGTTTTCAATGATGTTTCAGTAATATGTTTTATGAAATATCCATATTTTTTTAATAATACAATCTTCACAAAATGTTTACTTAAGCAAGATACATGAATGTATATAGCTATACATAGGGCTGCATTGTGGAAAGAATGGACAGAAGCGTACCCAGTTAGTGGGATATTTTATCTTATTTTGTACATATATGGTAAAACTTGCATATAATAATAGTAATCAAATAAACAAATTGTTTGAATTCAGATGAAACAACATGAATGACAAATGTTAACCAACTGCAGAAATAGCAAGTTTATGTAGCTTGTGGAGGCCGTGGTTTGGTGCATGCTCTTGTGGCAGGTGATCCTGAATGACGTCACGTATTTGTAATTTCGAGGAGAAGAAGCCGGCAGGGGAGGCAACATTGCTGTAAGGGGCCGGCCTGGGGGTAGCCAGGAGGAGTCTGGGTGGGTGGTTCCTCCAGAGGTATAGTATAAATATGATATATATACACACTGTAAATAATTGTATATATGCCGGGCACATGGGGAGCTACAGTTCATTGAGGAATCCATGAATGCCAACATGATACTGTGACATACTGAAGCAGAGCAAGATCCCCCTCCTTTTGGAGACTGGGCCACGGTCAGTATTTCCAAAACTGATAACGACCCCAAACCCACGTCCAAGATGACTCCTGCTTGCTAAAGAAGCTGAAGGTAAAGGTAATGGATTGGCCAAGCATGTCACAGAGCTAAAGCCTATTGAGCTTCTGTGAAGCATCCTCTAACAGAAGGTGGGGGGAGTGCCAAGGTCTTTAACATCCATCAGCTCAGTGTCATCCATGGAGGAGTGGAAGAAGGACCTCCCCTAGTGGCAACCTGAGAAGCTCTCGTGAACTCCATGAACAGTGCTGGAAAATAATGGTGGCCATAAAATATTGACACTTTGGGCCCAATTTGGACATTTCCACTGAGGAGTGTACTCACTTTTGTTGCCAGCGGTTTCAACATTAATGGCTATGTGTTGAGTTACTTTGAGGGGACAGCACATTTACACTGTTATACAGGCTGTACACTTACTACTTTACATTGTAGCAGAATGTCATTTCTTCAGTGTTGTCACATGAAAAGAAAATATTTACAAAAAATGAAAGGGGTGTTCTCACTTTTATGAGATACTGTAGTGTGTGTGTGTGTGTTATGTATTATATATATATATATATATATATATATTATATATATCATATATATATATATGTATGTGTGTACATAGCACTGAGGAGCAGAACAGCATAATCAGAGACAATTCCGGACGGCGAAAGCTCTAGCTGGCCACTGGACAAGTCAAAAGATTATATGAGTTTATTTATATATATATAGTATGTCAGACTGTGTCAAGTACACTTTCAGATAAAAATAACAATGCATATGGATATTTCTGTGCGTATACAAAACATTTCAATAGTCTGCATTGCATCTTCAGGCAGCCTCCTGCCCATTGAAAATGTGCTGCCCTAGGACTGGGCCTTATGACCCTAGGCACAACCCTGTTGTGACTTGTCTTTCCATTATATTATACTGCACATTTATACCACTCTCAACTGTCGCCCTACAGAGTGAATACTGATAAATGACTGATGATGATATTTTAAAACAGATGTACAGTATATCTTAATATAAAAATGTAACATCTTTCTGCAATACACAATAACAGTATATGTGTTTTGTATCTTAAAATACTTTATTTATTTTCTTTATTTTTCTCATTAAATGAATGAATAGATCAGAATTAAGATGCTGCTGTTGCCACATGTGCATACAGCATGTTCATGTTACTTAGGAAAAAATACTTTACTGAAAGAGATTCTAAACTACATGCCAAGGTTTTACTTTAGCCTGTGGAGACCATGGTGTGCAATGCTGTGCAATGTGTCTAAGACTCAAATGCAAACTAGATCCCTGAATAAATGGAAATATTAATCAATATGGATAATATTATTGTTGGACATATACAGTACCTCTAAAACTGAATCCATGGTATCTACAAGCTATGCATTGATTATCTATTTTATTCTATTATTTACATTCTAGAATTGTAATTGTAAAAGTCAAAGTGTGAGTGTAAATAGCGTATTTCACGCACTGTATAAAAGTAAAATAATAGCAGGCAAAATGTTATGATATAAAAAAGCTAACCAATATATTTTAGTACATAAGTAAGTCAAGGTAATGTTTTTGCATTTATGGGTTAATGTAAACTACTTGATAGCTAATTCAAATAACTCTGACATGTGCACCAGAAGACAATATTTAGTATTATATTGTAACATGAGGATGCTCGGTAGAATTTTGGATTGCTTTACATGCTTTATTAAAGATTTGTGATAAAATTCTACGTGCTAAAAGATTTCTTCAGCCTTGCTTTCATCTGTGGAAAATGATATCACAGCCTTGCTGTACACAACAACTTTTCTTAATGTTCTTTGTCCTCCAATGGAATTTTAAAATTGGGTTTCCTTGGAGTGTCACAAACAACTTCCTGTTTCATTGAACCAAAGTGCTTACACTCCGTACACAAATTACCAGCTGCCATTCGCAATAGATTAATGCTGGGTGTTCACTTCCTCATTATCACAGTCTGTACTTCATTTATGAATTGTGAGAATAATATTCAAAACAGCAAAATGATGTGATTAGAAAGAATAATAAATCCATCTTACATCAGTTAAGATGGAGTGTGATTGGGAACATTTCTTGAGAAAAGATGATAGATAAATGGAATAACTTCTCGGCTTAGGAGTAAATCCATATAGCAAACAAACAAGCATACAGTGATGAATGTAAAGAACAAAGGGTAAATGGACAGCTTAATGTTTTTATTCATTTTTTCTAGGATGTATTTCTTTTTACGTTTGTAAAAACACTGTGTCCATTATCAAGTGATGCTGTGCAGAAATATCAAATTATGATGATATTTTAAATTAAATAAAGTTCATTGGGCAGAACAGGACAGGTAATGGGAGTATACTGAGAATAATTGGGTGCTGTTAGGGGTGGATGTCTGTAAATAAAAGGACAAAGGCTTCGTAGTTATGTGGGACAGAAAAGAGAAACCAGAACATGCATTTGCATAAGGGAGAGGCTCAAGTGGAGTGACATGTATGGAAAACCAACTTGTTTAACAAGCCCGACTATTTCTGTTCTAATGATGATAGACGGTACAGGGGATAAATCATTGACAAAAAGTTCAGTCTATGGGTTGTGAATGATTTCCACTTATTTTATTTTGGTATATTATATCCAGTCTTTGCTATCTTTGTTATACTAACCCAAATTCTACTGTCACTTTAACTGCTCTTAAGTAATGGAACATTTCCATCTTCCATTAAGCAAGTCATATTCACACCCATCCTACAGAAACCTTCTCTTGACCCAGCCTCTCTAAATCTACCGCCCTACATTCCCTGTGACCTATGTATACCTTGAAAAACTGGTTTACAAACTCTTAATCCATTTTATTGTTTCTACCTCTTCAGTTGACCTTCAGAAATCTGTCTATTGAGATAGTAATAACTAATGCCGATTTTCACTACTAAATTGCTTAGTGCTCTCCGAATCTGACAAAACTCTGATACTGACTATATGATCCGCCCTGTGTATCCAACATAATAAGCATCTCTTTTAAATAAAATAGATTATCACTACAATAAAGAAGTCTTTCACATCACCTGTTAATCTCTGTTACCATCAAGACCATCTGTTTCACCCATATTTTTTTGGGGGTATTTTATTTTTTTGTAATATTTATATTTTATTTTTGTCACAAAAGCTCAAATTTTATGAATAGTTAATACATTAATTGCTTCCTTTACCTTTTGGCTCCACAGTGCCTTATCACACCTTCTCTATTAATATATATTAGAAGTTTATACGCAAAAGAACATATTAATAATTATGTTTGCTCTAGAAACACCACTAATTAAATCTTCAAAGTAATCAGCTAAGCTCATAAGGTTTGTCTACAATCCACCCACATTGCTCTTAAGCAAAATTAAAGGAATGTTTGAAGAGGTATTGTGGAGGAGTTATTGCAAAACCAGCCAGTTTCAGTGTCCATCTGCATATTTTATGAAGGTGTGGAATCTGAGTCAGATTTACCTTGTGTACTGAAGTTTTATGATCAGAGTAACAGAGTAAATAATGATACTGAATGCTGAGGGTGGAAAAGTCAAAGCTTCTCCTTATACCACACTTAATTTCAATTATTATTTTAATAAGGAAATAAGGAAAGGCTTGTTCATTATCTCTGTTTAAGTTATACTCAACATCGCCATAGTTATATTCATTTATAAATGTACTAGCATGTTTGGTCATTAATAAAATTATTTGTCAGATGGGAATAGTTGGTATATGGCCAAGACGTAGAGAAGATGGGTATAAAAGACGGGAAATGATAGGGGCCGGGGTTTGAGAAGAAACAGAAAGTTAGGATGAAGAGAGACCATAAGGAGGAGGCAGAAGAGATCAATGAGGAAAGAAAGAGAAGAACACATAGGCAGTGTGAAATAGAAGGAGTAAGGGAGAATGGGACATAGAGATAAACAGCCTTATTAAATTGCGATTCAGCAAATTGAAATGGCTCTATTTAAGCACATAGAAGATTTTTTTTACAGAAGTTTTTAGTTAGGGAACTTTTATCCGAAAGCAAGGTCTTCACTAACTAAAAGCTTCTGTAGAAAAAATATGCTGCATGCTTATAAAGAGTCCTTTTAAATTTGCCGAATCGCAATTTAATAAGGCTGAAAGTGTTGAGAGAAAGCAAAGCAGACTAGTGGGAGGAGGTGAGAGTGAATTAGACACAGAAATAGATCACATAGAATCAATATAAAAGAAGATGGTTTGTGAGACACACAAACCACATTTAGACTGTATCAAAACACTGGCATTACCAGCCAGCACTAGCTTACCTCAAAGCACCATGACATCACCATTACAATATTGATGCAATAGAGCACTTTGACATGATGGTTAGCGATATTGTGGTATACTTATCAAGAGGATAAAAGTAAGGACACAAACCTTGAGTTAAATATCCCCTCCTTAAGCAGCTCCCCTAAAAAAACATAGGAAGTTGAAATATTTTATTTTTGAACTCTGCTTATCCCTGTTTCCCCCTCTTCCTTGCTTCATGAATATACCAAATTGATTTTAAAAGACAACTCACTAAGGGGTGGTTCTGAAACTGCTCATTTTGACTCGTTTTTTTTAAATATATCTGCTTGGCTGCTTTTCAAATACAACTATTTACTAACATGATCGCACTTGATCTAGATTTTAATTTTAATTATACAATACATTGTTGTGCTGGAATGTAATATAGAAGCAGTCATTATCTGAATATTATCTAAGAATACTTCTGTATCCATTCACATATGGCTAATCAGTGACAGATATTTGCCAACAATCAGTATTTGTAATCGATACTACAATGATAACTATTTTTTTCATTTGATTAAATATTAAAACCTAAGTTATATATTTCAGCCTCATATTTTCAATTGATATGTCATGTAGCTGCTGTACCATAAACACATAACATGAAATACAATTTAATGAATAAAGTTCATTTTAATTCTCCTTCCCTTACAAGCCCCCATATATAATGTTGACCATACAGCCATCAATGTCACAGTCAAGAACTTTTAGATCTTGATGAAGATGCTGGGTTAACATGTTGAATAAATGTCTTGTTTTTGCATGTTTATAATGTTTAAATACCAATGAGTACTGTTACACGATCAAAGTTCATAACCCAACTTTCACTGAATATGGCAGAGGGTTAAGTGCTTTGATAGGGCCTTATTCTATTAGCTACTTGCAAATGCCTTGAACTCATAAATTTGGCTTTGGGTGATTTTTTTCTAAATGTTTATTGCATTCAAGAATTCATTAGTGCCAATAAGTAATATTTGCGTAATATGTAGCAATATTAAGAGTGATTGTAAGTATGTATAAATTTACGAATTGGGCAATTGAATTGGGCCCATAGTATTTTCTTTGCACTTTTGTGATACTTGAATGTTTGAATTGAGCTGAATGTTTGCCATAGTTAAGGACATAGGGCCTCATTCAATTGCGATTTGGTTAATTGAATAGGGCTCTAAATAAGCACATAGCTTAATTTTTTTAAATAAGTTTTTAGTTAGTGAACTTCTTTCAAAAACCAAGGTCTTCACTAACTAAAAACTTCTTTAAAAAAGTATGCTATGTGCTTATTTAGAGCCCTATTCAATTGTCCAAATCGCAATTGAATGAGGCCCATACTATCCCAGACTTAAGGCCTCATTCAAATGTGATTTGGCCAATTGAATAGGGATCTATATAAGCACATAGCATATTTTTTACAGAAGTTTTTAGTTAGTGAACTTCTATCCAAAAGCAAGGTCTTCACTAACTAAAAACTTCTGTTAAAAATATGCTCTGCTTCCTCTATAGAGCCCTATTCAATGGCCAAATCGCAATTAAATGAGGCCCTTATCCTACTTGTTTATGATTCAATTGCATCTCTGTTTTCTTAATCCTAATGAAAACTTAGGGCTTTAGAAATTATAAAAAAAATAAAAAAAAACACTATTTAAATGTAGATTGCAGCCACCATTGCACCATATGATAGAATGCTGTAACCAATATGGAAAATTAGTTGTCTGGGTTTTTATTTTCTTATAAATGAATGGAGTTATGAGCATTTGAAAGTTAGGGATTTTAAAATGCTTGACTCACCACTAAAACTGATGTATAAATAATGACCCTCATAAGACCATGGTACTAAGGGAGTAGACCCAGCTGTAAAGGCTGAATAAGGAACTAGTGAATTTCCTATATTGGTTATAATATGTTTTTCACTTTGATAATGCACAAACAATTGCCTTTGAAATGGAAGATTATGAGTTTAATTTCCACCAGTTAATTTTTCCTATTTTTATTATAACTTATTACCTTTTTAAAGCCACTGTATAATTTACTCAGTTTGACAGCCACAGGCTCTATCCCCATTATCCATGCAGTTTTGTAAGAGAACATCAATGCCTTCTAATACATGCACCAAAAGGACTGATTTCTCAACTCTCTTCTCTCTACAATCAGCAGACAATCCTCATCCCCTTTCATACACAGCCCAATGGGAAAACGACCTAGGAGAAACTCTTTATTTAGGAGATTGGCAAAACAATCCTATAAAACTCTTCACTATTGGTATTTTACACTGTCAAAATCATACAAAATGAGACCGATCTCCAGCGCCACATCTTGAAAAGATAGATGGAACATATTTACATATGTGGTGGTCCTGCCCCAAAATTCAATTTTTTCCTTGAACAACTATCTGTTATCAGCAATCTGGGTGCATTAGAGAGACAATATAGTCTGAAGTGGCAGCCAACCTATTTCAAAAACTGTTGCAATGTAGATATTTTCAAATATATACTATCCATAATACCACTGTCCCACTTATTATAACTTATTTAGCAAAGCATGAGTTACAGTATAATCGGTCATCATGTTAATTTGTTATTTATTTTTATTTTTTCAATTTAGATCTCAAGAAAATCACAGAACAAGATGTCAACTTACAGCTATACTAAATCTCCAGGTAATGATAATGTTTTAAATATACGTACCAACAAACCGTACATAATTATTAAAAACCCATGAAAGAGACATATTACTAATAAACTTATTTACTGTTAGATGTTTTGCCCAATTTACACACTAATTATCATATTAACCAAAACATCTCAGTCTGTTGTTATTTCCTATTCACTATACCACACAAAGTAGGCATTGGTGCCACAGAGTAACCTTTTGCAGCCCTTGACAATCTTAGTGAAACTAGACCAATGGTTTTGGAAGAAGGTATACATTCCATTCATGTGAGTTACAGATAAGTGAATTTGCATAATGCACATTTTATAGATTAACAAATATTTGGCAGAGAAATACATTTTTTTGTGGTACACTTGCATATTGCAAAACCTTAACCTGTTTGTATAGCTAAATTTGGCATTACTAAGGCCTCCATTCAATTGAGCAATTGTAGTTACTGAAAAGTTATGCATCTGGGAAGGAAAAATAGCCATGCCATTTATAATCTTAATAAAGCAAATCTAGGTGTATCAGATATTGAAAGGGATTTGGGAGTGCTTGTGGACAACCACCTAGGTAACAGCGCTCAAAGCCAAGCAGCAGCTGCAAAGGCAAATAAAATATTAGCATGTATTAAGAAGGGTATAGAAGCCAGGGAAGCAAATATAATTCTGCCACTATACAAATCTCTAGTACGCCCTCATTTGGAATATGGAGTACCATTTTGGGCGCCACTTCATTAGAGCTGGAAAAGGAAAAGAGGAGGGCAACAAAACTAATAAGGGGAATGGAGGGGCTAAGTTATGAAGAAAGACTAACCAAATTAAACTTATTTTCAAAAAAAGGCGTGTAAGAGGAGATATGATTACTTTATATAAATATATCCAGGGTCAGTATAAAGATTTGTCAGGGGAGCTTTTTGTGCCAAGAGGTTTTCAACTGACAAGAGGACATCCCTTGAGGTTAGAAGTAAAAAGATTCCACCTCAAAGAAAGAAAAGGGTTATTCACAGCAAGGGTGGTTAATCTATGGAATTCTCTACCAGAGGAGGTGGTGACAGTGGATTCGATAAATAACTTTAAAAGGGAACTAGATTTATTTCTAATTAAAAAGGGAATTCAGGGTTATCCTGGATAATTAGAGAGAGAGTATTAATCCAGGGAGAAATCCAATCGCCAGTATCTGGGGTCAGGAAGGATTTTTTTTTTCCTTTGAGAGGATTGGCTTCATTTCACTTGTTTTTTTTTCCTGTTTGCCTTCCTCTGGATTAATTAATAATTTAAAATAAATAAACAAATAATTAAATAATTGATTAATTATTAACAACTAATTAATTAATAACTAATCTGCATATTGCAGATCAGAGGAGATCTTAAAAGGTTGAACTTGATGGACTGAAAGTCTTTTTTCAACCTTAATTACTATGTAACTTTAAAGCCCGTAATGTAGCCCGTAAAATAATTTGATATTCAATTGGCGTCTTTTAGCTACCCGCAAACGATTTGTGGGTTTCAGGCTGAAAATCCCTGCTGTCGTCAAAATCGTAACTCCAACCCATCTAAGCCTTTGATCTTTCAAACCCGTAAATGATACAACCTCAAATCGCTATTCAATTGCTACAAATCCTCAAGCCCGCAATTGTTTTCACACCCGTTAATGTCAAATGTAGAAGAAAATCCTACGAGTACCAGATAGTACTCGCAAGGAGGTTAAACACCTGTTCATAGCACTGAAAATGCAAATAAGAAGTCAATCATCACTTAAAAAGACAGGGAAAGCGATGAAAGACATTAGAATTAATTGCACAACAGTCTCCAGCTCGCAAATCTGCAATCAAAAATATGTTTTTAATTGCTGTGTTATATCAATCTTGGTAATCAAGGAGTTAATACTTATCAGGGCACCCACATGGACTAGAACAGTACCATCATTAATTTGTATTATTTTGTGCATTGCCGAATTGCTAATATCAGACCTCTAAATGCTAATTGATAGACGTTTAACCTCCATGTTTTACTGACGTCATGATGACGGTCTCATTTACTATTGTCCGTTTCTAAATCGGTAGTTTGCTTAATTGATCATGCCCTGAAATGCTACTTACAGGGGCATGGTTACGATTTAGGTTTTCGGCCAGGTAGCTGCGGGCTTGTTCAATTGAATTGCTCTCTGTTGCAAATTTCAAGCCCACAGATATATAGGGCCTCATTCAAATGTGATTTGGCCAATTGAATAGGACTCTTTATAAGCACATAGCATATATTTTTACAGAAGTTTTTAGTTAGTGGACTTCTATCCAAAAGCAAGGTTTTCACTAACTAAAAACTTCTGAAAAAAAATATGCTATGTGCTTATATAGAGCCCTATTCAATTGGCCAAATCACATTTGAATGAGACCCATGGAATGCAATGCAATTAAATCAATTGAATGGAGGCCTATTTAAGTAAAAAATGGTTGAATATTACTTTGATAAATGTGTATATTGATAGACAGATAGATAGATACGGTAGATAGATACTGTTGATACATAGATAGATCTAAACACCCTTACAGATCATGCCAATCTACTCTTGAAAACATAAAGATGCAATACTGTCCATTACAAATCTAATAAGGGGTGAAGAACATATAAAAATGTTATAGCCCTGATTGACAAATATACCTCCCATGATCAGTGAAATTGGAGATGGTGAAATGGAATTTAGTAAAGTGAAGAGTAAAAGTAAACAGCTGGTTTGAGGGACATGGAGACATTATGATTATTAAGTATTGGGTGAAATAGAAATGTATTTATAAGTGTATTAATTATTGAGTTTACCACTGTGATATTATTTACTATAAACATATTTATTTAGATGTATCAGCTCTAAGGTGGTAAATTGGGCTATAATTCTTGTTACTATATGTTCATGTCAAAAGTAAAGAATTAAAAAAAATCAATGGCTTATGCAATAAAAAAAATCTATTTCAAGTTTTAAATTGCCCAATCTGCTACTCAGAGCTTTTGTAGATAGTAATGTATTTTCACTACAGCATCTATTTGATAAAAGTAAGCATTACTGATTTTATTAATGTTATTTTTTTTATCAGAACATCAATATATTTTATTTCATAATTTTCTGCACTGGTCTACATCACTATGCTTCTTTCTTCTAACAGATTCCAAGAGTAACACTCTGGGATCAGTTAACAGACAAAACGTTATACAGGAGACAAACAAGAGGAGAACCTTGCTTCAAGACAACAGCTGGATAAAAAAACGCCCAGAAGAAGAAGAGAAGGCGTAAGAGAATAAAATAAAAATAATGTCAAAATACTGTTTCTGTGATATTCTTATACGTATATATATATATATATATATGGCTATAGTCTTGGCTATAGTACTGGCTTAATGCAAATGTTAACAAGATCCTAAGGGTAATAGGGAAATTCCCACTTGGGCCCCTTGATCACTGTGCCCAGAGAGATCAGTGGCATCTCACTAACGAAAACTGAAACACATACCTGATTAATGTGCATATGCTACAGAAAATGTCTGTTGTGTAATAGCACAAACAACTTAAACTTTAGAGCCATCACCGCAAGCTGGTGTCGTCTCACTGACTGTTCTTAAGTTGGGCTCATGTATGCATGTCTGCCATTAGACACCCGGTACCCTTGTCACAAAGCTTTCACTTGGTTGCAATGTTGAGGTAGGACAGAGATATCATGTTATTGATAGGGAAAGGAATAGTTGAGGAGAAATGGAATTAAAGATAGTGAGGAAGCTTTTTGATTATGAAGGGGGAGCTTCTTGTGGGAAAGCAGAGAGATTTAGAAATAAGGATAGATGGTCAAATAAAGAGTATTGTAGATGGGAGTAGTGGAGCCATATGAGTGATGCTTGATGATCATGGGGGATTAAACAAGTGTGTTTGGATGTGTTATTTGCTTAAATGCGTTTAGAGGCATATTTTCCACGGAGGAGGATTTCATTGGTGTATTAGAAGAGTTTTGTTGTGGAAGGACTGTGCTTGTGGTTCTAGATTATGAGCTTTAAATATAGGTGTGACTCAAAAATATCGTAAGTTCCTCCATTAGGTTGACACAAAATATATTACTATATTCAAAATAGATTTCTGGGTTACTTCTCCTTAGCAGACACAAAGCAAATAGAGTTTAAAAAAAAAAAAAGCAAGTTTAAAAATCTTCTTACTGAATTCTTGACATGTCAAGTTTAGAACTATGTAAAAAATGCAATTGCAAACCAACTTTCAATGAGTTTCTAGTATTGGCTACACGAATATCCTGATATCTTACTGAATAAGACTGCAATAATATGATATGAAAATGTTCTGTGTTTTTACAGCAAAGATGAAAACTTTGGAAAAATTGTACTGAGTCACTACAAATCTCAGGATGATTTGGACAGGTAATAGTTAATTATATCCATTATTTAATGAGTACTGTGGGTAGTGTGTGTACCATCTCCTTCACTAAGAAGGATAGAAGTAGTTATAAGAATAATGTGCAATATGTAATAAAAGTCTTTGACAACCTATACTTTCCAATATTATCATACTGTGCACTTAAAAGAAGTATGAAATCATCAACCTTATTAAATTGCGATTCAGCAAATTTAAAAGGGCTCTATTTAAGCACACAGCATATTTTTTTAAAGAAGTTTTTAGTTAGTGAAGACCTTGCTTTTGGATAGAAGTTCACTAACTAAAAACTTCTGTAAAAAAATATGCTATGTGCTTAAATAGAGCCCTTTTAAATTAGCTGAATTGCAATTTAATAAGGCTGCATAACAGCAATAACTAAATTATGTTACATTTGAATCACACTTTTGTAAATATATTTATTAGCAATGTTCACATGTTTGTTCCATGTATTTTGCAGAGACGATCAATTTGAAGACACAAAACCCATACACAACAGGTTTAAGTCTGATGATGCCCTGGACAGGTACTGATTATTCTTTAGTAGATTTCCAGCTTTGTATCTTTCCCATGTCAGGATATATCAAATTAATGGTGGATCCAATAGACTTATTGATGTACATATACACTACAATAATATAACTACTGCAGTTGAAATATATTCTTCAACTTTATGTCTGTCCTTGGTAAGGTAATGCCTACAGCTAAAAGAAATGTGTTTTTTAATATTCTTGGTATAATACATTAAAAAAAATTATATTTATTATAAACAAAATATGTACATTTCTTTTGCATTTATTTGATATTTTGGTATAATGTAGTTTGATGAAAAAAGAGATACATATATTACAAGTACATACATACTTAAAGGGCCACTATAATAGCCCAGAATTTATGAGTTTTAAGTATTAAAGAAAGGTCTATTTTCAATTTGCAATAAGTTGACTTTATGAGAAAATGGGCAATGGAAATAATGTGTTTCCTGATCTGTAAGCTGGAGCTCCTCCCATACTGTGAGTGTGGAGCACATAACCTGCAACTGCTTAGCTGCTGCACAGCTTTGGTGACAGCGTACAGGAAAATGTATTCAATTCCCTCCAGATGGGAGGAGCACCAATATAAAGAAGGGGGCCTAAATATATGAAATTTTGACTTGTCCAAATTGTGTGCTGATGTTGTTTTGAACAATTCACATATCTCACACTTGCAAGTGTCCAAAAACGGTATAGAATGTTGCATGTAAGAGTCATGTACTTGCATGTCATATTACTACTTGTATTAACATACGTGTATAATCAATTTACTGGCATGTGCCTTGTCACTCACTCTGTTGCTTTTGCTTGATTTGTTTATATTGCTAATATTAATGACATTGTATTGATACAATTAACACTGAGATTTATTTTTCTGTCTTATTACTTAGTGGAAAAAGAGTACAGGATAGTTTTTTTTTTTATATCTACAAAAAACTTATGCTGTTCATGTATAGGCTAAAGCTCCTCCCATCCTTGCCAAACTGTGGCACAGAGTGTGGAGCGGATTTGCCTGCTACTATCTTATTAATGCATAGATTTGGTGGTAATGTGCTCTGCCACACTTTGTAATAGATGGTATTTTAAATCTTCATTCTCCAAGCAATTTATTAATGAATTGTCATATTTTTCCCGAGGACTTCTTCTGGTGGGCTGTTGCACATATATATTACCCATTCTGTAAAACAAGACTTCCACAGATTACCAGAATACTTCCAATTAAATAAATAAAATTAATGATATAAACACTGGAGCTTGCAGTGATATATATTTAAGTAACAGGATGATATACAATATAAAACATACTCAAATAGCTACATACTTAATTCTGTGATGTAAACAATGAATTTGTGTTTTGCAGAAAGAAATATTCAATGTCAGAAATTCTATTTTAGAGGTTAGAATAATTGATCTAAACATATCAATATAATCAGGTTAAAGTAAAAGATTAACTTAGTACCAGAACTGTATGTGATTAACCACCCCCTAGATTGAGTTGCTTACAATAAAACAATTAAATGGAACTTGAACTGGAAAAAAATACAGATTGTGTGAACTTTTGCCAAATGACTCATTAAATTAAATATCTCTTGATAAGTGTAAACTCAGCAAGTAATGCTGCTCCCTCAGGAGGAAGGAAATTCCCAGCAAGGCTTTAGCAGTCATTTTATTCAGCTTACTTATGCATTGATTGCTCAGGATTCACCAAAGTACATTATACTTCCCAGGAGATACCAGAGAATTGATTTTAATCTGGTTCTCAAGTAAAATGTAATGCGTCTAAAGATGAAAACCAGGGAAAGTCAGAGATCTCTGCAACTTAACCAGTCCTTGCTCTTGAAGATTGGTGTGTTTACCATGTCTATTATATTAATTAATAAATTATTATAATGTATTTTATGAAAAACTTAAATTATAGTTAGTTAGAGTGAGCACAGTTAGACTAATAAAAATCCAAATTCAGTGACTGAAAGTAAGCTTAATATTAAATATTTTTCAAACATTAGATTCAAAGCCTCTAGTTCAGCAATTCTCAACCTGGGGGTCGTGACCCCTTTGGTGGTCGAATGATGATTTGCCAGGGGTCACCTACAGTAGCATAGAAAGGGGGGCGGAGCATCCCGGGAGTCATATTGGTAGGGGTGGCACAGGAGGAAGAAACACTGCTGCTCGAAGGAACACCTCAGCCATAAGGGGAGCACTAATCACCATATGAGGGGCACTAATCATTAGTGCACTTCATATGGTGATTAGTGCCCCTCGTATCATGATTAGTGCACTCATTGGGTGGTTAATGCCCTCATGTGGTGATTAGTGCCCTCATATGGTGATTAATGCCCCCCATATGGTGATTAGACTAATCACCATCTGGGGGCATTAACCGCCATATGAAAACGGACTAATCATCATATAAAGGGCACTAATCAGAGGGGGGGGGGGGGCAAAAAGGGGAAGGTGTTAGAGTGGCATGAATGGGGGTTGGGGATGGGGTGGGCAGAAAATAATTTTACTGTTAGGGGTCACCAAAACTTGGCAAATTTTATCAAGAGGTCACGGCACTAGAAAGGTTGAGAACCTCTGCTCTAGTTGAACTGTTGTCTCCAAACCCTATGAGGTTATCAATGGGGGGTGTGAGCAACTTGAGCTGGGAGAAAGATCTGAAGTGCATTCCGTACAGTGTGTATCGATAGAGGCCAGCTTGTGTCAACACTCCTAGCCAGAGCTAAGAAGGTGGTTGTTGCCAAACATAACCATTTTTAAACAGCGAGTGTCCAGTCAATGAAGATCACTGTCTAGTCAAATGCTGGTTTCTGTCTATAGATACTGTTTTAAGGATCCTTTAGACCTGACTCCCAGCCACCATGGATGACCTCATTAGTGGTGGAGACAAGCAGCTCTACTGGAGGCTGATGTTTAACATTAAGCTCAATATTAAATATTTTTTTTTTAAATTATTGAATAAGGAATCATAATTAATGATCCATGTCTAGCTTTTGTGTTACTGTATTACAATGGTACTTTAATATATTTCATTGCACCTCAACGACAACAAATGTCCTTCTTATTACAACAATACTTTTTTTTCCATAAAATATATGTAAAATGTATTAACTGTCAACGGTTCCATATTTCTCTGCAGAATTTCATTGAGAAAGACATCTGAAAGAGGAAATAAAGCGGCAACTCTGGAAAGAGTACCATTGAGGTAGTTTCCAATATGTGCAATGTTGCACATTCAGAAATACCCCATCTTCATTTCTTGAAGAGAGGAGCAAAGCAAAGGGGGGCAGACACAAACTTCACAAATGTTATCGGTAAAGGGACTCTATCCCAAAATCAAATTATTTGTTCGGGTTATTCTTAAAGAGAATAGAAAACTGGAATATTCCAAGCTGAAGTTGCTGCATTTATATGCAAATTAGCATCTCATGCAATATTAACTGCTTTAATGTGCTAATTAGCATTATAGCCTACTTGCTTGTATTTGCAGCAGCCAGAATAAAGAGCTGCAATGATATCTGGCAGTTATACTGTATAGAGTAACGTTATGGATTGGTATAAATGAAACATATAGATTAAAACCACTGTGAAGGTGCTATATGCAATCCAATACATGATCTACATTTACCTGCACACCCCCCAGTATAGGACAAGCTGCCTTTGTTAGCTAATCTGTCAGTGGCAGAAATTTCACAACTCTACTAACTAAATTACAAGGTAGTTGGCCCATTTCACTGTACATCCTGTTATTATGAAATCATTTCCATTGTATTCCCACAGGCACAGTTTCATTTCTATGGATTTCAACATTTCCATATAGCACCTGAGTAAAAAAAACAAAAACAAAGCCCATTTGTTTATTACAGCTTTTCATAAACTAGATCTACTAAAACCCAATGGCCGCAGTGGAGTACAAACAAAGTACACTTGTCTATATTTATTAAGAAGCGAGATTTCCTTCTGTTAAGACGAGACCTCACTTAAAAGACCACTTATATTTACAGCATGCTACATTATGATACACTGCATACAGGAGGTACAGCAATTACATCACAGCCACAGAAAGAAAAACAGAAGTATAACTCTACACACAGTCAAAAACTATATATTCACAATAATTCTCAGCAAGATGTTTTTGATAAGGTTACACATTGGAGAAACGTCAATTCCAGCAGTAAAATGATAGTCATGAATCTCTGGTAAATTTAGTATTTTCCCTTGCATGATTCATGAGATTAACCCTGGGCATGAACTTTATGTTAAATGTCTAATGTTCACTTGTCAGTCTCTATAACTTTTTTTACTAAATCGAAATAATTACTGACACAAATGCAATGAGATTACTAAACACACTTGCATTTAACCTTGTCTAATGTACAGTCCAGTACTTTTAACATGCCCAGATTCTACGTACGTTGAGCCAAATTGGCATCTCTGATATTGTGAAAATGTAATTTTTGTATGTTGTCTTTCTATCTCTTAATTTGCAGTGATAATTCAGAAGCGGAAAAAAAGAGGTAAGTACATACTGTATATATTTCTGCTTATGATTATGTCCATTTTGAAACAAATAGTGCATTATGTTAATATTTATTTCCTGGAATATTAACAGACAGTCCTGGACTCCAGGAAATAGGACAACAACCACGACTACAACTACCGAGGAAAGTAAAAGGTATAAAAACTTTGTTTATTATTTGCACACATTATTTAACCAGAGTAGTGTAAATGCAAAGAGTCATTTATACACAGTTATGAACCAAGGAAAAGGTATTATTTATCTTCTTCCTTTTCTGTTGCTATATCATCGTTACAGGATTATCACACACAAATATCTATATTATTATTATTATTATTATTATTATTATTAATAATAATAATAATAATAATAACCTTTTTATATGAAGTGTTAACAGTTTACACAGCACTGCACACAGAAGAAACCACATTGAATTCAGTGAGTACATAACATATAAGTGTACATTTTGATACAGAAAGATTAGAGTTTATTGTCCTGGCTGAGCAAGTAATACAAAGGTGTGGGGAAGATGCAAATCTGATAATAAGTTGCAAGATGTGACTGTAAGTTTTTGACTCCACGAGCCAATATATTTAAGTTGTAGATGTATCAATTATAGGTGATATAGGTTCTCTGAAAAGGTGGATTATGAGTAAAGCTTAAACTACTTAGCGTAGGAACAACATGAGAGAAATCCTATAGGTTGCAATGCGAAGGGGTTAATTGGAGAGGAGGAAAGGAGCAGGACTAAGGGGGCGGTTTGAGGTATAAGAAGATAAGAGCAGAGATGTATTAAGGTGTGGAAGTGTGACAGAGATGCAATAAAGCGTAGTGGATGAGATGTGAAGGATGGATTTAAGTGTGAATAGATAGTTGATGGGTAGGCCAGAGAGGATTGAGTTATCATATGATAAGCAGACAAAATAGGTAAATTCTGGATGTGTAATGAAATCAGGATATAGCGTGTGAGTGAATATGAAGCTTGATGGAAAGTGCAGGGCCCAATATCAACTCAGGGGGTCTCACTGTAATATAAGATTTTGGGAGGGAGACATGCAAATGAGACTACAATAGGTTATCACTTTTTCAAGAAAACGCAGTTTAACATATATGTATGTTCAGTATGTTAGAAAGTATCAGACTTCTTTGTATATTCACATATTACTGTTGCACTGGTATCATTAGGCAGCCTGTACCTCTACTGACAATGTGCTACCCTATGGCTGGGCATTATTGGCCTTTGCAGAAATACAGCAAAATATTTTAAAAAGCTGCAGAAATGCGAATGTGATCTGCAAAACACATCCTATTTTTTTCTGTATTCCTCCTTCAAATTAACACCATAAATACATTTTTCCCCAATTATCCTCTTTGCTCTGCTAATGACCTTCTTCTTTCCTCCTGTCTTAACACCTACTCTCATTCCCCCCTCCAAGACTTTTCTTGTGCTGCCCCTATTCTACAGAACTTCTTGTCCCGCTCAACTAGATTATCTTCCTAGCTCAAAATCTAAACAAAATCATTAAAAATGCATCTGTTTAAAAAAGCTTATCACCTTCAGCCTTAATATACATACTGCACAGCAGTGGTTCTCAACCTGTGGGTCGCAACCCCTTGGAGGGTCGAATGACGATTTGCCAGGGGTTACCTAAAACCATCAGAAATTGTAATTGTATGTAATTTGACTGTAATTTTACTGTTTGCGGTCGCCACAACTTTATCAAATTTTATCAAAGGGTTGCAGTACTAGAAAGTTGCGAACCTCTGTACAACAGCATTACAGCCACCTCCACTTGCTTGAACCTATGGCATCACCCTCTTGTATCACACCTAAACCCTTTAGATTGTAAGTTTGTGATTCTTCAATCTTGTAAGGTGCTTTGGAAACAAGCACTATGTACGATTGATTTTAATCTCAAAGACTGAGGCCTCCATTTTTTTGCAGTGTGTTCATTTTTATTTTTGCCTTGCACTTAAACTTGTATAGTGCTACGGAATATGTTAGCGAGTTACAAAGAAAGGATAATAATAATACCAATTAATTAAACATTCATATACCAGGAGATAATTTTGATAAAAATTAGATTATTATAGAAACTCCTTGTAAACTAAGAATACTTGTAACACATGTAATTTTACTAAAATTATGTAATTTTAACTGGAATTTTAGCTTATGTTTTCCATTATAACACAAATTATGGATCAAATGTAATATCAATTCAGGTATATTTTGATTATCGTCAGGGTCACAGGCAACGCAGTGATTATTTTTGGCTTACTACGGCCTACTATAGATAACCCTGCATTGCACAATTCAGCCAGTAGAGTTCAGTAGCTGACAGCACCCATGGTCTATGTAAGTAATAAAAAAAATATTTTTTTATTTTTCACAATTAGTAAAACTCAAATATTACTCATTTTATTTTATGAAACTATTCCTGTAAAATTGTATCTACTGCCATCTTGCATGTCTTTAAGTCCTTATTTAATGCAGTAATTTGAACAGGTTAGTCAATAATATGGAACTAAAGAAACAAAAGTCCACTTTTCCTTCCGTAATGAACTATACTTATAAGTACGGTAATTTCCATTGTATTCATTAATAGATTGTTTTTTCATTGGATTGTTTTTTCATTGGATTACAATATTTGGTCAAATTCACCTTTCAGTTCTACTCCTTGATGCAGGTTGTGCATTTAGTATTTACTATATATTTCACCTAAGACATCAAGTCTGCTTTTATGAGCACTTCCTTTCACATAGTGACCTACCTAAGCTTAATGACCTTAGAGCCTGCTGCAACCTTTGATGTCAGGAGGAACCACTTAGTAAATCCCCAAAGCACTTAAATTATCAATATTCCCCCAAGAAAAGAAAATATAGATTGATTTCTATTAAGAGAAGTATTTTCCAGTAAGTCTTATATTTAGAAAGATAAATATATATTGTTTTTTATTTGCTTTCATGAGGGTTACAGCTAGTACAGATAAGTGACCTGTAAACCATTTTAACCTTTTAGTGCAAAATCAAGGCATTACCATCACACAAATGCACAGAAATCCTGCCTTTGACAATAATATCCTAGTTTAACTCCTAAATTCTGTATCAAGTATTCATTGTAGACATTTTCTATATACAGTAAATTTCCGGTTATCTGGCACCTAAGCAACCGGCACTCTCAAGCAACCGGCATAGGCATCAATTCCCCATTTAAAAAAAAATCCTGCTAAACCGGCATAATAGCCACTATCCGGCACTATCCGGCATTTCGAGACTGGAAAAAAAATGCTAACTTTTTTTCTAATTGATTTTTTGGGCCTTAAATGGCACAGTTTACGTGCTAATGCCTTTTTAAAGGCGTTTTGAGGGGTTTTTGGGGGTTTAAGGCTCGTTTAGACCCTTAAAATCGTGGACTCCCGATAAACCGGCAAATACACTTATCCGGCAATAGGGAGTCCCCGTAGGTGCCGGATAACAGGGAGTTTACTGTACATACACACTTATTATTGCCTGTGAAATGTTTAGTATAAATAATAATGAGTCTAAAACTGAATACCTAGATTTCATAATCTAGTGTAACAAATAAATTCACAAATTAATTGGGACTGTAATGGTTGGTAAAATGAACGCATTTTTAAAATCTTGCTGACACACAAAAGATAAAAAGAGATGGAAGTAGCCAGCATTGGACATGTATCAATATATAGACTGTTTGCTATGTAAAATGGTCTGCATTCTTATAAAACAGTGGAGGGAATTTACTAAGCTATCACAGTGAAGAGGTGTGAAGTGCTTCATTGGAATTTTTCCCATAGGAAATAGAGCACACAAAGTAAAGAGTAGCACGCTGCTGTCTCTGTGATGCCAAAGTGTTTAATATACATGATCGGTACAAAATGGTTGCCAGGGAACAAAATGGTTGCCAAGTTTTTGTTATGATTCTGGAAATTTGTTAGTAATACAGGCTTTCTAAAGGAAAGCAATAAACATTTATAAATGTATATACTTATTTGCAAAGGTATAACAAGAATAATGAAAAAGATCTACAGTACAAATTTATATAGCCATGAGTTTGGCTGCCAATATGTATTCACTTCTTTTATTAAACAGACTTGCTGACTAGGAAATGCTGTTTCTTTGTTATTGTAATGAACAATAGCGCTGTGACTCATTGTTTGTACTGGATATGCACACTTTACTCTGGCATTATGTGACACACAGTATTTATTATATAACAAACTAAATGAATGTGTCCACTGTTGTGCATTCTGTTTATTATTGTTGTTCTTTTTATGATTACAGACTGTCAGTTATGAACATATCTACCACACATGGATATGAAATAATAGAACATACCACTTAAAGTACTTATTATTCTTAACATAACGTGCAATATTTTTGCATGAACAACACACTTAGCAGTATTTACAATACTTATACATATTATATGGTTTAGCCCCTAATACATAATTAGACACTATGCAATGTCTGTACCCCATTAAATAACTATACACCGTACAATATCTATACCCCATTAAATAACTATACACCGTACAATATCTATACCCCATTAAAAAACTAGACACAATATAATGTCTATACTCTTTGAAATAGCTAAAAACTGTACAAGGTCTGTATCCCATGAAATAACTAAACACTGTACAATGTTTCTACCACATTAAATAAGTAGACAATGTACATTGTCTGTACCCCATCAAATAACTAAACACTTTACAATGTCTGTACCACATTAAGTAACCAGAGACTATACAACATCTATACCCTATGAAATAATGAAACACTGTACAGTACCTATACACCATGAAATAACTAGTCACTGTACAATGGCTGTACCCCATGAAATAACTAGTCACTGTACAATGTCTGTACCCCATGAAATAACTAGTCACTGTACAATGTCTGTACCCCATGAAATAACTAGTCACTGTACAATGTCTGTACCCCATGAAATAACTAGTCACTGTACAATGTCTGTACCCCATGAAATAGCTAGTCACTGTACAATGTCTGTACCACATTAAGTAACCAGAGACTATACAACATCTATACCCTATGAAATAATGAAACACTGTACAGTGCCTATACACCATGAAATAACTAGTCACTGTACAATGTCTGTACCCCATGAAATAACTAAATACCTTACAATGTCTGTACCCCGTGAAATAACTAAACACTTTACAATGTCTCTACCACATTAAATAGCTAGACACTGTACCACGACTGTACCCCATGAAATAATTAGACATACATTGTACATACTTTGTACGTTGTTTAGTTATTTAATGGGGTACAGACATTGTATGGTGTCTAGTTATTTTATGGGGTACAGACATTGTATGGTGTCTAGTTATTTCATGGGCTACAGACATTTAGCCATATTAAATTCCCTCAATGTGTAAAACCATAGCCCGTAATGTAGCCCACAAAACTTGCGGCTATTAAATTGGCCCCGTAAAGCAACCCGCCAACGACTTGTGGGGTAAGGGCGAAAAAAGGCTACAAGACGTGGAAATTTGAACTGCGCACCCGCAAATCCTTTGATCTGTCAAGCCCGTAACTATTACATTCCAATCACTAATTGTAACAAATTCACTGGCGTTCAAGCCTGTAACCCGCGAATGGAGCCAAAAAGTCATTGGGTACTAGAGAGGACCCGCTAGGGTGTAAAGTCCTGTCCGTAGCAATGTATATGCAAATATACACACACTACTGTACTTATAATAAAAGGTAAAGTGATGTTAGGTATTACAATTAATAGCACAACATTCTCAAAGTTCGCAAATCTGCAATATAAATTACTTTATTTAAAGTTTAATTTCCGTGTTATATCGATCCCGGCAATCAATGTGTTAATACATATAATGTAACTCGCATAGACTAGAATATCATATTTACGGAGTTATCAATATTGGATTTTTTCTGGAATGTGGATCAGATCGAAACTCGTAATTGAAGACCGTAAGGCTTTGAAATCTAACCTCAATTTTTCAGTGACGTAATGATGACTGGCTCCATCTAAACCCGTAACTATGGGTTTGACTAATTGATCATGTTCACGGCCGCACATCCAACATGTGACAAATGGTTTATGGGTTTGCGTCTCAAGCCCGTAACTTGCGGCATGGTCTAATTTAATAGCTCTGTAACGCATCCGAATTTCAAGCCCGCAGCCCTTGCAGGCTTGCCGATGCCTCTATAGGCTTCTGATTTAATAGGGCTGATTGTACGGTATCTAGTTATTTCATGGGGCACAATGTCTTTACCCCATGAAATAACTAGAGACTCTATAATGTCTGTACCCCATAAAATAAAATAATACATTGTGCAATGTGAAATACTAGCCACCATTCAGTGACTATAAACACCGTGCAATGGCTATGACACATGAAATAACTATGTGATGCCTACAGCCCAAACAGTGGTCATGGGATCCCAGTAACTAGAACAATACATCTATGAATAGTAGTCATATATTAATGTATATTTGCATCTAAGAGAGCTTGACACAATTAGCTCTTGTACTTTGTACTGTGGGACAGAAGTAAATGCACTGCCATGTTTAGAATTCTGTCCTTGCAGTTAAATGGACCAGCTGAAACAATTCAATTACCAAATATAAATACACATCACAGTTGTATAATGGAATCATAAAAAAGCAAATATATTTAAAACATCTTATTGATTTCTATTTTAAATTAAAGGAAATCCTGGACACCATCCAGTAGGACCACCACCACGACAACTACAGAGACCAAACAGTAAGGAAAACAACATTTTATTCCAGAGAGCTAGATATGCTGCAGTTTATCTCCGTTTTGTGTAACAGTAAAATAAAGAATTCATGTCAGTTCCATTTGCTAAATTGTTTTGTAGTGTGTTTTCTAACATCTCAGTCTTACTTGTTCCAGTTTTTTATTTCACACATGTTGAGATCTCACTACCAGATATACAAGTTTATTTAGTTTTATTAGAATATCTTGTTCTATTGCTTAAATATTGATAACTTTACACCATACAATATCAGATACTTCAGAGCAAAGTCTTACATTTTGTTATTTTTTGTGGCATTTTAGTGCTGGAATATCCTTGTGAACTGAAACCTATTGATATACTACAGAACCCTTATTAAACATTGTTGATTACCAGTTGTTAATATATTAATTTGTTTACTTCAACATTGTTGGTAAGGTGCATTATATTAGTTTAACAGTATGCATTACATTTAATAATATTTGTAAATAATGAATAATAATAATCTTGAGAGGGAAAAATCGACTCCATTACTCATTGTATTGATCATGGAAACAATTTAGGGTCAGCCACTCATTCTAGACTTTACTGATAACAGATTACAATAGAACATCAAGTAAAACTTGCTATTGTGTCTATATGAACAACAAATGTGCTAATTGTATCCTTAGGAACGGATAAATGAGATGCATTATTTTATGCCAGGATCAATAAATAAGTAGAACTAATTCAAAACATGTCCCTATTCATTTGTTTTTAAATTAATGAAATATCTGTGTGATCATCCTGCTTTTGTCTAGGGTTGAGCTACCAACCAAACAAGAAGGACAAAAAATGTAAGTATTATTTTGACTTACTTGATCATAGACATATTTTCATACAGCAGTTTTATGATCATATGACTTTTTTTTGTTGCAGACCAGGGCCCTCATTCAATTGCAATTTAGCCAATTGAATAGGGCTCTAAAAAAGCACATAATATATTTTTTTAAAGAAGTTTTTAGTTAGTAAGCATCTATCCAAAAGCAAGGTTTTCACTAATGAAAAAAATATTTAAAAAAAATATGCTAAGTACTTATTTAGAGCCCTATTCAATTGACCAAATTGCAATTGAATGGGGCCCCAGCAAATTAGTGAATAGACATCCTATATTCTAAAATGTGTAAGAGCCCAGTTAATAGTGCATATTTGATCTATATGCTGTAAAAGCTACTGCCAGTGCATAGACCCAGCACATAATGGCATTACAAGTGTGAATGTATTGTTTAACCAGATATATTCTATATCCATTTTCTAGCACCATCTTCTCATCAGATAGTAGCTCAGCTGATAAACCTACAAGAGGCAGTCTGATTGATAGTGCCAGATCAAGGTAATACATTATATTATAAATGGATTATGTGACAATGATTTGATAAGCAATGTCAGGATTTAGTGGGATAGCAGTACTTTCTATGGACTTATTTTCCAAGCTCCATATCAAACATCTGCAATGTAGGTGGCAGTAAGTTTAGTGTTTATTCATGAAATGGGACATTGCATAGCTTAAAGGACCAGTGTATTTCAAGAAAAATTCACTTTTTAGAGATGCATATAATAAACTAACAAGATTAGCTACTGTGTTAGTCATGCACATAAAAATATTTTTAGAGAAAATCTGAATTTTTGAATATTCTGTTTATGAATGCAGGAATCCAATTTCTTTGTAACATATCACTCCATGATTTGGATCATGAGGTTTTTTTTCTATATGTAATATGGGATGACGGATCATGGAGGTGATTAGATAAGTGGATAATATTGAATTCTGAATTTGACAGCACACCCCTTTTTCCGTCCCAGACACGGATATTAATAGTATTTTCAGGAAGGTAATTAAATCAATAGAGGTAAGAACTACTCTCAAGAAATGGGATACCTACATGATCCTCTAGTTAAAACCTAACTTTATGACTTTCTCTGTTTAATTATGTCCTTAGACAGACTCCAAGTTTTCAGATGTATATAAAGTTTTTCGCTGTACAGTAGTCTTTTAAAATGATCTTTGCTTTAGTATCATGCTCAGATCTGAAAGGAAGTGAACACAGTAAAAGGGGACTCAATGATAGCACTGACCTCATTCCTCTATTCATAACTCTGTAGTGCATGGTATAGAGCAGTACGCAAGTCGATGGAAGTTGCATATAATATTACAAGAACAGTAATTAATTTAACATAATCAAAACTACCTGATTATATTTTAGGCTCACCAAGCGTTGTTTGTTGTTTCAGAATTGTATTCTTTTATTACCTATTTCTCACATTGAAGTTTTACATACTGCCTAGATCTTTTATTTTATTTTTGTCGCATTTGTTGTTGAAGACAATATGACTGATTGTTCATAGACTTTGTAAATACAAGCTACGTCAAGGTTTTTTTTTTCAGCCCAGAACAAATACTCAGCTTGTTTGTCTACGTCTTTCGTAATATTATTTATGCAGAACATGAAATCAGCTTTCATTGTGAGATATGTAGTTAGACCAGTTAGTTAAAAATACAAATTGAATCTAATAACCTCTGAAATATAACCTCAATCTATATTTATTAAAAATAATTATCAGAATCAGACTTCAAAATAGATTGCTTTTATGTAAATTTGAAATACTTTTTTTTCTAACTTTCCTTTTCTTGAAAGTCTATTGCTTATTGAATAATCAGATATGACAAACATGACCATTTCCAGCCTGGTCTATCAATTATTTCTTATTAAGAATAAATAATACAGTCTCCCTAAAATAGGCGCTCATCCCAACGACCCAGCGCGACTTAGGCAGTGAGTGCCGAAGGCGCACCCTGTGCTGGTGGAGATGAGAGCCGTAGGCAATCATTCCTATGACCTGTGGGACTGCACATCAACAAAAATCTCAATTAGACAATTCACAATGCAAGACCCGTAGCACTTTGAAAATATCCAGTGGAAAAATGACGGCCCGTAACACTTTGCATAAAGGAAAGCGGGACTTAGAAAAAAAAAACCAAAACTTGGTACAAAAAATAGGAAGTTAACGGCCGAACCGCGCACATACAAAAACAACAAAAACACAACCATCTGGGAGTGAGGTTGCATGAGAATTTAAAAACAATTTGTCCAGTTTCGGCACTCGAAAATCGCCTAAGCGACAAGAAAAATGGCGGCCCAAAAAACCCCAAAATAAGGCTACACGAGCCCTAACCACGCAAAACACCGCCAGGCACATAAGACTGGAAAGCGGGACTTAGAAAAAAACAAATACAAGCCATGGGACTTGGAAGAAAGAAATCCAAGGTCAAAAAAATTTGAAGTTAACAGCCGAACCTCGCACATACAAAAACAACAAATACACAAAATAAGTAAAAAAAGTTAAAGTAAAAAAATAAATATCACACACAGCACGGGGGGACAGCCAGGACATCTGGGAGTGAGTTTGCACGACAATTTAAACACAATTTGCCGAGTTTCGGCACTCGAAAATCGCCTAAGCAATGAAAAAAAACAAAAAAGAGGCTACACGACACCTAACCACGCAAAACACCGCCAGGCACATAAGACTCTTACCCAGGAACGTACAGGGTACAAAATACACTATTAGGAAATAAGGAAAATCGCGGCCATTTTAAAACACTAAATTGCAACTAATAACATTACCATTCTAAAATGGCGCTTTACACAAATGCTTTGCCCTCGCTCATGCAGCCTATTTACACTGCACACTTGCCACATTGCTGACACTTAAACCTCAGGTCAGCAACAATCCAAATGTACATTGTATGCTGCAGAAAAATCAAAATAGATTGTTAGCTCTTCAGGATATTGATTGCTGGATATATTAATTAGAAATAGGTAAAGTATGTCAATTTATTATTTAATTAATTCATTAATTATTATTTAAAAAAAGAGTAGGGGAGTGGCTCACAATGAGCACAAAGGCACTCAGCGCGGGGCTAAAAATGAGCGCAGAGGGTGCTCAGAGGAGCAAAAGTACACAAGGGGAGAGGCTCGCAATGAGCGCCAAAGGTACTCAGCGCAGGGCTCGCAATGAGCGCCAAAGGTACTCAGAGGACTAAAAGCCTTACATTGTGTGGCAAACAGCATTACCTGCCTTACAATTTTATGACCGTCATTTTTTGATGGGCAATTCGCTAGAAATTTATAATGATTGGACTCTGTCCACATCGGTAAATGAAACGTTTCAGTATTCATATAATCACTCTAAAGTGTTGGTAATTGATGGTAGCCATTTGGAAAAGAAGGGTTAATATTGCTCCTGTTACTTCTTAATCTCTCCAATGCACTGAGAGCAATAGAGATTACATTTGGTTGCTATAGTAACATAAGCGTGCCCTTTCTATTGCACGTGGAGTGTATGAACTACGGTGTCACCACTCTGTGCAATGCATTGGGAATTGAGAAAAACTAACACATACAGTACATGCTCACAATGCATGGGATATGTAGCTTTCCAGCATAGCTGCTCTCAGTGCGTTCTAATCTCATACCTTAAATATCACTGAAATATACTTTTTTTTACATCATTTATGAATTTTTTTGAAAAAAACAAGAACTGCTTAAAAAAAAACAGCTCCAAAAACAGTTTTTAGTAATAATCTTATGCAACATAAAATATTACCATTTTACTAAACTATGCATTTATTTTTTTAAGTGTTTATTTTTTTATAATATTATTTATATTATATTTAATATCTCTGACTAAAGTGAGGATTATTTTTTTCCAGATTTGAAAAATCAGATGAGAAGCCAAAACTTCCTCCAGCCCCTCTCTCACCGACAGCCAAAACCGATGTCAGGTAAAACGATTACCAGTATTCATTTTTTTTAGACATTTTTCTGTTAAAATGTTCAGCATTTGTTGCTGTATTAAGTTTAGATATCCTAACGAAATTTACTGGAACAGAAATTTTAATAAATTGGAAAGAGCAGCATTTAGAGCCAAGCTTAACAAATCACTGTAAAAATGACAAAATGGTTGTCTTTGAATGGGTCCTGTGCTTTTTTGAATTACACTTATATGGGCATTCTGAGCTATAATTGCTAGGGTACTTGCAGACCAGCATACATTTTGGATCTAGTCTATTTGGAAGCCGCACAGATCCAGAAGACTGGTGTTGATCTCTGCACCACAGCACCACCTGGTGGTGTAAAACATTTACTGCACGCAAAGAACTATTCCAACCTCCGACGTGGCGCTACTGGAACGGGGCTGAGTTGACAGCGAGGCCATCGCTATGTTCGGTGCAAGCGCTCGGCCCCCCAGGGCCTCGGGCGCGCCTCTCATAGCTCAAGGCCTCTTCTGTCGGCGCGCCTTATGAGCCAGATCGGAGGATAGAATAGTGCTCTGCCTGCAGTAATTTTTTTACACCACCAGGTGGTGCTGTGGCGCAAAGCTCAACCCCAGTCTTCTGGATCTGTGTGGCTTCCAAATAGAAAAGGACCAATATTTTTAGTAAATACCATTAAGGGTATTGTGATAAATGTTCTACATATACTGCACCTCAAGATGCCCAAGTTATGGCATTTTACAGCAGAACATGGAAGGTGAAGCCATATAGTGGCAGCAGTGAGTGTTTTAGGTGCATTGTGGGCCTTCTCAGTACTGACTAGGAAGACATTAAATACATTTGCATTAAAAATTAACATTAGGACTATATATTTGACACATATTTTAGTGGAAACAATTTACAAATGCTTATTACTTAATTATTAATCAATAATCATTTATGATCTATGTTATAACTTGAAGGGAATACATAGGTACACTGTAATTACGTATTATTCATTGTACATATACATTTAAACTCCATCACCGTTCAAAGGTGAGATTTACCAAGCTTCTCTGTGGTTGTTATGTGTATCACTGTATTCAGTATTCTTAATTTCTTACGGTTGGAAATTGCTGTCACATCATTTAACAACTCATCACAGCCTCTGTGATAGCTTAGTAAATACTTACCAGAATTAGAGAAATGTTTGTTTCTCTGCGCAGACCTCAATAAAATAAGGCGGTTACTACAAGTAGTGAGTATGAGTAACTATGAGTTACTGTCCTATGCTGATCTGCTAATCAAGTGGGCTAATGTTGACCAAGATTTCTTTTTGTACACTCAATATGTCACTTCAACTTTCAGATTATGAGCCTGTTCCTTTAAGGGATACAACAATCTCTGATGCATAGAATTGAAAATACATAACTATAACACCCATGTTACAATATTATCTGCATTCATAATGGCTGTTATTTTAACATTTTAGAGCTGTAGAAAAACCAAAGTTGCTACCAAGGTCACCTGTGGGGAAAACCGAGGAAAGGTAAATTATTTATATTTGTATATTAGGTTAATGATATGTTTTTAATTTAGTCATCATGCTTCATTTAGAAGTTTCTTCCACATTAAATTAACTTAAATCCCTTTAAAACATTTCATTGAAATATGGCTAGTGATGTAATGGGCAATCAGTTATACCAGAAGACCTGTGACCCTGAAATTGACAATATTTCACATGAGCTCTCACCTTTTTATTGGAATAATGCTAAAATGGTTAAAATCCACTTTGTCTATGAAAGTGGATAAAGTGATTTTACACAAAAAGGATATGCGTTTTACAGGATTGTGTGTAGATACCCAACCTGGGTGATAGAAATGTCCTGCCCATCACTGATTTACATTGTGATTAAATAATTAACTGCAAAATTAATTTACAAAGCGAGATGGCCGCATTTGCGGAGGTGGAGGCTCGACGCCGCCTCACTACCGGGAAAAATAAACCCCAGAAAAGCACGACTTTGCAAAAAAAAAAAAACACGCCGCGGGACTTAGAAAAAAAAATACGACCCACGTAAAAAAGCCTTACACAAGTAAAAAAAAAAAATTAAAAACATCACACACAGCACGGGGGGACAGCCAGGAGGTTGCACACGAATTAAAGTCAATTTTAGGCAGTTTCGCCACTTCAAAATCGGCTAATTAAGAAAAAAAATGGCGTCGGAAAAAAATGAAAACACCAAAGCTCATAAAACACTGACAAGGATGTACAACTTTTAATTATGACATGTGGAATTACGAGAGGAGCGACTCGATATGAACGCCGCAGGTCCTCAGAGTATAAAAACAGCATTGCCATGGCTTAAAATGTTGTTGCTCTGTCATTTTTGACGGGCAAGTCGCTAGTTATTTATAATGAGTACACTTTCAAATGTTTGCCACCGTGACAGATAAAAGTATTTCTCAAAAAAATCCAAAATAATAGATGTAATTTATTTTATAGTCTTTGCAGGTTTTAAATACCTATTGAAAACTCTAGTACAGCCAAGTGTAGGATGTATTTTTTTTTATTTTTATGAAAAAATAAATCTCTCTTTTTAAGGCCATCATATCCACCTAAATCTGTCACCGAAACTGGAGAAAGGAGAAGTGCAGTGGAAAGAAAGCAAAGGTAAAGAAAATGAGTGAGCAATGTATGAAATAATATATTCTTGCTAGTATGCATATCTGCTTCTATTTCCAAAGAAAAACATGTTCCTATACAGCCAGGAAAGGGTAGCAGGCAAGGCTTAGTCCTGAATACATACATTATATATGTTGTGTGGGATATAGGAAAGGATGGTGATTTTCTAGTCAAGTGCGTATTGCAAGAATAGATTGTGCATTATCAAGTAGTAGGGCAAAATGTGTTGTTTATGTTTCACTAAATAACTATATTCTGATTTTGTAACACTTTCTGTTGTATATTTTCACTTAGAAGCCAAGACTTGGATAATCTCATTGATGTAACAAGTACTAAACCAGCAATTGGTAAAGGGTAAGGAATAATTTGCATACTTAGTACACCTCTAGATTATTTTGGTACTTATTTTTATTTTCAATGACGACTGTACTGTATGAATTCTTTTTTAGTCCTTTCAACCTTCCTCACCATTAAGATTCATCTTCAAGTGCTACAGTATCTTCCCACTCCCACTAGTATAGCAAACCATCTTATGTGCCTCTCTTTCCAAACTAATATTTGTTTCTCTGCTTTATTAACATTTCAGTTTAATGACAGATTCCATGTATATATCTGACTGATCTTTATTGTTGTTATACAGAACACAAGATATTGATAACCTTATAGACATCAAAACTACTGCTGACAAAGGCAAGAAAAGGTACAGCGAGTCCTTGTGCTATGTATGTGTGTGTGATTATCTGGATATATACTCATATCTAGACACTGGGGGAGATTCACTAAGAATTGTTGAAATGAGCTGAGATATACAGCCTTATTAAATTGTGATTCGGCAAATTGAATGGGGCTCTATATAAGCACACAGCATATTTTTTTACAGACGTTTTTAGTTAGTGAAGACCTTGCTTTTGGATAGAAGTTCATTAACTAAAAACATATGTAAAAAAATATGCTCTGTGCTTATATAGAGCCCTATTCAGTTGGCCGAATCGCAATTTAATAAGGCTGATAATGTAGGCCATAATATCTTAAATTAGTCTACCCCCCATGCTGTTTACTAAAATTATTCAAGTGAAGTCTTCAATGCTCTGGATAAATGTCTGTAAACTTTTTACTTCACATCTCTAGTGTGATATTCATTCTAGATATTCACCAAGAGATATTTAAAAATATGTTAGGAACAAGTTTATTATTTAATTGTGTTTGCATACTTAGTACACCTCTAGATTATTTTGGTACTTATTTTTATTTTTAAAGACGACTGTACTGTATTAATTCTTTTTTAGTCCTTTCAACCTTCCTCACCATTAAAATGAATCTTCAAGTGCTTCAGTATCATCCCACTCACATTTCTCAAACACTAGTGTAGCAAACCATATTATGTGCCTCTATTTCCAAACTAATATTTGTTTCTCTGCTTTATTAAGTTTTCAATTTAATGACAGATTCCATGTATATATCTGACTGATCTTTATTTTTGTTATACAGAACACAAGATATTGATAACCTTATAGACATCAAAACTACTGCTGACAAAGGCAAGAAAAGGTACAGCGAGTCCTTAATAGTTATTGTGCTATGTATGTGTGTGTGATTATCTGGATATATACTCATATCTAGACACTGGGGGAGATTCACTAAGAATTATTGAAATGAGCTGAGATATACAGCCTTATTAAATTGTGATTCGGCAAATTGAATGGGGCTCTATATAAGCACACAGCATATTTTTTTGCAGAAGTTTTTAGTTAGTGAAGACCTTGCTTTTGGATAGAAGTTCACTAACTAAAAACTTCTGTAAAAAAATATGCTATGTGCTTATATAGAGCCCTATTCAGTTGGCCGAATCGCAATTTAATAAGGCTGATAATGTAGGCCATAATATCTTAAATTAGTCTACCCCCCATGCTGTTTACTAAAATTATTCAAATGAAGTCTGCAATGCTCTTGCTAAATGTCCATACACTTTTTACTTCACATCTCTAGTGTGTTATTCATTCTAGATATTCACCAAGAGATACTTAAAAATATGTTAGGAACAAGTTTATTATTCAATTGTGTTTGCATACTTAGTACACCTCTAGATTATTTTGGTACTTATTTTTATCTTTAAAGACGACTGTACTGTATGAATTATTTTTTAGTCCTTTCAACTTTCCTCGCCATTAGAATTAATCTTCAAGTGCTACAGTATCTTCCCACTCACATTTCTCAAACACTAGTGTAGCAAACCATCTTATGTGCCTCTATTTCCAAACTAATATTTGTTTCTCTGCTTTATTAACTTTTCAATTTAATGAGAGCTTCCATGTATATATCTGACTGATCTTTATTTTTGTTATACAGAACACAAGATATTGATAACCTTATAGACATCAAAACTACTGCTGACAAAGGCAAGAAAAGGTACAGCGAGTCCTTAATAGTTATTGTGCTATGTATGTGTGTGTGATTATCTGGGTATATAATCATATCTAGACACTGGGGGAGATTCACTAAGAATTATTGAAATAAGTAGAGATATAATGTAGGCCATAATAGCTTAAATCAGTAGATCCCCTCTATGCTGTTTACTGAAATTATTCAAAATAAGACTACAATGCACTTACTAAATGTCCATCCACTTTTTTTTACTTCATATCTCTAGTGTGATATCTATTCTAGATATGCGCCATGAGATACACAAAAAATGTTAGCAACATGTTTATTATTCAATTGTTTCTGTTATATGCTGCATGATTCCTTTTTTTAAGGTAAGTTATAAACATTTCAGTATTGTGTATTGGAATAAAATAAGAACCATTGAAAGTACAGTAAATATAAATCATATATTTTTGCTTATCTTGTGGCAGAAAATGTATTATAAAATAAGCTATAATTATGGGAAGAGGCACTTTACAAGGCTTCAGGTTGTGGTACTGTATAGCTGCATCACGGTGCAGAGAAATACTTTAGGAAATACCATGATGGCGATCACACCAATTGTTTTACATAGAGCACAGCCTTAACACTACATAAAACTAATGGCAATACATGTTTACTATGAAACAGATATTAGTGAATACTGTGATGGGCTGTGAATTATGTTTGTGACGCATTGTAACGCAATTGAAATGACAGATGATTACACATTTTTGTTAGTGTTTGGCTTATTAAATCATACAGTTTTGCTTGCAATGTGTTTTGAAGAAAACATCTCAAAATTCCAGAGCTACAGTTCAGATAATGTGATATACAGTACATCTGATATTATTTGGAAGTACTGGATAAGCCAGGATAAGAATCTTAACTGAAAAGAGTCATTATTTTAAAAATATATACACTGTTTAAATTATGTTTAGTAGACATTCTACTATTCTTTGTACTACATATGAATATTTGTGCACCTATCCTTGCATAGATTATTTTAACATTTACATTTTTTTCAAGTAGAGAAGACTTGGATGATCTTATTGAAATATCAAGCAACGCAAAGAACTACCGTAATAGGTATGTTTCTTATTCACTGGTCAGAGATATGAACAATCTTATTTATGTAAAAATAGTAAAAATAATTATTTTACAATGCCTTAAATATTTACATATTTGTTTTTTGTTTTTTTTTACTTTTTGAAGGGATGAGGAACTTAACAATTTAATTGAAATTAAAAAAACTGAAGATAAAAACAGGTACAGTAATTAACTCATTTTAATTTTTAATGCACTTATGTTTTACAAAAAAATTGTATATTGTATATTTGTGTATCAGCTATATATCTTTGCATTTGCGTTACAGTATATTTATTAACTCTTTTCCTGTTTACTTATAAATAACAAGAATAAGACATAACAAAAAAAAAACTGCAAAGGAAATATCTATTCAAATATATTTATGAACAAATCCTGAAACAAAATATCACAAATATACAATGTAATGATTTTGAGTGCGCAGTTTTTAGAAGAGAAACATTTTTGTATTTATATTCACGTCATGGCCATGATGCTTGTTATCAGTTTGAGTACAGACTACATAAAAATAAACACAATGTTTGATATTTATGACATTGAGATCATTATCTATTTCAGAAGACAGAAACTTAGTGGTTTCATCAATGTTGCAAATATCAAAACAGAAACCAGCTAAGGCTAAACAAATCTATTCTAATAAAGTGTAGAGCAGTGGTAGACAACCTGGTCCCTGCCGCCCACTACTGGGCGATAAACCTTCATGGTGGGTGGCAGGGTAATGGTTAGGTGGTGTCGCTGACAAGTGACATCAGACACCCGAGACCCACAGCACCACACTTGACTGGTTGGATAGCTGGTGAGAGAGCCTAGGGACAGTAGTCAGGACCAGATCACTATCTAGTACAGGGTGATACATAGCTAGGGTCATATGATATATGTAACCAGAAATGAGAGAGGGTAAATTGAGTTACTGTGGCACCGGTGGGTGGTAAGGGAATTTTACCATCAAAAGTGTATTAAAAGGGGCATCCAAGCACTAAAGACAGGGAACAAAGAGGGCTGGAGACTGGAGGGGAAAAATCGGGAGACGAACTGCACCGAAGTGGAGAAGACAGGTATGATAAGATTAAGTTAAAGCATGATTGAGATAGGGGGGTACAACCCAAAGCTGAAGACTTGATTCTTAGTGTGTGGGTTAAAATGTTTAGGTTTGTTTGGTTAAGTTAAATCTGGTATAAGATATTAGGTGACTCTTCCTTAAAGCTAAATAAAAAAATAATAAAAAAAAGCTATATATTACTCCAGACATGTAAGTGCTAGAAGGCAGGAGAAGTTAGATCTTCTCTTTTTCCCAGGTAGATCCCGAAGTCATAACTTTGAGATTCAGGTACAGTACTAAAGATTTTCTAGATGAGATAGCAGCGGAAGGGAAGAATAAAAGAATAGTATGTGTTACTGATCGACTTAGGGATACATGCTAGTATAGTTAGGAAAGGCCTGGATTAATTCCATTTTTCTACCAATAACAGCACGGAGGAAAATATAGAAAAAGGGAGGAGGCAGGATACAATTTTATAGAATCAAGATTAATGTTTGTGCTATGTTCTATTTTGCACATTACTGTACAATTGTTTGCATTTTGTATACCTGCAATAAAAACTAATAAAAAAAAAAAAAAAAAAAAAAGTGTATTAAAAGGTTGACGACCCCTGGTGTAGAGAGAGGGTAGTGCCGAAGTCAGTTGTAATAAAAAAAATATACATAACAAAAGTTGTATAAAGATGAACGGCTGATGAGAACAATAAAGTAAGATTTGGAGCACTATGGCTCTTTCATCAGACTTAGGTTTACAAAAGTCTTCATCAGGTATTAAAGCACACTTTACATTTATCATCAGTAAGCCATTAAAGTTATCACCTTTTACCACTATTTTGTTTTTTGGTAATGTACAGATACTAAATAGACAACTTGAGCAATGTTTTTAACAGAACAAATACAGTGCTATTGTTGATGGTCAGTAGTTTAAAATAGATTGTGAGTTTTAAGTGGCCTTTGGCACTATCTGAATTCCCTAAATTGTATAAAACAAATCTTACACTAAATTAGATTTTTGTTACAGTAGAGTGAGTCATGCCCAAGTGCATCAAAGCCTGGTTTTAACCCAGTATATTGTTATATTTTGTATGTCTGCCCTTGACCACTCAATGTCATTTTGCATTATATTAACAAAAATAATTATACACTTAATAATAGACACTCTGGAACATGGTATCTTATTTCTATGAGCAGTCTCTAAAATTGTATTTTTTGAAATAATGTGTATTTTAGTCATTGATGCATTGTTAATGTAGCAAAGAGCACACATTTAAGTTACATAAACTACCAGCAATCCATGTGAACAGTCAGTAATGGATGTTTTGGTTACTGGAGGATTATTATAACTTAACACGGCTTATTAATTTTTTATAGTTCTGTAATTAGTTACAATGTATTGAACAATTAATAAAAAAAAATATAATTTTACAATTTAGCAACATTTTTAAATATTTATATGTAAAAGTATAAATTTTGTGCAATGTTCTATTATATTTCAACACTACTTACATTTTATGTTTTTTTTTTTTTTTTATATTTAAAGAAGCCAAGATCTGGATGACCTCATAGATATAGCAGAGAATAAAAACAAAAGGTAAGTATTTATTATTGGGTCAATACTGGTATCATTTACATAGGGCAGGATGTGCTCAAGATTGATGTGGTAGTGACAGGGTAGCAATGTCTGTTTTAACAATTAATCCTTTCAGAATCCCCTGCATTGAAGGATGTTCTAAGCTATGATCTCCATGTGTCCATGTGTGATTGCTACACTCTTGCATTCCCTTGAGGGACATGGTGTGTTAAAGGAGTGTGTAAAAGGGCTGCTGTGGAATAAATGAATATATATATATATATATATATATATATATATATATATATATATATATATAAATATATATTTATATTTATATATATATTTGAAGATTTAGATCATAGTTATGCAGAAAATTGCCATAAAGCTATTTTCTACATAGAAAAATAAATAATGCAATAAAGTAAATAAATAAATTATAAAATAGGTTGGATGCTTTTGCTGTACCCTGGAGTTCTCCATTATATATTGGTGACGGTTGAATTTGTGACGGGATGCTTACATTTCTGCAGCAGCGGTTGCTTTTATTGTTGTAAGCTGCCTGCTTCTGAACATATGTGGATACCAATACCTTCAATGATTTAGTAAATCCCCTATCTCTCTCCCTCCTTCTCCAACCCCTCCCTCCATTCCAAAGTGTCAGCAGGTGCCCAAGCCAAACAAGAATAATTTTATATGTTAAAAGAGTCTTCAAGCATTAATATTTTTATGTTAATTATTTGATGCCCATGGCTCATATTATTGGGGGGTAATTTACTAAGGATCTTAAGTGGCTGAGATGAGATGTGTGAAGGGTTGTCATGTCAATTTTCCCTATAGGAAATAATGCATAGTAAATACAGTGATGCACATCTTAGCCACTTGAGATGCTTAGTATTTTCCCTGTTGTTAATTTAGTACATATATCACTAACTTGAAGTTTTTCCTCAAACTGTTCCTTTAATAAAAATGATGAAGATGATCACTGCATATTAAACATTCATGAGACATGTCAGTGAGGCAAAATACTTATATCCAGAATTATATGTGACAATACATGGCAATGTTTGGCAATGATAACTTCTATTTATAACCTCTAGTTCTTATTCTTTTTTTAAGAATAATTATTTGCAGAAATAAAACACGATTTTACTACAAATTATAAGATAAACCATTGGGAACACTGCCATGTATTTTGACAAATAAATTGTGAGTAAAAGCTAGGTTTCTTTATTCAGCACAACTTATGTACATCAATCTTTTGTGCAGCAACATTTTTAAACAAAAATGGTTCCTGGCTTAAAAAAATTAAATGCTGCAGTCCATAGACTGGCTACTAGGGGGTAACCACCTAGAACAAGAGAGTTACAACAGGAAAAGGAACATACACGCACATGAAAAGGTAAAAATGGGTCAGTGCATACCTTGCATACTTACTCACAGGGGCTCCTTCATTTCACTGCCTAGGGACTCCTAAAAGGTAGATCCGGCCCTGACTGTACTCACAACAAATCCCTCCACTAGCTACAAGACTTGCAGCCATTCAAATAAACAACACAGATGTGCATAAGAAATGCATGTAAACTTAAGATGTTTCTATGCCTAAAAGCCACTCAACACTGTTTTTGTTCCAAGCATCTAAAGATTAAAGATTCATGCAGATAACATTTAACTAATATTTCACATGAAAATAAATTATTATTTTTATTAACTTTTATTTGTATCATGCCAACATATTCCGTAGCACTGTACAGGGGATAAGACCAAGGAAAATACAATATTTACAAATTCAGAAAATAAAGGGCCCTGTTTTGGGAAATATTATAATAAAAATAGGAATATAAATATATTCAATGAGGAATTACATCTCAATTTCTACAACTTTATTTTGTTTAATTAGGACATTAAAGCCTGCATCTACAACTACTTCAACAACCCGCAGTTCAACAACAAGCTTCAAAGTTGGTGAAGATGTTACAGATGCACCAGGAAGACGGTCAACTACAAACTACACTGTCACTACTGAGACATCCAATGCACCAGAAAGACGTCCAACAACAAGCTACAAAACCAGTGAGGATCCTTCTGCAGCAGAAAGACGTCCAACAACAAGCTACAAAACCAGTGAGGATTCTTCTGCACCAGAAAGACGTCCAACAACAAGCTACAAAACCAGTGAGGATTCTTCTGCACCAGAAAGACGACCAACAACAAGCTACAAAGCCAGTGAGGATTCTTCTGCACCAGGAAGACGTTCTACTACAAACTACAATGTTTCCGAAGATTCTTCCAATGCACCAGGAAGACGTTCTACAACAAGTTACACTGTTACTACTACTGAAACCTCCGATACACCAAAACGTTCAACCACAAGCTACGTTACTAATGATACTTCTGATGCACAAGGAAGACGTTCAACCTCAAGCTACGTTACTAATGATAATTCTGATGCACCAGGAAGACGTTCAACCACCAGCTACGTTACTAATGATAATTCTGATGCACCAGGAAGACGTTCAACCACCAGCTACGTTACTAATGATAATTCTGATGCACCAGGAAGACGTTCAACCACCAGCTACGTTACTAATGATAATTCTGATGCACCAGGAAGACGTTCAACTACGAGTTACAATGTTAATGATAGTACAACTAATTCTGTGAGCCGCCATACAACTACAACATATAACGTTAGTGGTGATGATCTACCAAATAGAAATTCGAACACCACTTATACAAGGTAATGTAGAAAAACTACAACACATTTTATTATTTGAGTTTATATATGTCTTTAAAAAATGTTTTACTATTATATATTATTATACATACTTGATTACAAACAGCATGACAAGCTATACATGCCCACAAAACAATAAGGGCTCAAATTATTTTGATTATTTATACTTTTTTAATAACATATAACTACCCAGACATACCCCCTTACTTTTTATTACAAATAGAAGACTGAAAAGGTCTGTTTTCTTTTTATTTAGTAGAGTGAAAAATATGTAATACTTGCTTGGTTCAGATATACTGCTGACTTTCCAGTGGGCTAAGAGGAGTTTTATGGACTTTGAATTAGACATAAACATTTATGTACGATTTCCAAAGACTTTAAACTGGTTGATTGAAGGAAACATATTTCTGTAGATTCATTAATTTGGAAAACATCCTCTGTATAGTTCATTACTATTCCCACCACTCTGCATTTGTATTTACTGGATTTTGCACTCGTGAAAAGTTGCCCAAGAAAAAATAACTACCACAGTTATTGCTCTATACAATTCCTATAATATTTTATATTCTGGTAAAAGTTGTGTTAAAATGCATCTATCACCTTAAATCATCTAACTTACTTTGATACTTACACATCTACACACACTTTTCCCCCTTCTTCCCATCCTGATGGTATGGATTTTAGCCATCGAAAATAATGTTGACACCATCAAGAAATGATCTTGTACGATCTTAAAGGACCATTGAAACTTGATAATGGGCCAAATGATTTAGAAACTACATTTAGATTTAGAAACTAAATTAAAATAAATTTGGAATTTTTAAGTATTATGTTGTAAAGTATAATTGTATATTATTTTTTTTGGACCCTGAATTTTGTTTGTTTTTCTAATGTGATTACCCGCATGGATTTTCAAATGAGCATACTTTAAAGGCTATGTCACTTTAAAAGTGAAAGTTGCATCTAACATAATGAAACCCTTAATATTCTAATTATATAAAGTTATGAATTATTATGAATGACTATATTTCTAATTACATCTGCTCACTTCTATGGGGCTATCATTTTGACCTCTCACAATCCTCTAATGCCTCAGATTATGTCTCGGAATGAGGTGTGTGAGCAACAAGCTAGGATTTTTATGTTGCATCTTTGAATGCAAACATAGTACAGCTACTCATAGGCATATTTAGGATTTAAGCTGCTTTAGCCCATTCAGATATTTGCACACACACACCACAAGTTTTTGTGTGTTTACATATATATACTAGACAATTGCCCGTCAAAAAATTATGACAATTTGTGGTATAATTTTGAATAATTTTTGGTCTCTCCATCCCCTGTGTCTCTCCTACATCCCTATCCCTTGTGTCTCCCCCCATGTCTATCCCCTGTCTCTCCCCTGTGTCTCTTCCCCCCTCTCATTCCCTGGTGTCTCTTCACCCCCTTGTGTCCCTTCCCCCTCTCCCTCCCATGTCTCTTTCCTCCTCTCCCTCCCCTGTGTCTCTTCCCCCCTCCTCCCTCTCTCCCTCCCCTGTGACTCTCCCCCCTCTCCCTCTCATGTCTCTTTCCTCTTCTCCCTTCCCTGTGTCTCTTTCACCCTCCCCTGTGTCTCTCCCCCATCCCCTGTGTCTCTTCCCCCCCTCCTCTGTGTATATTCCCTCCTTCTGCCTTCCTCTCTTCCTGTCATGTTCCCCTCCTATCCTCCCTCCCGTGTCTCTTCCTCCTCTCCCTTCCTTGTGCCTCTTTCCCCCTCCCCTGTTTCTCTTCCCCCCTCCTCACCTGTATCTCTCCCCCCCTCCTCCCTCCCCTGTGTCTCTTTCCCCTCCTCTCCTCCCTCCCCTTTGTCTCTTTCCACTCCTCCCTCCCCACTTTCCCTTCCATGTGTCTCTTTCTCTCCTCTCCTGTGTTTCTTCCCCCTTCTGTGTTTCTCCCTCCCCCGCTCCCTCCCCTGTGTCTCTTTCCCCTCCTCTCTCCCCCCACTCTTTCCAGCACGCAATGCACATGAGCGTTATTGCTATATATAGTTTCCGTAGCGCACATGCGCTAGAACAGTTTAACACATGCAAAAACTATATTAGTGATAGTATGTCAGAAAGTGTCAAGTACACTTACAGAAAGAAATATCACTGTATATAGACATTTCTGTCCATATACAAACATATTTCAGTGTACTTCTCTAAACATATTTTAGTGCACTGCTCTGCATCTTCAGTCAGCCTGATGCCCCTAAAAAAATGCCTGTCCTATATATGGTCCTTGTGGGCCTAGGCAGAAACACAACCATGAGTTTCCTATTGGTCAATGTGAACATTTAATATGCCCTTTAGTACAGGAGTCAGCACTACATGACCAGGGTCTAACCATATTTGGTATAAAATATATAATATGGAGATCCACATGGGATTCACAGCTTGGTGCCCACCCTCCTCACACAGTCACACACTCTGTTGGATGGGAGCTGGCAGAGACCATCATGGCAAATCCTTAGAGGTGAGCAGGGGAATAAAAAAAAAAAATAACAATACTACATAATGTTATAGAATTGGGCTAACAGGTCTATCATATGCTGGATGCAATACATACTTTTAAAGGGCCATTAAATGTTTTATCATTTTAATGACCCTTTACATGTTGGACTTTTACCACCAGATGTCACTAGAGAGGTCATTTTAAAGATGGCAATTAAGAGTGAGTTTGCATTGAGAATCTACAGGAAGTGGAAATGAGGAGCATTAAGTAGGAGGGAGAGAGTTGATGTGACTTTGTATATGACATTCTAAACATACACATCTTAAAAAACATGTGTCTGTATATATTTGCTGTAACGTGTGTTATGTTCTATTGTATGACATCATGCATTAAGATATTGTATTTCGTACTAGCCTGTTTCAAATAAACAATATTTTTGAATATTTTTCAGTTATGAAAATTCAAAAAATGTATCTCGTCCATCTGATCCTTATGTCTACACTACATCATATGAGGATAATAGGTGATTATACTGTTTTATACACTCGCAAATTACACCAATTGTTTTTCACTTGGATATGTCCTGGGATGAAGATTTGTTTACAACTTGTACAACTTACAAAATGTAGATAATGCACAAAATAATGTAGATTTTTACAATATGCTATTTCGAACAAATATACTTATTAATAATAATAATAATAGTAATAATAACATATATGTCGGTACATTATATTATCCTTTATTATTTTTCTATGTAGTTATCTTAACTTGCTTATTCTCTCCAGTGAAATTACTTGAAAACATTGTCATCTCTATCTTTACATTTGTTTTATAGTCGGATCTTGTTATCCAAGAGGTATGCCATTGCTACTATGTTCATTAGCTGTGTAATTTATTATTCTTTATTTGTACCTCGCCAATATTTTCTGTAGAGCTATACAGGCGTTAAGTACAAGGCAAAACAATATTAACACATTGCAAAAGAATGGAGGGCCCTGGTCTTAAAATCAAAGATACATAGTCCTTTTCCAAAAGCACTTTACAAGACTGAAAACTTGCAAATTTACAACCTAATCTAAATAATTCACAATCTCTGTAGTTTACATAGTTTATGAAGATTATTTTATTAAGATTAATAGCCGTACTATAATACTGTTTACAATACTATTTTTGCAGAAGACCAAATGGCAATCAATATGATGACGTTGTGTCAAGGAATTCTATCAAAACTGTGTATTCCACCTCAGATCGGTAAGTACGGACATATTAATTGTAGTTTGCCGATGCCTACCTATGTGAACCACCTCTTCAGGGTGATCATCAAAGGGATGTCAGCACAGTCACTATGCTTCCCTTGCAGATGGAGGTATTAGAAGATTTACACTTTCTAGCTCATTTCAATACCGAATAATTGTTTTTCTTATATTTTAAAGTAATCATTAACATGATCCTTTAAAAACAGTTATGTCCAATTCAACAACATTTATTTTGCCAAATAGCTATCTATTACACCACAAAGTAACACTTCCAACAATTATTATTATCATAAAACTAGTGACTTGCCCGTAAAAAATGACGGGGCAATACATTTTCAAGGCATGGGAATGCTGTTTGACACATAATGTAAACCGTTTTGTAGTGTGAGGACCTTCGGCGCTCATTGCGAGGCTTGCACTGAGTGCGTCGGCGCTCATTGCGAGCCTCTCCTGTCATGTACTTTTGGTCCTCTGAGAGAGATATATATTTCTATGTACCGTATTTTTCGCCCTATAAGACGCACCGGCAGATAAGACGCACCTTGTTTTTAGAGGAGGAAAACAAGAAAAAAAAAATCTGAATCAAACACAAATACACTTTACACACAGATACACACCTACATTACACACAAATATATATATATATATATATATATATATATATATATATATATATATAGATAAACATACATACATATACATACACACATAAATATACATACACATACATACATATATACACACACATACATACACACACACATACATACACACATACATACATACACACACACACACACATACATACACACACACACACATACACATACATATCCATATACTGCAGCATTTGGGAGCCCTTGACCCTCCCTGACCCTCCTGATCCTCCCTGACCCTCCTGATTCTCCCTGACCGTCCTGATCCTCCCTGACCCCCCTGATCCTCACCTTTATAGATACACATACATACATATACATACACACATAAATATACATACACATACATACATATATACACACACATACATGCACACATACACACACATACACATACACACATACATATCCATATACTGCAGCATTTGGGAGCCCTTGACCCTCCCTGACCGTCCTGATCCTCCCTGACCCCCCTGATCCTCACCTTTCTTATGATCTCTGCCATCTTGATCTCACCCCAGCGCTTCCTACCAGCACTCCTCGTGTACTGCAGCGTTGCGTGTGTGACGTCACTAGGACGCACCGGCCGACGCGATGCTGGTAGGAAGTGCTGGGGTGAGATCAAGAGGACAGAGGCAGTTTGAAAAGGTATATTCGCCGTATAAGACGCACCAACTTTCCTCCCCCAGTTTTGGGGAAGAAAAAGTGCGTCTTATACGGCGAAAAATACGGTATATGTAGTTAAGTAATAATGAATGATTTCTTAAATGAATTAATATACTTTAATTATTTATAATTGATATATGCAGCGAGCAATAGGCTGAAGAGCTACCAATCTGTTTGTAGTTTGCGTCTACATAGAATATACATTGTGAGTGTTAGTGCCCTGCTTATAAACTGTGCATTCTAAATAGGCTGCGTGCGCGAGGTAAAGCCGTTGGTTTATTGTGTAAAGCTGCATTGTATAGTCGTAATGTTATTAATGTGCTACGTGTCTCGTGAGCACTGTCCAGCTTTTGTAATAGTGCATCTTGTAGGTCGTAGTGTGATGTTTAAAGTGTTACGCGTTTGTCAGTGTTTTGCGTGGTCCAGGGTCGCGTAGCCTCATTTAAATTTTTTTCGGCGGGCATTTTCTTCCTCGCTTAGGGGATTTTCGAGTGGCGAAAATCGTCTTAATCGACTTAAATTTGCGTTCCAGCTCACTCACAGACGTCCTGGCTGTTGCCCCGTGCTGTCTGGGATGTTTTTGTAAATGTTTTCGGTGTATTTCGTGTGTTTTTATTGTTTTTTGGATTTTCGTTGTTCGGCCGCTAATCTCGTAATTTTTTGTGTCCGGTATCTTTTTCTTTCTAAGTCCCTTGTCTCGTATCTTTTGTGACCCGCTTGCATGGTAAGGTGATCCCGCGTTTATGAACTGTTTTTCGGCTAAGTCCCACGCTCATCGCCTAAATGCTACGTGTTAACGGCTCGCCTTGCTTTACGAGGCTTGCAGCGATGAGCGCCTTTGGCGCTCATCGGCTAAGTGCTACGGTTTAATGGCTTTCAGCGATGAGCGCCTGTGGCGCTCATCGCCTAAGTGGTACGCACCTTGCAAAGCGTGACGACGTCTCTCAGTTTGACAACTATTATATGTGATTAGAAAAAACATGTTTAACCGGTAACTAAACTATACTTTTTATTGTATATTATAACCCCATCTTTGATAATCTTACTGACTCATAGTGTTATGTTGATATAAAAAATGAGTATATGATGAATATAATTTTAATGTACTGTATCTAAAGTTTGCAATATGTTAGTTTACATTGCAGAGTCACAAACTGTCTAAAATGACTGTATTGCACATTTTTCTTAAACAGGTCTGGCATTGCTAAGGACATATGTACTTACTGTCGCAAACCTCTTGGCATTGATGCCAAAATGATCCTTCAGGATTTAAACATATGTTGCCATGCCACTTGTTTCAAGGTAAGTGAAATAAAAATAATACTTTTTACTTTCTGCTGATTGGTTTACACAACAATAAATACTTTTGCACGTATACTATTAATATTCTTGTGTTACTACATTCATTTGTTAAAATGAGAAAAACTTATTTTTAATTGTTTTTTAAAGACAAAACTATTACACCCTGTCACAGCTTTATATTCTTTGTAAGTGTAAACTTGTTTACACAGTATTCACTTCACCTCATGCTCCACATTATTTCTGGTACATTTTTCGATGTCCATAAAAAAGCCCTGCACTTAATTTATTCGATTATTCCAGTAAAGCTTCTCACATTGGTACAAACCGATATCCTTCATGAGTCCATACATACATAATAGAATCTGCATCTCCATATATGGGATAAACTCTGCAGGCCTCATTTTATTATCGGCCGTAAATCGTCCGTAAGGCTGCGATTCCTTGCGGGGGTTCAGTTAACTCGCGATTCTATTATACGGCCCCGCAAGGATCTCCTCTTACGGCCGGCCGCATATCTTGGAACCGGCCGTAAGCTGTGAAATATAAAAACTCAAAAATAAATTCAAGCCTGCACTGTACAGCTCTGTAAATGCTAGGGATCATATTGGGGGACATGAGGAATAAAAGGAACCCACTCTCAAGCTTGCACATCAGCCCAAACCCGAGTTCAAATTAACTGTTTATTTTCCGGCTGCGGCGTGGGCGGGTCTGAGGTGCTCCAAGCACTCTGGACTTTTTACATGGATATTTTACGTATATTAAAAAAAATATATTTTACGGATTTGAGTATAGGGTAATTATGTGCTATTTTTGCTAACACCGAATATCACTTTATAGACTCCGCAAAGTGCAGGATGGCTTTATTTGAGCTATTTTATGTGCTTAATTGGTGCTAGCGGGACCTGTTTGCTGCAAGTAAGCTGCGGCTCGTTTTTAGCCTTGCAGACAGGGTTCCCGGAGCAATAGAATCGCAACCAGGCTTTTCTTACGGCCGATTTCCTTGCGGCCGTTTTAGATCAAAGGCTTTCCTCCGGCGCGAGTGGCCGCAAGAGATAACAAGGCGCCGGCCGCAAGCCTGCCGTAAGCCCCAGCCGGAGGGGAATAGAATAGCCGGAAAGCTTGCGGCCGGTCCTTGCGGCCCCGCAACGGCTGCGGCCGATAATAGAATGAGGCCCTGCATATGTAACAAGAGGTATTAAATACGGAAGACATAAGTGAAACTGTTGTGCATCTTGCAAGCTCAATGTGTTAGTTAACAAACCATATGCATCATGCAATGCATAACACTATTTTAGCCTTGTTATAAAACAACTTCCTAAAATGTGTAGCCCTGTGGAATTTAAAGGCTTAAATAATGACATTGTAGGCCTTTAAATACAGTGGCCCTCATTCAATTGCGATTTTGCCAATTGAATAGGACTCTAAATAAGCACATAACATATATTTTTTAAATAAGTTTTTAGTTTGTGAAAACCTTGCTTTTAGATAGATGCTTACTAAGTAAAAACTTCTTAAAAAAAATATGTTATGTGCTTATTTAGACCCCTATTCAATTGGCCAAAATAGCAATTGAATGAGGGCCAGTATGTAGTTAAATACAAATTAAATATTCTATAAAAACTTGAATATATATATATATATATGCAAGTTTTTATAGAATATTTACGGTATATATATATATATATATATATATATATATTATTTTCCCTGTGCTATTTATGTCATATAAAAAGTCTGTATTTTTTTTTTACATATATATGTGCAATATTAAACTCTTTGCTGTTTACAAATGCCCTGATAAAACAATGCCCGGGCCTGGTTTAAGCATTGAAAGCAGCTTTGTTGAGTAGAAGCTGGCCCATCGCCTGAAGCTGCAGCTTTTCACAGTTACTGGGATAATGTTCCATTGAGAATTCTGCCATATTGTCAGTGACACAAACATAAAAAGTGCCCATCGGGCTGAAAGCTGATACACTGTTTTCTTTTGGATAGGGTTGCATTTGATGCAGGTTGTTGAACATTTTAATGGAACAGTGAGATAATTGTTCATTCAAATGATACTGTGTCAGGATAACAAATATCTTCTTCATTTGTAAAACTCATTAAAGCACCACATATATCATTATTATGTTCATAAACAAAGAAAGCACCAGTGAGATGTTGAAAGTCTGTCTGGATCTGCAGAACTTCTCTAGGGATTCCCAACTGGAGCTTTTGCAAAGAGTCCATCTGTGCTAAGTTACCTAAACTTTTATGTCTTGTTGTATATTAAAAGACTCATATGCCCCTGAGCTGCCAAAGTGCTTATTTTCACAGAGGCAGCTGCTCTGTTATTCAGAGTCATTGTAAAATATATGTACAGAAGCTCCAATGTGGCTCCTGATACCAGGATAATGGGAGCATCCCTCATCCCAATGTACTTTATTCTACTTTGTAAATAGCTCTATGGAAAATGCTGGTACTTTATTAATAAGAGTAATAATAATTAGACTGAACCAATTTGTATTTAATTCAGTTGGGTAAATTATATCTGTCTTATGTTAAATTATTGTGTAATTAATAATATATACATAGTTAATTCACAAGTCCAACTAGGCTGCATAAACTAAAAAAAATATTTGAATATACATTTTAGTGTGAAGCATGTTCCGGACCACTGGGAGATCTCAAAGCCGGCGACAGCATGTGGATCTATAAGCAGACTATACACTGTGAGCCCTGCTATTTTGCAGCAAGAGGTAAGATTTTAAAATATTGGCCTGGTCTTTTAAAGTCTGAAACTCAGCATGTACATAAGGCAAGTAGCAAGTTTCAAGTTCTAAAACACTAGGAGCCACATTCAATTCTAAGCCCGCAACTCGATCGCAGATGGACGGATGTCTGCAGGTGTGAACCATGCACTGGTTCATAGCAGTTCAGATCGGGAACATGATCAATTAAGCAAGCCTGTAACTTCCTATTTCGAATCAGCCATTAGAAAATGACACTCTCATCATTACGGCAGTAAAACATGGAGGTTACATGCCAATCAATTAGGTTCAGGGGTCCGATATGGGATCAGACCCGCAAAGTTGCAAAATAAAGAATTATGAAAATGAATTCCAATACAGTTCTAGTCCATGTGGGTGGCCTGATATGTATTAACTCATTGATACCCAAGATCGATTTAGCCCCGAAATGAAACATTAAAATAAATCTTATATACTGCCAATTTGCGAGATTGAGACTGTTGTGCAACTATTTCTAATGTCTATCATCGCTTTCCCTGTTATTTACAGTGCAGTAGTGTTTTTTTATTTGCATTTACAGTGCTACGAATAGGTGTTTAACCCCCTTGCATGTCCTCTCTAGCACTCGTTGGATTTTCTCCTTCATTTGCCGTTTAGATTGAGCAATTGAATAGCAATTTGTGATTTTAGCCTTGTGAACGCGAAAGATCAAAGGCTTCTGGAGGCTGTAAGTTACGAGTTTAACCATCAACAATTTTTCAAGCCCGTAACTCGGGAAGCCGTTCAGAGCCCTCACAAAGACACCAATTGAATAGCAAATTAACTTGAGACCTTACACAGGCTCCGGGATCTCCCGAGAGCTCAATTGAATGTGGCTCTATATTGTTATAGTTTGCAAAGCCCGAATATCCCTATATTTTAATATGGTGTACAGTGTAAAAGCATAAATGCATGTGTATATTACTGTGCACATCATTTGATATATATATATATATATATATATATATATATATATATATATATATATATATATACATATACAACTTTATACAGATACAGAGACTTATTGATAAATAATCAAGGTCACATAGAATGTATAAATTCCAACATGAGAAAATGGCGTTGTTATTCCCTGCTACTAGACAGAGGGAAATAATACAGGCTAAAGCATTAAATGGCAAAGTGTAGAGTCGGCACTTCATTATCTCATTGGTAACATTGTACCAATGTTTAATTGTAGGTCTTTATCATATACTAGCGACTTGCCCATCAAAAATGACGGCAATAAAATTTGAAGCCTCGCAATGCTGCCCCCAACTTGCTTTCGTCGCTCATTGCGAGCCTCTACCTGCCTCTACTTTATGGGCCTCTACGTTACGGGTCTTTGCAGCTCATTGCGGGTCACGGCCAACCTGCAACTTGCTTTCCCCTCCTCGCAGGCCTCACGATGAGCACTGAAGGCTTAGCCGCTCATTGCAGGCCTTGGCAAACCCGCAACTTGCGGGCCTCTCAACGATCGCATTTGGCGCTTATTGCAAGCCTTTATCCCCCATCTAATTTGCGGGCCTCGTGATGAGCGCCTTCAGCGCTCATCGCGGGCCTCAGCAAACCCGCAAATTGCAA